>OX578133.1:39833516-40433516 GCA_951213105.1 Amaurobius ferox
GGTGTCCCAAAAGGTCGTTTACAAACTTTACATGCTGGTCTGTCAGACCAAGACGAACAATTTTTGCATAGAAAGTTGTGTCTGAAAATTAAACCGTGCAGTGCTATAGCAAAGTGACCAACACACAAAAAATTTGTCGATAGCAGTGTTAACATGACTTTATTAATAAAAACAAACTTAACGATGCATTATGAAGGAAAAAGTCATGGTTACTTCATAGAAGATGGTCAAAATTCCTTCCATCTTCTACAATGTAGGCTTCACAATATCGAAGCAGGGAATCTCGGATCCGTTCAAATTGGGCAGGTGTGTCACGGACGTGTGTCACTGCTTCCACGATCCTGGCAACAAGGTTGATGTCCGATGTTATAGGTGTTTCGTATACCAGGGACTTCATGTATCTCCACAAGAAGAAATCCAGGGGGTGAGGTCGGGAGATCTTGGTGGCCATGTGACTGGTTTGCCTCTGTGAATCCAACGACGAAGATAGGTCCTATCGAGGTAGTCCCACACATTCCTGCTGAAATGTGGGGGCACCCCATCATGCTGAAACCAGATGTGTCTGCATGAAACTGCTGGAACGTCATCTATCAAATTCAATACCTCTTCTAAAAAAATGCGATAAGTAACCCCGTTGAGGCAGTAGGTAAGGACCAATTAAAATGTCACCGATAATACCAGCCCACACGTTTATGGCGAAGCGCTGTTGGCCGGCATGGGCATGTCTGTGCACCCCTTGGGTTATCGTGCGCCCACATATGCATGTTGTACAGGTTCAGGACAGTCTCGTGAAAAAGTCGCTTCATCGGTAAACAGAATCCATGATGGAAATGCCGGCTGTGTGACAAGTTCATGCAAATACTAACATGCGAATGCAACGCATTAGGGATAATCAGCTTCAGCCAATGCCTGTACTCTTTGGATGTGGTAAGGGTGTAGCGTGTCCTCATGCAATATGTGCATAACGCTGGAGCAAGATATACCAAGGTCGTATTCGATTGCTGTGAGACTTGTTCGCGGGTTCCTCTCAATTTCCAATAGCACAGCTTCCTCTATGGCAGGTCAGCATGTAATAAGTTGCCGACAGATGTTACCGCTTACTTGGAAAGCACCTGCTTCACACAATCTGCGGTTTAATTGTCCAAATAATTGATGACTTGGCAGACGTCTGTTTGGGAAGCACTTTTGGTATATGCATACTGCAGCAAGTCCATTTCCATCCAAGGCACCATAAACATAATGAATATCTGCCAATTTAGTGTTACTGAACTGATGCATCCTTCTCCTGTAACGTCTTCGCCTTAAATGATCCAGCTTCATGCTCTCCAGTATGCCTGCGAACATCGTCCTCTAGCGGTTGCTGGTCACATTTCCGGACACAACTTCTTATGTAAAACTTGTTCATCATGGTCTGACAGACCAGCATGTAAAGTTTGTAAACAACCTTTTAGGACACCCTGATATGGGGAATCTGCTGACAAATTGACATGACTTGCAATTCAATTTATGTACAACCCCCAATTTCCCAGCAAAAAAACTTTTTCAAATTTGAGCTGCAACATCTCAATAAATTGCACTAATAAATGAATCAAACTCTTTTAGTTTTATATGTTAATAACGAAATGGGGAACATATGAAGAGATTTTTAGTAATTGGAAAATTTGGGATTGACGGACTGTATAGAAAGTTAGATTTCTTATCTTCCAGATAAATTTGTATCTTGATTCAAAAGTGTTTTAAGATATTGTAACCTTATTTATAACTTCTTGTAATTAGGACTATACGACTAACAATTGATGAAATAAAGATCGTTTAAGGTTTGTAACATAAATATGATGTTAAGGTGAACAAAATTCCATGTCCAGAGTCTTCTGGAAATATATCTACCAGTCAAAACTCAATCAAACTTAGTAGGAATAATTTTCAAAACCTGCAGATTTGATTTACTTAAAAAATATTGGTTTCAAAAATTCCTGCCAGGAGTCAATTTAGCACTGCAACTAGTGAAATTGAGCAAAATTTGTATATTACACAGGTTTTATGGGATCATTTATGAAGCCACTGGGCACTTTTCATGTTTTTTACCCTTATAGGAAAAGCACAATGACAACATGGGGGAAATACTCTGCTTGAGAATCTGTTCAATAAAAGTAATGGCAATTATGTTGGTATGATTTCAAAATGAACTTTAAAAATTAATCGAATTTGTTGATTGCATTACAGGTTCATTTTCGGTTCATTAACTTAAAATTACACAATTTTTGGCAAGCATCTTCAGCAACAAATCTTCTTTACTGGTGATTTTTTAAACTATTATTTTCATAAAATTTCTGCATGTCCTGAAATGCCACCATATCAAAGTTGGTTAACTTTGGATCGCTAAATATCTCTGAACAATGTTGGATAGGGGCACTTTAATTACAATTACATGGTACATAGTAAAACCTTTAAAATGATACTAATATCATGTCTCTAATTAATGTAAACTTTTTTGGAATCACGATCCCAGTATATTGACTGGTATTAGTAATCAAAGATTTCATGTTTATTAGCACACTTCAGAACCAAATAGCACATAAATACTGACTACTATTTAGTGCTGAAGTTTGCCTTTAGAACAGTTCTATTTTACAGTGTTGTCAAATTAACAAAATAAATTCTTGGGTAAACTTTTGAAATATTTTCCTTTTGTATCATAGATTTTCAAAATATACATCTATTTCCATGTGTTAGAACCATCTTAATTTTTCTTACAATACTTTTACTGGGCTCCCTGACCTCTGAATTCTTGACACTGGTTAGAGACCTGTGTGGGTCGGGTTTGATGCAACATGCAACAAATTACATTATCAATGCACAACAAACAAAATTGTTGACCTGCAACCTGAGCAGTGTGTGACCCGAGTATCCATCACTGAGTATCACAACACTTGTGTGTTATAGGTCTAAAACATATAGTCCAAGTCAAACTCACTAATTAGTTTAAAAAACCATTGGCATGTCATGTAAATATCAGCAATCCCATTTATACCTATGTCATAAAAATCACTGTTATCGTCATTTATAAAAACCCCATCATCATCAATGGCATCAATTACTAAAGCAACATTTCTTGAACGATTTTGCCATCATTTCCCACATGTATCGCATCCCTGTCCCAAGCGTCCTTGACTCACCGTGCAATCAAAACACTATCTGCTTCCGCTCGTTATTTGAGCCGATTTTTTTCGTTAACCCTGAATCAACTTAAAGCAGCATAGTTATTAGATACTCTTTTCAAAAACACTTTCAACTTAAAATCCTGCATTATAGTTTTAAACAATCAGTGTTATGAAGAGTGTAGCTCTGAAAAGTGTAATTTTTTGCCGAAGACAATCGGCCATAATTGCAGAAGTGAGCTATAAACATCGAACGAAAACAAGCAAGTTGTATGTATATTTTTTCATGAATCGATACACTGGTAGTCGGGAGCATCGGCAGAGCAGTGACATGCTGGAGAGTTTTGAAGTGCAGAGAAATTCAGAGTGTGTGACTGCGTAATTGAATGAATGACATGAAGGCGGGTGGCTCCAAGAGAGCCCAGCACAGCGACCAGAGGTCTATTGTACTATTCCCATAAATGAGAAAGTCTCTTAAGAAAAGAGACCAGTAGCCGAAGCAAAAATCAGCAGGCACTTGACAGGAATGTCTTGCAACTCCCAGGGCTCGATCAAGTGTTCATACCTATACCTCACACTCACAGAGTATGTGTGCGGTGTTTTCTTCACTGTAATTGCAGCCTCTACAAAGTGAATCCTTAACGACACCCATAATATTTAGGTGTCTTTTAAGAGGGTGCAATGCCCAGTAAGGAGCCCAACAGCCCTTCTGATGCCAGTTCTACTGAGCTTGAATAATTCCTTTTGACGCATACTAGGGCACTTACAGTTTAGTTTTTTTGCTGCCTTTGGTCCTTAGTATTACGCCAGTTCTCGCACTGAAGCTTTCTGAAGATGTCATAGACAATTCTTCTAGTCATTTCATTAGGAATACTCAAAGATGGCTCGGGACCAACAAAATGTGTACTTGAACCATTTCTAGCCAATTCATCAGCAATTTCATTACCTGGAATACCTGAATGTCCAGGCACCCAGTAAAGTATGACTTGATTGTTGCTAGCAATCTTACAAAGTGCAGTATAGCACTCCCAGACAAGTGATGACATCATAGTAGACTTCCCTAAAGCCATAAGAGCAGCCTGACTATCAGAACAGATAAGTATTTGGTTGCTCCTGTAATTTCTGTCAGAGCAAATTCCACAACACATTAGAATAACAAAGACTTCAGCCTGAAAGACAGTAGCGTAGCTGCCAAGAGGGTAAAATAATATTGTACCATCATTCGGACAGCATACTCCAGCACCAGTACTAGTACCTAGCTTAGAGTCATCAGTATACTATGCAATACATTTCTTCTTATTGTAGGTAGGAGTCCTCTTCCAGTTATCCCGTGAACGACCTGAATTTCATAAGGCTTGTCAAACGTATATCTGACAACAGTGCCATCAGATGGCATATGGAAATAAGGATGATTTATAACATTACTGTTCAGATTACTACAAGATAAATACTTTGAGTAGTTTTTCCAGTGTTTCAGATATTTAAGTCTCTTCATGCATATGAGAGCCTCAGCTTCAATGTGCATATAGAGTGGGTGCAATCCAAGCAAAAGTTCAAGAGTTGCGGTAGGAGTGATTTTCATGCATCCAGAGATCGCAATACACACAATCCTTTGAAGCTTAATTAAATCTAATTTAGCAGTTTCACATCTCATTCTAGACCACCATATAATGGAGCCATAGGTAATGATGGGACGGATTACCATAGAGTAAATCCAACAATAGCTTTGGGATTCAAACCCCAGATTTTTCCAATAGTGTTTCTACATAACCAGAAAATTCTTCTGACTTTAGTTATGCAGTATTCAAAGTGTCTCTTCCAAATGAGATCCATATCAAAGTAAATTTCTAGGAATTTTACCTCCTTGGAGCAAATAAGCTTCTGATCAAAGAAGCAAATGTCTCTAATACGTTTTCTTGTAAACACAACCATAGCAATGTTTTGCGGATTAACAGAGAGACCTGCATTTTTGCACAATGACTCAACACTCCTAAGAGCAGTGGGCATCATGTCAGAGACAGTATTACCAAATTTGCTTTTAGCAATGATTACAACATCATCAGTATATCCAACACAGGATACATCAGAACTGGTTATATTCTCCAAAAGAGAGTCTACAACTAAACACTAGAGAATTGGTGAAAGAACACCTCCCTGTGGACAGCCTGCCAAAGCATGAACCATCATATTTTCACCAAATAAAGATGCATAGATGTACCTGTTAGATAACAAATTCTTGATCCAATAAGAGATCATCATATCAACACCTTTCCTATCAAGAGCATGAAGGATGGTGTCAACAGGCACTTATCAAAAGTGCCTTCAATGTCAAGAAAAATAGCTAATGCAATTTCCTTAGCATTTAAGTTTCTCTCCAGTATAAAGGAGAGACTGTAAAGGGCAGTATCTGTAGATTTACCTGATTGATAGGCATGTTGAGAGTTAGATAGCAGCACTGAAGCCAGAATCTCTTCCCTAAAATACCTGTCACTAAGCTTTTCAATAGTCTTTAGAAGAAAAGACGTAAGGCTAATAGGCCTGAAGGACTTGGCCTCATAATAATTATCTTTGCCAATCTTTGAAATAAAGATGACCTTAGTATGCCTCCAGGTAGACGGTACGTGTCCAAAGGCAATACAGGCTCTGTAGATTCTACAGAGAATGGGAGCAAGCACCTCAATTCCTTCCTGAAGAAGAATCAGAAAGATGTCATCAATCCTCGGACTGCGTAATTACTACAGCATCATTTTAGGATGGACTGCCTCGCAGGAAAAAATAACTTTTAGACTTATGATTTTTTTTTAGACTCTGCATATAAGTTGACCCCCCTACCCCTACTTTGAAGCTTTTATTTTGCCACAAATTTCTCAACTTATACGCGAGTATATATGATATGTACTAGACTTGAAATTTTTTATCAGTTTGCAAAAATTTTCATTTAGAAAAAAAGCATGCTGTTGATTTTAATGGAAGGGGCTTATGTAGTGAATCTTAGAAGCTTATTTAAGGTGCATCAAAAGAGCATATTTAAAGCATATTACACCCACACAGAGGGTGAAAGGCAGTTTTTGGGACAAATCAAGGGAGCTTGTTTATGGCATATCAAAAGAGCTTATTTAGGGTGTATTAAGAGATTATACACCCATGCAGAGGGTGAAAGGCATATTTGGGGGTGAATCAAAGGAGCTTATTTATGGCATATCCAAAGAGCTTATTTATGGCATATCCAAAGAGCTTATTTATGGCATATCAAATGAGCTTATTTAGGGCATATCAAAAGAACTCATTTAGGGTGTACCAAAAGAGCTTATTCAGGGAGTATCAAAAGAACTTATTTAGTGTGTATCAAAAGAGCTTATTTAGTGTGTATCACAAGAGCTTATTCAGAGCATATCAAATGAGCTTATTTAGTATGTATCACACAAGCTTATTTTGAGCATATCAAAAGAGCTTATACACCTGTGAAGAAGGCAAAAGTCATATTTAGGGCATAATATGCAGTTGTGTTAGGACCTAGTATTCGTTGTTCCCAGGGCTAGGATCAAGGTGTATTACGTACCCGAACAATGATCTAAGGTGTGATTAGGCACTTATTTCGGGTGAGCATATGTTTGCATGTGTTTTGTAATTTAAGTGTGTATTTGTGCAGTGGGAGACTAAGACTTTCTAAAACATTAATGAATGAATTCGATTAATCCCTGCTTTAAATTCCGGGCAATGCTGGGTACAGTTTCTAGCCTGGAAATATAATACATTATATATTCTTCAATCAACAAAAATGTTGGATCTTACTTTATTGATGAAGCATTTTTCAGTCTTAGCTTTATAGGTGGAAGAGTTAAAGAATCCCTTCTAATTCTCAGCCGTTTAAGTTTCAATTCCTTAGTTGGCAATTCCTTCAACGATGATTCTCGATTATCAATAGCATCCATTCTGCATTCACAAACTTACCTATTTGGAAAAAATACATTTAAATTATTTGTACTTTTATTGGGCATGAAAAATTTAGGATGATTACAAAACTTATAAGTTAACTTTTTATTTGTTTTTTAAACATTGCATATTACACATTTTACATAATAAAATACGTTTACTTGTCTGTATGTCTTGACTGCAGTGGAAAATTAAAGTTTTGGATAGTTGCAAAATTTGGTAGAAGGGTAACTGAACTTCCAACATGGTATGTTGCATCAAACATTTTTACTATGAATATGAAGAATGAAATATGAAGAAAGTAAATAAAGCATGTTTTTTAGCTTTATGCAATCCAAATGAAGCCACTGTGAAGATGGTAACACCATATGTACCAGCACTAATTCACCAAATGTGACAGTTGAAGATTAAAGCTCTAGTTCTATAATATCACCAAACGATATTGGAAATTGGCTGGACTTAGGAGCATATATTTTGATTCAAAGTAGCAAGCATACACTGATAAATTGAGTTGCTAAAAAATGTAATCTTGAACCCAGTTACATCTTCCCAACCAAAAAAAGTAATCTGTGCTTTCAGCAGCAGTAGCTGGAAACTTACAAATGACTATAGTTTCCCAGAATTTTGCAGTCAGCTCTATGCGTATTCTGCATATTATTTACTTCTACTTGCGGTAAAGGAAGCCACCAGAAAGCATCAAGTCTTGTAACCACAAAATTCAAAAGGTGGAAAGATGCACAAAATTGCTGAAGAAATGTAAACAAAAAAAACATCATATTTCACGATTCTCCTGAACAAAAAAATTCAAATCAATCGTAATAATCAAATCAATCAAATCGCAATTATCAAATCAATCGCAATTATGTTCTTTCCAAGTACTTTTCCACATTTTTCATTGTTTGGCCAAGGGATTTTCTTCAAGTGGGTGAAAATCCTTTCCTCAGTGCAAAGGATGTTTACAAGTTACAAAAATCCTGAAAATGTCATGAAATAGGTCATATATGTTCCAAAACTGCAGTGAAATTTCAAGAAAGCCACAAATTTAAATCAGTTTTCCCTTTCTTACACCTGAAAAGCTGTTTCTCCGTGATTGCAAAATTGGCACTTGCATACGGTGATTCTTATTGTGTCTGAAGAGAGATGATCAATGATTATCTTTCTGCCACTTTTACAGTCTATTTGTCTCAATGCAGTAAAATTTCAACAAAGCCATGAATTTTAACCAGTTTTCCCCTTCTTACACCTGAATAGCTGTTTCTCTGTGATTGCAAAATTGGCACTTGCATATGGCAATTCTCATTGTGTTTGAAGAGAGATGACAAATGATTATCTTTTTGCCACTTTTACAATCTATTTGCATCAACTGAAATTTATATTAATTACTTTGTTTTGAATATTAAAAAAAAAAACTGTTTCTACCGTATTAATAAAATGAAAAGCTATTTATTTTACAGCAGCATCACGAAAATCTGCATTTTTGTGCAATGATTGGCATACCTCGTTTAATTTGAAAAATATTTTCCACTTTTGTAATCTGCTTGCAATGACTACAATATTTGTAATTGTTTAACATTTTTGAATAAAATTATTTTTCAAACATATTATTTACGAAATAAAGAGCTAGCTATTTTAAAGCAACATCACGAAATATGTATGCAATATACGGTATATTTCATTTAATTTGGGAAATATTGTCAACTTTTGTAATCTGTTTACATCGTTTACGATTTTTGTAATTATTGCGTGTTTTATACAGAAAAATCATTTTTCAAACGTATTATATTAATAAAATAAAGGACTATTTTGCAGCAGAATCGTGAAAAACGGCATTCGTATATTTTGTTTAATTAAAAAATTATTTTTTCACTTATGCAATTTGTTTGCATTAACTAATTAATATTCACAAAAGCATTCACTTTGTGGTGGGATTCATTCTTCTATGTCTGTGTATTTGAGCATTTCATAAATCAACATACTTGAGGTTGCTGTCCATGATATATTATAGATTTTCTTTATGGTATTATTAATTTGCATTATGTATTATGAAATAATTTTGTTTTAAATTTAAATAATTCAACTGAAATTTAAATAAACCAGCCTGTTAACTAAACTCATTTCATTGTAAGAATATATATCCTTTTTGGTTTCTTTTACGGAAAGAAATGTCACTATTTCAACTGTTCTTAAGACTGTTGAGGTGCCCTGCTAAAGAATCCTTTCCCATATATCTTCATCTTCTAATTATTCTACCTTAGAGTATCTGACTAAATTATCATATTTTTGTTTTTAATATTCAAATGAAATATTTTGCTTAGAAGAGAAAAATTTTTTTTCGTACATTCCGAGCTTCATATATTTTAAATTTAAAGGCAGAATGAATAAAATTAATTAAATTTTTGAATTATTTGCAGAATCAAATCGAATTTAAGCCAAAGGAAATTTCAGCTGTAAAACAGTATGCAAAATTCTAATATTTTTAGGGTTATTGTGTCAAAGAATTTTTTTATAAATCATCTCATTTATCAATTCATAACTTAAGAATTTTGTTATGCTTTATATATTTCTCACCCATGGCAATCTTATTGAATCGTTATTTGTTATTAATATTTTCATAGTGTTCGTAATTGCTTAAGTATTTTATTTTAATATTTAAAAAATGTAAATAGCCATTTTCTAGTTCTGCCTTCAGTTTAAACACATACTAGTTTTTATAGCTGCTATTTTATGGCTAGAGAATGAAATTAAATGAATTGAATGAATTTAAATCAAATTTTGTAATATATCTTTACTACCTTTTCTCTAAATAGGGTGTCAAAAGTATTATAACTACATAATTTCAAGTATTTTCAAGATATGAATATAAATGTGCATAAAATTTGCATAAGGGGCTGTCTTCATACCTAAATGCACACAAACTTTGAAATTTTCAATGGCAACACCCAAGTTTGACAACATAGTTCGAATCTAGAGTAAAATTCAACCTGTGATACTAAATTTCAAGTCATTTGGGTGAAGCATTTTTGAGTTGTGAGTATGTAAAGTTTTGAGTTCCTAATGTTAAATTAGTTTCTAAGACTTCCATTCATATCTTCTGTAATAATTATCTGCTCATGCTGATTATTTGTATGACGTTACTACTAAACAACCCAAACACATTTATGTGATTTTTATTTTTGTGGAAATAATTGTTTGTATGAAATATTAATTATGAAATCAATAATTGAAAAAATATGAATACAAACCTGGACATGTTTTGATAAAAATCGATTCACAAAGACTTTTTATGTTTATATAAAATTCCATGTCTTTCCTCCCTCTAGTGCTTTCGAAATGTTTAAATATTCATCATCACGATGATTTTAGGGGTCGTATATTAGTTTAAAAAAATGAGTAATTTGAAAATGTTATATTAATTGTAAGTTAATCTTTATTTAAGAAAACAGGCATTTATTTTTACCCAGTTTTAATAAAAACTTTGTATAAACAGTGTTGTATAGATGCAACCTAATCAACATAATTCTGCTACTTGTATTGAAGGGTGAAAACTTGTATTGTTATAAATGGGATTTACGTTACTGTCGATTAATAGTTCCGGAGCTACTGCAAGTTGAAATCGCCCACAAAATGTGATAATTTATAATACAAAATATTTATATAAAACAATAATAAATTATAAAATTATGTGATACTAAACACCATAACACGTAACTTTACATCAAAAGACAAATTTGCATAATTGCAGTTTAGTATGATAGTTATTATAACCTAAGAACCTCTTATTCAAAGGTAAAATGATTCTATAATTTTGTTCTCAATTTATTTTCGCTTATTTAACTGTATTACAAAGCAGAATTATCATACCTAATAGCATTCTTATTTAAAGTTTTACTGCGGTATACATGTTTGGAACTTGATATATAAAAATCGTTGGAACTTAGTATATAAATTCACCACAAAGTTCCAACGGAGTTGTTTTGTAGCGTGATCTGCAGATATTTGCAATTCTCCTAAATTGTTTTTGAAACAGCATTATAAAATAACATTTTAAAATAAACATTTCATTCTTCTTTATTTTATTGACCCTGACACGAAAGCCCCATTAGTTTTTAGCAACGTACCAGTACAGTTTTTTACCCCTAATAATTGTGCCCTATTTGAGGCTCACATAATCCTACCCATTACAGGTCCACTTAGCAACACACACACAAGACAACACCATACCCAGCTATGAAAATGCTCACCCTCTCATGCAGGAATCGAACCTGCGATTCTTTGGCTGTGAGGTAAGCCATAATGCTGAATGTCAAGAGGATAGTTCAATAATTTACAACAGCTCTGTGGTCAATCAACGAAACATCGCCCTTCAAATTACGGTTTTCAATATGGAGCTGATCCTTGAAAATTGCACATTCCGGAATATTGAATATCTTACCGTTGGAACTTGGTATATAAATTCATCACAAAGTTCCAACGGAGTTGCTTTGTAGCGTGATCTGCAGATATTTGTAATTCTCATAAATTGTTTTTGAAACAGCATTATAAAATAACATTTTAAAATAAACATTTCATTCTTCTTTCTTTTATTGACCCTGACACGAATGCCCCATTAGTTTTTAGCAACGTACCAGTACAGCTTTTTACCCCCAATAATCGTGCCCTATTTGAGGCTCACATAATCCTACCCATTACAGGCCCCCTTAGAAACACACACACAAGACAACACCATACCCAGCCATGAAAATGCTCACCCTCTCATGCAGGAATCGAACCTGTTATTCTTTGGCTGTGAGGTAAGCCATAATGCTGAATGTCAAGAGGATAGTTCAATAATTTACAACAGTTCTGTGGTCAATCAACGAAACATCGCCCTTCAAATTACGGTTTTCAATATGGAGCTGATCCTCGAAAATTGCACATTCCGGAATATTGAATATCTTCGGATATAAAGATAGAAACATCGTGAAAATTTAAATTTGGACTAATTTGGGGGTCTAAAACTTGAGTGACTTCAAAATTGGGTGTTGCCATTGAAAATTTCAAAGTTTGTGCACGTTTAGATATGAAGACGGCCTCTTATGCAAATTTTAAGCACATTAATTTGTAGAGGATGTTATTCCTAATTGAATGGTATCTTTCAATTTTCTTTACGATTAATGATGCTGGATTAACAGAGGGTGGGGCGTTTTTTTATTCCGCAGTTGTACATGATTACTTCAGCATTCAGCTAAGGTTATACAAAAAATAAAACAATTGAACTTAAAGTTCTTTTATTCGATTTTTTTTCAAAAGTTAGGCTTAGCTATGTAAAAGCTGTGATCAGTGTATTTCGATCTCATTCTATACTGAGACAATCATAAAAGAGTTGACGTCCCAGACAGCCATAAAGGAGTTAAAATCACTAAAGTTCACAACTTTTTTTTAAAGTGAAAATTTCATAATTTTATGTAAAATCGCTAAAAATCGCAAACCTAAAAAATATATGCAATTTTATTAAAATACATTAAAGTGATGCTTTATTTTAAAGCATTAAAGTTTGCTGTCATCAGACCAATTTTCTTCACTTTGTTTCATACATCGTATTAACTCCTCGAACTTTTTTTTCCTAATATGCTCATATGTCACACAAGCAAAAAATGAATTTCCAAAAATGAATATGGTCACATTTCAAAAACTGAATATGGTTACACAAGTAAAAAATGAATTTCCAACTGTGCAAAAGTAGGAAAAGAAGGAACCGTGCGATCCCTGTAACAGCTTTCTTGCAGTAGCTGTCGATCGTACACATCAGCGATGCAAGTCATGGATAACGGGACAGTTCATAAAGTAGCTGTCAATCACACATCTCCATTATGTGTGCAAGTCACGGCTAACAGTGCAGTTCATGGAGTGTAGACAGCTATGCAAGAAAGTCACGGCTAATGGTGCAGTTCATGAAGTAGATGTCTATAACACATATCAGCTACGTGTGCAATTCACGGCTGATGGTGCAGTTCATGAAGTAGACGTCGACTGCAAGTCTCTGTTATGCATACAATTCATGGCTAATGGTGCAGTTCATGAAGTAGCTGTCGATTGCACGCAATTCACGGTTAACCATGGGTGCAAGTTAGGACACCTGGTGAAGACTGAAAATATTCCAACTCTATTCCATTATATTATAAGTTCTCACATACATATGCAGTAATAGAACATTCTTTAAAATTAGCCACAATCGAATCAGCAAAGTCCATTTTTCGACTTTGTTGTTGAAAGTTGATTTTTTATATATGAATTCCATTTCCAAGCTTTGCCAATGGATGGGAACCCAAATACAAATCAACTTGCAATAGATGCTTAAACGAGGGTCACACTGAAAATTTTGAGATACGACTAGGTGGTACAAGTTAAATTTACGAACGGCGTATTTAAAGTACTTCCCTCCAACATCAATGCACTTTTGTCAAATTTTCTAAAGATAAAATGCTTCAAGCCATCCATTTCCTGGAACCGATGAAAAATAAGCTTTTATAGACTCATCAATCTCATCTTCAGAATGAAAACGACACCTACATAAATTTTTTTTTAGATTAAAAAATAGTCAAAAGTCACACATAGCAAGATCAGGAAAATAGGGCGGATATTCTATCACTTTGATGTTTTTTGTTCAAGAAATTTGACTGTCATTCTTGCTGAATGAGAAGATGCATTGTCATGGTGAAGCATGAGTCCCCTAACATTCACTTCCTGGAGAATTTCTGGAAGACACTTAGAGGTGTACCAGTTAGCTGTAACTGTCTTCTGTCCCTCTAGCTTTATGGCTTTGACCAGACTTGTACTTCTGAAGCACACAGCATACATTGAATGTTATGAAGGTGGGTGGCTCCAGAAGAGCCCAGCACATTGACCAGAGGTCTATTGTACTACCCCAACAGGCGAAAGCCCTTAAGAAAAGAGACCAGAAGCCAAAGCAAAAATCAGCAGGCACTTGACAGGAATGTCATGCAACTCCCAGGGCTCGATCACATGTCGACCCAAGTGTTCGAACCTATGGGCGGAGAACACCTCACATTCACAGAGAATGTGTGCGGCAGTTCCTTCACTGTATTTGCAGCCTCTGCAAAGCGAATCTTTCATGACACCCATAATATTAAGGTGTCTTTTAAGGGTGCAGTGTCCAGTAAGGAGCCCGACAGCCCTTCTGATGCCAGTTCTACTGAGCCTGAATAATTCCTTCTGACATATATGCTAGGGCAATTGCAGTTGAGAATTTTCACCTGCCTATGGCCCTCAGTATTACGCCAGTTTTTGTACTAAAGCTTTCTGAAGATGTCATAGACAGTTCTTCTAGTTAGTTCATTGGGAACACCCAAAGCTGGCTCAGGAGCGACAAAAGAAATACTTGAGCCTTTCCTAGCCAATTCATCAGCCAACTCATTTCCTGGAATGCCCGAATGTCCAGGCACCTAGTAGAGTATGACTTTATTATTGCTAGCAATATTACACAGTGCATTGTAGCACTCCCAGACAAGGGAAGACGTCATAGTAGACTTTCCTAAGGCCATAAGAGCAGCTTGACTATCAGAACAGATAAGAATCTGGTTGTTCCTATAATTTCTGTCATAGCAAATTCTACAACACATTAGAATGGCATAGCCCTCAGCCTGAAAGACAGTAGTATGACTGACTAGAGGGTAAGACATTTTAGTGCCATCATCCAGGCAGCAAACACCAGTACCAGTACTGGTGCCAATCTTTGAGCCATCCATATACCATACAATACAATTCTGTTTAGTGTAGGTGGGAGTCCTCTTCCAGTCATCCCGTGAAGGGACCTGAATTACATAGGGCTTGTCAAATGTGTATCGGATCTGTATACCATCAGATGGCATATGGAAATAAGGATGATTTATAACATTACTGTTAAGACCACTCCAAGATAAATACTTAGAATAGTCGTTCCAGTGTTTCAGATATTTAAGTCTGCTCATGCAGATGAGAGCTTCAGCTTCAATGTGCATGTAGAGAGGGTGCAATCCAAGCAAAAGTTCAAGAGTTGCAGTGAGAGTGGTTTTCTTTGCAACCACAGATCGTAGTACATACCATCCTTTGAAGCTTAATTAAATCTAATTTAGCAGTTTCACATCTGATTCTAGACCACCAAATAATGGAGCCATAGGAGATGATGGGACAAATTACCATAGAGTAAATCGAATGGACAGCCTTGGGATTCAGACCCCAGGTTCTCCCAATAGCATTTTTACAAGACCAGAAGATTCTTTTGGCTTTAGTTATGCAGTATTTCAGGTATCTCTTCCAGTTGAGACCCATGTCAAAGAAGATTCCTAAGAATTTTACCTGCTTGGGGCACATGAGCTTCTGACTAAAGAAGCGAATGTCTCCAAGGTTAAGAATGTGTTTTTTTGAGAACGCAACCATGGTTGTTTTCTGTGGATTTACAGAAAGTCCAGCATTTTTGCACCATGTCTCAACACCCCTAAGGGCAGTGGACATCATATCAAAGACAGTGTTACCAAATTTGCCTCTGGCAATGATGACAACATCGTCAGCATATCCAACACAGGATACACCGGAACTAGTTAGTTGTCCAGAAAAGAGTCTACAACTAAACACCAGAGAATTGGTGATAGTACGCCTCCCTGCGGACAGCCTGCCAGAGCATGCACCGTCTTGTTGTCACCAAGCAAAGATGCACAGATATACCTATTAGATAATAGGTTCTTGATCCAACAAGAGATCGTCATGTCAACACTCTTCCTATCAAGAGCATGTAGGATGGTGTCAATAGGAACTTTATCAAAAGCATCCTTAATGTCAAGAAAAGTGGCTAGAGCAATTTCCTTGGCATTAAAGTTTCTCTCCAGAATAAAGGAGAGACTGTAGAGGGCAGTATCCATAGATTTACCCGGATGATAGGCATGCTGAGAGTTAGACAGAGGCATAGAAGCCAGAGTCACTTCCCTGATATACCTGTCAATGAGCTTTTCAATAGTCTTTAAAAGAAAAGACGTAAGGCTAATAGGCCTGAAAGATTTGGCTTCATAATAATTATCCTTACCAATCTTTGGAATAAAGATTACCCTTGTATGTCTCCAAGCAGAAGATACATGACCAAGGGCAATACAAGCTCTGTAGATTCTGCAGAGAATGGGAGTAAGCACCTTAATTTCCTCCTGAAGAAGGATGGGAATGATGCCATCAATCCCCGGAGTTTTATAGGGTTTTAAAGAGTTCAAAGCCCAATTAACCCTATCCAAAGTGACCATACTCTTAACAATGCTCCACTTACTGCTGTTACAAGTAGAAGTGAGGTGAGCAACAGGAGTGGTGCTGTAGCAATTAGATTCAGAAACCAGAAAATGAACCCTGAACATTTCATCCAGGGTTTCCAGTCCCAGAATAACCACCATTAGGTAACCTAACAGTATTTAGGTTGTAATTTCTGTCTTTTGACATGAGCTTGACCATTTTTGCAGTAGCAGAAACGTCTTTGATGCAGTTGCAGTAGTTTCTCCAGGAGTTCCTCTTGGAGTCTCTAACTGCCTTATTGTAGGTAGTAAAGGCAAATTTGTAGACCTGCCATTCACCACTCTTTTTGGCTCTATTAAAGAGCTTTCTGCACTTGCTACTTAAGCAGCTGAGCTCTTTTGACCACCAAGGAACTAACCTTGGGGAGACAGTTTTAGTAGCCTTACAATTCTGGTAATATGAAAAGATAATGGACCGTTGCATGTGGTCAACGGCCAAATCTATTTCAGCTGTAGAAGAGTACTTACCAGAATGATCTGCAAGCTTTGCAAAAAGATCTTCTCTGAAGGAAACCCAGTTGGTACGTTTTGGGTTCCTATTTGTTGCCATGGTCAATTTTGTAAGACCTTTAACACACAGCATACATTACCTTTTTCATTGCTTGTTGTCTTTTCACCATTGTTGGTTTGAGGTCCTCTTCAAAGATCCATACTTTACTTTCTCGACGTGTTGGAACGTTAAAAAAAGGTATGTACATTTCATCACCAGTTATGATTTTAGAAATAATGTGGTGTCTACCATCATTAAGTAATTTTAGGGTTTCTTTACTGATTCTGACACACTCTGCTTTTTGGTGGTCTGTTAAATTATGGAGAACCCAACGACAAACTAAGTTTTTTATATGCAGTTCTTCATGAATAATTTTATGTATAGCTGTGGATCCAATGTTAAGTTCCTTCTGTATCATTTGGTAGGTACAATGATTATCATCGATTAATATTTTTCGAATGGCCGACACATTTTCTGGGACTACAGCTGACAAAGGTCTTCCTGTGTGTTCTTCATCCAGGAGAGAATATTGACCTCTTCTAAACTCTGTAAACCATCTGAATACAGTGGCACGAGATGGAGCATCATTTCCATATGCTCATTATAGATGTTGAAGACATTCTTCTTGATTTAACCCCACTTTAAAATCATAGCGCAATAATGCTCTCACATCAACTCCATTTTATTTTATTTCAAAATTTATTCTATGATAGCTAAATTGTAATTATTGCCACAAATTATCCTCTGTGGTCATAAAAGAGTTCAAATTTAAATATCCGACTAATAATTTTTTTTCTAGTGTATATCGTCTGCCCTTGTCTCAAAAATTTCAGTGTGACCCTTGTATATGTCACAAAATACCATATGGCACACAACAAAAAGTGTGTATGTATGATGCCCTTAACTTCCGCAGAGATACCAGCTAGTTGAAGATTTCCGTAGTGAAGAAGGAAAGTATCAATATTTTAAAGGCTTTTTCAGCAGTCAGGTTAATAAGTGAAATATTATTTAAAGATGTGAATATATCCAATTTTAATATATTATTGCCAAAATGATTGCTTTTTATTTGCCTAAATCATTATTTTAATACCAATTTTTGAAAAATATTCTCTTTTATTTGTATACACAGTGCCCATTTTCAAAATGGGCACTGTGTATACAAAAATGACTAAAATATGGCCCTTAACAATTAACCAGAAAATAAATATATGCTAATTTCATTTATCTAATATGCAATATTTAGAACAGGGACATGGATGAAAAAGATACTAATGGACTCATGACGATTCACAAAAACATACAATTGAATTGTCCAATCATACTGTATATGTGAAAATAATTCAAAATTGATCAGAATATGAAACTAAGCTAGTTTAGTCAAACTAATAGAAAATATTTAGAAGATGGAGATGAATGGAAAAGAATTAATGGACACTATGATTAACGATTTCATTTTGCTATGAATGATTTCATTTTGTGTTTGTGGTAACATTGAGATTATGGTGAAGTGTGGGGGGCTAATATATATTTTTTTCCTCAATATAAAACTTAATTCCCACTTATTAATTTTACTTTCTCTATATAAGGGAACATAGTATAGAGAAAATATCATTTTCACGAAACATTTTAGGCCAATATATGCTTTAGGATCTTCTTGAATACGTTTGACTATTTTTAATGCAATATCCATATGTGGTTCATTTCTTGTGTATACGATAGCTGCCACAAATATTAATGGATTTCCAGGAAACTTTATATTCGGCTTTGTTAATGAAAAATCTATAACTTGATAGAATTTATTTGAAATTCGGGCGAAAACTTCAAAATTTATTGGAAATCTTATATTTTCTTAATATGGCAGCATAAGACAAAATTTGACATAATCGTGCATAAAAAGGTTTATTTATAGCTCAATGATCATAAAACATTTTGTTTTAATCATTGTGGTGAAAAATTGCCACAATGCAATTTTTATGTTCATGATGTCATTAACTACACCCAGAGGGCTAGCAAAGTGGCATGTTTGCAGATAGGTGGTTTGTAGTTTGTGTCCATACCAGAACAGTGGCTCTTTTCTTTAAAAATATTCCTCACATACTTAAATATTTCAGTGTACAAGAACTGATATTTTTTTCAAATAGTATAGCATATCCCATAGTGTACTACAGTATATTTAGTCAATTGCATAAATTACAACATTTTATTGGGATCAGATTGGAGACACAGGCTTACAACCAGTACCGCCAACAAAATTTTCAGACCTGTATGCAGTAAGTGTGCCCCCTATCGCCCACTTCTTTACAAGTTATTGCATATTGATTTTTTCGTAAACTGTTTATGTAGCCCGGGGTCCCATGCCTCCAGGGTCCGTATGCAAAATATCCTTTAGTCCCTACCTATGAAGGGTTTGCTCTCGGTTTATTCATCAGATGACACACAGCCTTTCTTTTCTGTTTTCTGCCTCCTCAGTAATTTTTCAATGAATCATTGCATAACCACAATGGCAGATTACCGGAAATATATCCTGCTACAAATGTGCAGAGAAGATTATTAAATTATGTTTATTACAATTCGCTAGCACAGATATAACTATCAATGCCCAAATGTATCTCCTTAGAAGTATCATACATAAAATATTTTGATTAAGATATAGTTCTTTTTATTTGTGTATTTATATTCTCTTTTATCAGTGATTACAATCTAAAATTTTGTATTTTATACAATTCTTTTTCTATTTTCTACAGAGCAAATGTTTTTTCTTGTGCAGATTAATGTAAATTATTTATTATTTCAGGATCATTCTTTTACTCTTATTTTCAGAAGAATATATAAAATATTTATTAATTAACATGTGTATCTTAATTTTTTTTTTTTTAATATTAAGGTGGCCAGTTATAAATTATGGCTGAAATAAGTGTTATACAGCAATTATGAATTACACATTAAAATAGCAATCTAATCAATATCGGATAATATCGATTCTTTTGTAATCTGATAGCATCAGTATTCAGTGTCAGCCCTTTTTAACACTTTACAACAAAGTTGAAAAGTGTTTATGACTTTGTTCATTCTGTCTGTCTGTCTGTCCGTTAGCATGATAACTGCCGTAAAAATGACTTAATCAAAATGAAATTTTAGTATGTTGTTCAGACGGTCTGTAGGACCTATGGGAATATAAATGAATAATATCACCCAATTAGTTTTGGATTGAACCCGGGTTGAAAAAATGAAATACATTGAGCCCTATGGGACCTAATTTTTCAAACATTTTTTAAGCGGATTTAAAATTCAAAAATTGCTTCGAAAATTTTAGGTAATAGTCAAATTGTCCCATAAAATATATAAAAAAAAATTCAGAGAAATATATTCAGTAGTTTTTAAATAAAAATTAAAATAGTAATTACACATCTTATATGAAACGATCACGTGACCATGATATGAAACGATCACATGATCCACCTCAAAATGATATATGGCATCCATCTTGTTTCAAAATCGTGATTTTTTAAAGTTCTTTTTAATTCATATTGAGTGTTGTATCCGTCCTAAAACTACTTTATTTTTGCTTAAATTCTGTGCATCTACATACTAAAACAACACAATGACAATATATTTGACTTTAAATTCTCATTCAAATTTGATTATTTCTACAACTAAGCCTATTTTTCACCTATATAAAATGTAAACAGCAAAATATGTAGAATGGTATTAGAATTACTGTATTTCTTTAACACAAAATAATTCAGTCCATGGAGTCTGCATGGCTGATATGAATGAAATATTAATTGATTTTATAAACAGAAGGACGTTTTTTTTCGATGAAGTTTTAAGCATAGAGTTTATGAATTGTAGCTCCATGGTCTTAATTTTTAAATAAAATAAATTATTATAGTATTGTGATGAATGAAATGAATGAAATCCTGCTTTTATAGAGAGATCCAGGCGTGTTATTTTTTCTATGACGTCATTTGAATTTATTTCAGTTATTTTTGATGAAGTTTTCAAATATAATAAATTATCGTAGTATTATGATAGTTTTAAAAATATTACCGTGGAATGTATTGCAGTTTAGAGATATTTAAACCAGGCAATTTATATTTCAATGCCGTCATTTGAATGAAGTTCATTTTTTTTCAATGAAGGTTTAAGTTTTCAAATATAATAAATCAATGTAGTATTGTGATAAGTTTTAAAATATTACCGAGGAATGTATTGCACATTTTCGACTTTTTTAAATAAAATTGCATTGAAGTTGGAAAGTGTTTCATAATCAATGCTTTAAGCATGATTGATCTTTCTTGTTTAGTTTTGTGACAGAGTGATCACTAAACTTAAACTGTCTATAATGTGAAAATTTGAATGTTCAGTTTTAATCAATAACAAAATTATCTTCAATATTTGAATCACTAATTATTACTAAGTCAAATTTGATTTATACTTTGAACAGTCTTTTTCGATATGGCCTAATTTTTTACAAGGTCTTACATTAAAAACAAGGTCTTGTATTACTTTGGCCTTTTGTTTAACATTTAATTTCTTAAACAATTTTACTATTAGAGGCACTTTTACAATTTTTAGAAGGCACAAAATAAGCAGAATGTACACTTACATATAAACTTCTATTTTGTGGATGTAATCTACCTTCCTTTGCTGCAAGTTTTGGCTATATCTTTGCTAAGTTAATATCAGCATCCAGCCACCTGTAGGTAATCTGGACCATGCCATGAAAAGTTTCAGGTAAGTATCTGATGGTTTGAAAAATAAGGTAGATTTCGGCCATAGGGCCATTTACAAGTTTTAATTTGGTTACATCTTCTTCAGTTGAGCACAGAAGATATCTATTGGTTCACCCTGTTCCGGACTAAAATATTTGTCTAGAAAATGTACTAGGTTTGCCCTTATTGGGGCTTCAAAGTGTGTTTTCAACTTTTCCTACACATTGGTTGCTGTAATACACATGAGTTCCTGGCATTCTGGAGAAAGGCCATGGTTAATGCTCTATCACATCTACAGGTGTAGTCTTCCTGGTTTCGGCGAGATGAAGTGTCATCAATCAGCCTAACGATTTTATCTAAGAACCCGTAACATTCCTTCTGCTTTTAGGGCAAATGAGATACTGTTACTCCAAGTAACATAATTGCCTCTTATCAAAAATACAGTTTTACCATTGCTTTTCTTTCATCTTTTGAGATATATTTCTACATTTACAAGGAAAATAATAAATTGCAAATTAGTGTAACATATACAGGGTTTATACCCATTTTTCAAAATGAAATTCCCTGAGTTTTCCAGGTTTTCCATGTTGTCTGCATCAAGATTTCATGCACTGCGTACTATTACTTTTAATGCCAATTTCAAAAAATAATTTTAGATTTAACTGATATTTATCATGCATACATGACAGTGAGAAAAACAACAACATTTAAAATAACTGAAAATTTTCCATATTTGTATACAATTTTATCTGCATATACAGTACAACCTTGAAAATCTGGACTTTGCCAATTTCGGATTTTAGAATTTTCCCTATTATAGAGTTTGGATAAAATTCAAATTTAATATCAACTAAATATGACATCATAAAACATTATATTTAGTAATAATAATGACAAAAAGTCAAGTTAACCCCTTAAAAAATCTATATATACTAATTGCCAAGTGTCCATCTGTCTGTCACGCTTTTTTTAGGCACTTCCCGAATAGATAGACTTGCAATTTGGTACACGGCTCGGTCGTTCGCTAAAACCCCCTGGAAAATTCGAATTTTTCGAAAATGTTCTCTAGAGGGGGTACTTCCACACCAAAATGTTCGAAAATTGAAATGATAGGAAAGCATGCTTTGCGATAAGATAAAGACTTCAAATTTGGTGTATGGGTAAATCATTCGGAAAGAAGAAAGTGTGGAATTTCAGATTTTCAATATTTTTTACTTAAGGGGGTACCACACAACAAAATGTTCGATTTACTGAATAAATGAGAAATGGCTCCTTTAAAATTTGATAGAGGCTTGGAATTTGGTATATGGACTAATCATTTGACGAAAGCACTCAAGACGAATATAGTTTTTCAAAAATGTTTGTTTAAGGAGGTGCTTCAGAGAAAAACGTTCGAAAGGTGTATTGATAAAAAAACATGCTTTGGAATGAGATAGAGATATCAAATTTTGTGTACGGGTAGATAGTTTGGAAGGAAGAAAGTGTACAACTTTCAGTTTACCAATATTTTCTACTTTAGGAGGTGCTGCACACCAAAATGTTCACTTTTCGGAGTAAGGAAGAAACGCCCCTTTTAAAACGTGATAGGGGCTTGATATTTGGTATATGGGCAAATCATCTGATAGAAAACACAAGAAGAATAGAGTTTTTCAAAAATGTATATTTAAGGGTGTGGGTACTCCACACAAAAACATTCGAAAGGTGAAATGATAAAAAAAGCATGTTTCGCGATGAGATAGACTTCAAATTTGGTGTACGGGTAAAAAGTGGAAAGGAGGAAAGTGTGCAATTTCAGTTTTCCAACATTTGCTATTGTAGGGGGGGGGGGGGGGGGGAGAGGGGAGATGCCGCTCACTAAAGTATTCGATTTGGCAAACTAATGAAAAACACCTCCTTTATAATGTGGCAAAAGCTTGAAATTTAGTATATGGGCTAATAATTTGATAAAAAAACTAAGATGAATATGGTTTCTCAAAAATGTTCATTTAAGGGGGTGCTACACAAAGAAACGTTCTAAAGGGAAAACGATAAAATAGTATGCTTCGGAATGAGATAGACACTTGGTGCAGGTGTAAATAGTTTGAAAGGAAGAAGTGCGTAATTTAAGTTTTCTAATATTTTCTTCTTTAGGGGGTTCTGCACACCAAAATATTCGGTTTGCCAAATAAATGCGAAAAGCGAATTATTAAAAAAAAATACATTATTCAGGGGTTGCTTTTTATGAGATCATTGATTTTCAACAGGTATTCGGCTAGTATTATTTAATACAAGACAAATGGAACAAAAAAATTTTAAGAAAAAATATTCCAAGAAATAAAAAGAAAGCTTACATTTTATCATTTTGTTTAAACATTTAGGCTAATGTTTGTTGTTTCATTAATTTTGGTCTATGGCAAAAGAGTTTTTCTTTTATCCTATAGGTAAAGATTCAGCTTCAGATTTTTAAATTAGTGGCCACTGGCCACTAAGAACGAAATTTGTAGTAGCCAACCAAAAAAAGTTAGTGGCCAAAAAATTTTCAACGACAGGTGTCTAAAATCAAATTTATATTGATATGTTATACACCTGGCTGTTGAGGTACATTCATGGACTGAAGATACATAAAATTATGTAGTTATAATACTTTTTTATTACATTTTGTGGACAGTAAGAGACACTCTATTTAGAGAAAAGAACACAAAAGAAAGATAAATTTAAATTACAAAATTTGATTTAAATTTATTCAATTCATTTAACTTCATTCCCTATCCACAAGACAGCAGCTACAAACTAATATATTTTTAAAATGAAGGCAGAAACCAGAAAATGGGTATTTACATTTTTTAAATATTAAAATAAAACACTTAAACATTTACAGACAACACAAAAATATTAATAACAACAAATAAAAATTTGATAGAGTTGCCATGGGTGAGAAATGTATAAAAAAAACATAACAAAATTTCTAAGTTATGAATTGAGCAGTTATGAATAAGAGGATTTATAAAAAAATTTCTTTGACACAATAACCCAAAAAATATTAGAAAAAAATGATTTTTTTTTTCAAGAGATAAACAAATATGCTAAGAGATAAGTGTTTTACAGCTGAAATTTCACTTAGCTTAAATTCGGTTTGATTTTGCAAATAATTCAAAAATTAAATTAATTCTGCCTTTAAATTCAAAATATATAAAGTTTGGAAAGTACAGAAAGAATGTCTGATACTCTAAGGTAGAATAATCAGAAGATGAAAATATATGGGAAAGGATTATTTTAGCAGGGCATCTCAACAGCAGCAGCCTTAAGAACAGTTGAAATAGTGACATTTCTTTCGGTAAAAGAAATCAAAAAGGAAACAAATTTTCCTACTATGAAATGAGTTATTTTAACAGACTGGTATATTTAAATTTTAATTGAATTTTTAAAATTTAAAACATCATTATTTCATAATACATGATGCAAATTAACAATAGCATAAAGAAAATCTATAATATATCATGGACAGCGACCTCAAGTATGTTCTTTTTCTTTGACCCAGACCGTCCAACCTACCAGAAGGGTATAAGGTACCTGTTTGGAAGGCTGAGAAGTCACCGAATTTACACCAGAATCCAGTGGGGGAGGCATCCATCCACAGGGACTGTACCCCCTACCACCAACGTCTCGGAAGGGCTTATGGACCCACATGTTTAATGTGATCGTATTCCGCGTGAACACGGCGGTAGTTTTGGCAGTGGCGAGAATCGAACACTGGCCGACCAAGTTGTTGTTGAAACCCAGACCGTCCGACCTACCAGAAAGGTGTAAGGTAACTGTTTGGACGGTCGGGAAGTGCCACCCAATTTAGACCGGAACCCAGTGGGGGTGGCCGACCAAGTGTAATTTCCAAAAGATAACCACTGGGCTGTCGGGCCCCCCTCAAGTATGATGTTGATTTATGAAACGCTCAAATACACAGGCATAGAAGAGTGGATCCCACTACAAAGTGAATACTTTTGTGAGTATTAATTAGTTAAGGCAAACAAATTGCATAAGTGGAAAAATAATATCATAATTAAACAAAATATACAGAGGGTCAAGTACAAATGCTGTTTCTCATGATTCTGTTGAAAAATAAAATAGTTCTTGAATTTATTAATAGTAGTATTGAAATTATGAATGTGTTCGCTATTGATTTGTTATTGATCATGTTAGTCATGCTGTTAAAGCTTTTAAATTTGCCCGGTGCTTTACAATTTTAATCGTTGATGTGTCATTCAGTAATGTATAATAAATCATCATCTCCAAAAATATGCCAAGTTTCAATAATGTACCAGTATGTGACCTTCGAAGTGGTGGAAATAGAACAACATACCGTGGTTGATAAAGTCTACTGTTTTTCCAAGCTGAACTTCTTAGTCAGTTTTTTCTAACTTCAAAACCTGTACATATGTTAACAGCTGCTTACTTGTTATCACAGCTAGCCTGTACTAATAGGCAAGACTCTGATGAGTACTTATCGGTTATAGGGACCATGGGTTACCGACTGCTTTTCCGAGTTGTCGCCAATACGAATATTGGCGATATAATCTAATATGAGAAATTCACTATAAACACAATGATTAAAATTTAATATTGATCAACTTTACTAAAAACAAAAAAATATTGTGTTACATTGAAATTTGTGGCAGCCAAAACTCAGCTATTGCCGATAAAATTTCATTAAATTTATTATTACCGATAACACTTCGCCACTTAAATTCTGCGAGATATGTACAATATCTGGCTTCCGCACTTTATTTGAGCTGATTTTTCGTTAACCCCCTAACACATTTGTTATTAGATACTCTCTTCAATAAACAAAAAAAAAAAAAAAACTTTCAATTTAAAATCCTGCATTATAGTTTTAAATAATCCGTGTTACAGAATTATTTCTGAAAAGAGCAATTTTTTGTCAAAAACGATCGGCCGTAAACTGAGAAGCGAGAGATAAACATCGAACGAAAATGTATGCATATTTTTTGATGACGCAATACACTGGCAGTTGGGAGGGCGGTGACTCATAGGAGAATTTTGAAGTGCGCGATTGAGTAATTACTACCACATCGCTTAAAGAGGGATTGCCTCATGGGAAGAAAGAACTTTTAGACTTATAATTTTTTTTTTTTTTTAAGACTCCGCATATAAGTAGACCCCCCCCCCCCCCCCCCCCACACACACATTTCTGAGGTTTTTTTTTGTCACATAAATGCAAGTATATTTGGTATATCGCCAACGTTCGCGACAACTCGGAAAAGCAGATGCTAACCCATGGTCCTTATAACCGATAGGTAAGTACCCTCTGATGTTTTGAATAAAACACTGATTTTGTTTTCACGAATGGACTCTGTCCTTTTTCCACTCACACTTTGCTACAAGTAAGAAAGTTTAACATTATCTGCATTTACCCTGAGAAGAAATGATGTTAAAATTACAGGACCCATTAATTTCGCCAGATCTTCAGATGTAAGAAAGGGAAAACTGATCAAAATTCGTGGCATTTTTGGAATATTTGTAACTTGTAGTCATCCTGTGACCTGGGGAAAGGGTTTCCGCCTACGAAAAGAAAAAAGTTCCTCAGGTAAAAAACAAAAAATACAGGAAGTACTTGGAAAGAATATAATTGCGAATCTGCAGAAGAATCCTGTAAAAAAAATAGCAAAATTTTATTTGATCAAATTTGTGACATGCATACATGTGGAGACACGTTTATAGTTTTCTCTAAAATAATTTGCTAATTAGGAACACGTAGTAACTTCCAGTGTGACCAAATCAAGTCAGCAGCAGTCGGTCTGGGATTCGCAATTGGCACGATCTAGCCATGGGACTGAAAAGATTTCTGAGAATTTTCGGTTGCCAGAAATTGAATTCAGTGCGATCCAATCCCGATTGACTGCGATTCACGCATAGCTATGGAATCTCGAGCCGCAAAGATGAAGCGATTGACTGCAGCCCACGAGACAATAGGCCTGATAGATCTACCGACCAATGGCACCATGGGACTCAAAGGATTTTGGAGAAATTCTGGTTGCCAAAAATGGAGACTTACTGTAATGATTTTGGTTGCCATGACTACAAACTTATTCGAGTCGCCAATGGCGACCTGGCCAGCATGAATCTACATCTCTACCTGTAGGCAGATGGGCATTATTTCCTGTTTGGTTACGAAGTTTCTTTGTTCAAGACATTTAATTGCACAATCGACTGTTTGTACTTGATTATCAATAGGTATTTCTTCGGTGTTGTGATTGGCATTACGCACATGGTCATAAATCCCCATTGCCACGTTAATTTAATTGGCATCATTGTGCACGCGGCCGTAAATCACCGTTGTCATGTCAATTTTATTGGCATTAATGCCCATGCGACCGTAAATCCCAGTTATGTTGATTTGGTTGAAATTACAATGCACATGGCAGCAAATTTACATTGGCCTTCACAGAAGACAATTTTCCATAGGAAACTATGCAAATTCCGTAATTCGCAATATGAGGAAGTTGTAGAAACTACGAAGAATCCATAATCAGTATCTCTGTGAACATGTCAACAAGTTGAAAATTCCCTGTGTTTTTCAGAATATTGAACAAAAAATCGATTTTCCCTGACATCTTAGTCCACTTTCAAATTCCATGTAAATCCTCGGTTTTCCCAATTTCCAATCAAACACAGCTTAGTGTCTGGTAAATTTTGTCAAAAGTTTTTAATTAATTCCTACTCTTTTTTTACAAACATATAACGTTTAGATCAGTTTTATTTGTTGTCTTAGTGCTATAAAATAAAGTCGATTTAATATTATGTTACTTTAAATGAGAAAATTCAACAGATAGTCACTAAATTTGATATTATTGAAAATTGTATAATTGAAATTCATGAAGTTAGGATCAATTTTCTATAAGAAATACAAATTAATAAAATCGAAAGTTTATAGTTTCCAAATCAATTAACCAACTATTTCAAAATTCTAAAGTCATATAATATAAGTCAGTCATATTTGATGGAATTATTTTTTAAAAGAAAAATCTTGAAAGGGAAATAATTCTGAAAAAAATTCGTTTTAACAATTACAATTATCATTTTAATTTTAAAAAACGACACATACACTTGCAATATATATATATAACGTATAAAATTGTAAAAATGCATAATTAAACTTACCAATGTGTGATTAAGAAACTTTAAAATGAAAAATCATTATATTGAAGTTGCGAGTAAAAGTAAATTAAACTATTTTAAAACTTCAAATAAAATTAATCTGTTGTTTGAAGAAGATACTGCATGCATGCAATTTCGAATAAACTGCCAAAAAAGCTATCTTAAAAAGAATAGTCTAAATAGTAAACAAATAAAGTAACAGACGAAAATCACAACTTCACAACCAACACAGGAATTCCAAAGCAAAAATTCCACATCTCTTCACTTTTCTTCTTTCGGTATAGATCATTTTCCATGGCATTTTCATGTGATCACTCATTTCCTCTTCAACTTCGTCCTAAAGAAAACGTTTACCATTATGATTATCTGAAGAAACTGTAGAATTGAAACAAGGTTCTAATAATAAGTATAGGCGGGGTGAGAGGCGGAGTTAATGTGCATAGTGAAACTTCCTCTGGATATGATGCAAATCCAATATAGTAATCTACTCGTGATTGGTCAATACAAATGTCAATCATACTAACTCCTCAATGTTTGATGAGAAAGTAGGACACTGCTCTACAAGAAAAATGTTTGACTTCACACTTTGACAAAGGCTTCAAATAGCTGTTCAGATGATCAAAAATCAGTGATCAATCCTCATTGACAAACTTTCACTGATCGTTTGTATGTAGACACCGTTAGCTGGAAAACTCCAGCCACAGAATTTAGTATTCTGTGACTCCAGCTATCTTCCCAGTCGAAAAGGGAAGATCAAAGGAAAGGGAAAAAATTTCGAAAAGATATCGTTTACGAAACACAGCATAAAGAGTGCTCGTTAATGATTTTTCACTTACGAGTTTTGAGAGATAATATTTCATTTAAAAATTTAATACGTGAACAGGGATTCTGAAAGAAGGAAGAGAGAGTGAATTTTGATATGGGAGTGCGCAAATTTGCGTAGCATGTGCTCATTATTCATGATTACTTATCATCACATCACTGCGATGCCATTGGTTAAACCAGTGTGAAGTATTCTGCGTGAGTTGTTGAGTCGTTCGCTATGGGTATGTTGTGTAGGCTCGGGTTTAATTTTTAGTAATAACATTACACATGAAGCATGTATTAAGATAATCTGTTTAATTTGACCATTAAACACATTTTCTGTGCTGTGACACATGAATCAAGGTTAGTTATGATGTGTATTCTATTTGATTTGCAGTGTCATTGCAGTTATTAAAAATATCCCTACAATCAGTACCTCAATTGAGTATTAGTAAACTTGACAGACTGAATATGAGTACAAAGTCCCAAATTCGCACTTCTCGGATAATTATGGAATTCAGATAATATATCTAAAATCTGTAATTATGCGTCTGGATAATCCTTCATTTCAAAGTAAAGATTTCATAAAAAATATTTAGAAAATATATAAAAGTAAAATGTATGATCGGAAATTATATTTCGTCAATTAAAATTAATGATTCGATTAACTTTCACTACTTCATTTTCTTATGTTTTTGAGAGGCAATTTATCAGAAATTTGCAAATTGATATTATTTCCTTCTCTGTATTGTCCTTTTGCTCAAGTCTTATAATTGTAGAGTTGAACTGTTGTACTAATACAATGTTTCTCAAAGTACAGGATATGAAGAATTAAGAATTTTTACACTGTCAAATGTAGGGTTCCCACTAACTTTAAAAATTCAGTGAGATTTTTAAAACTTCAGTGAGAATTCAAAAATTGTTGCTCCAGAGAAACAATTTTAATTTATAAACATTTGCATGATATAATAATTAACAAAAAATGTATTTATTTACGAAATATACAAAAACATAACAAATATAGTGTAATTGACATAACTTTAGCATAATAAATTTGCAGCTACAGCAAGTTTGCTTTAGTTAGGGTTTAGTGCTTGCAGAAGTTTGCCTTAAATCACATTTTACAACCACTAATCTTTTTTCTTTTTTTTTTTTCTCTTTTTCAGTATTTTGGCGAAAGATAGCCCAGTTAAATTTTGGGGGTGAATTAAAATGTTAACTAATGATTCTTGATGTTTGGTAACAATATTTTAGCAGTGCATATTTGATTCCCGTAATCATGGTAATTGTGATTTATTTTTCCTTCGGCATTTTGGCTCAAATTTCAGAGTTCAATTAAAAAATACTATTTTTAGTGTTAGGCAACAGGTAACAAAGATTTTATCAGAGCGAATTTGTTTCCCACAGACACTGGAATTGCAATATTTTTTTCTCAGCATTTTGGTGAAGTAAATTTTGGGAATCAATTAAAAAATACTGTTTTGATGTTTAGTAACAAGATTTTATCAGAACAAATTTGCCTCCCGTGGATGTGTAAATTACAACCACTTTTACATCTGTCCATAAAATTTTATGGGATTTACGTGAAATAGAGAATAAATTGTAGAGATATCTCTAAAATTCCACAAATAAAAAAATTTGCAAAACATTGGATTATTTGCACTTTTTACCAAGAGAAAAGGACAAATTGTGATCTACCACAAAAATCAGGAGACTAGCAGCTATGCAATTGTAATAAAAATGTTTAACAGACAGGATTAAAATGTACTTCCATTTTGATTTATGGTCTCAATGCTGTAATAATGCTCACACCCTTGCAATGTGAGATTCTACATTCCTCCTAGGAGATGAATGGGGTTCATCTCCTAAGTCAGTTAACTCCTCTGAATGCAACTACTATCAATGGTGGTACTACTATGGAGAGTAACAGTAGGAGATGTAATAGAAGGGAAACTCCGGGATGGCTGCAGAGATTGCCCTAGAATTTTTCTACAAGAGTAAAAATACTCCCTGACTTATTTTAAAGGAGTATTTTGCTTTCCAGAAGAGTAATTTTTAACAAATGAGCAATTACCCTCAAATTTCCAGATATTATAAAAACAATGACAAGATTACCGAGCAGAAAAAAACTTTTTACTTTTATTTGTTTAAAAAAATATTTAAGAAATGCTCTTTATGTGTACTTGTCTGGAAAAATCAAAATACATTATATATTTGATAAAGTTAAAAAATTTTTTGTAAATTTTATTGTTAAACCAGCTAGATTTTCTTAAATTTTTGTTATTTTACCAAATTCATTTAAATTAAAGTTATTAGGATTACTATATTTAAACTAAAGGATGAAACAAATGTTAATTTTTAATTTAAATTCTAAAGATGTAAATTTAGATGCAAATACATCAAATTCTAATTTATGTTTTTGGAATGATTGCATTTCTAAGTACCCAAATCATTATTTTAATGCCATCGTTCAAAAATTGACGTTCATTTCATTAATAATGCATTTGAAAAATAGTTTCTGTATAAAATACAAAAAAAAACATAAATTTTATTCGAAAGAAACATATTGCAAAAGTGAAAAATATTTTCATAATATAATTTAATATACGGAGGAGCGTGATTTTTACAATCGCATGGAAACAAATTGCCAAAAGAATGAGAAAACTCCGATCTCAAAATTAGTGTGCTTTCAAATTTGTGAAATTTTCGGGAAATTTGTGACTGATTTCCATTTTTATGACTGGATGTAAAGTTTCATATTTTTGAACTGGCAACATTCAACTATTAGAACTGAAGTTAAGCAAATGCAACTAGCCACATGGTTTATTGAAATAACATCTCATTTATAAGATTGTGTGCATTTTTTCCCTCTATATGTAATATATATATATATGTTTCTCGTAGTTTTTTGGATGAATTAATCATTGTAAATCTTAAATTTGTGCATAATAACTTGATCTATCTAATTGTTGAAAAAGTGTTTTGAAAAATTAGACCTGGAACTTGACCCCATAATGAAAGTCATTTTTATGATTCTACATAAAATCTAACATCAGACTTGACATTTTCAACTGTTTATTAAAGTATTGTGAGGAAATCCTTTATTGAAAAAACTAATATTTGGCAAAAACTGCTGCAGAAAGAAAGAGAGAGAGCCGTGTAAGACAAAGTGAAGAAAATAAACTTGTAGAGAGAGAAAAGGCAAGATGAGGAATGAAAGCAATGAGAGTAAGTCGAAAATATGATAAAATTTATAAGAGAAAACACAAATTGGAATCTCAAAGAGGAATGAAAAATATGAGACAATGACGAAAAGTAGTGGAAGAAGAAACAATGATTATATGCAAGTCACCATTCACTACACGTCAGACATTTGGAAAAGCAATGAAACAAGTGTCTGTTTAGCTCTTCCTAGCAGTCCACAAAAATGACTTGCTATTATTAAAAAGTTAACCATAAGGGAAAGTAGTGAACAAGTTTTGAATTCTGTGGATGATATTAAAAAGAAAAGTGCATTGTCTAAAGAAACGATAAGTGCTGTAAAGAATTTTTATAAAAGAGATGGAATTTCAAGATAACTTTCAGGGAAGAAGAAATACAAAAATATTAAAAATGAAGCTGGGGAAAAGGAAAAAGTGCAGAAATGCTTATTAATGTACACTTTAAAAGAACTCCATGACTTATATAAGAAAGAAAATCCTGGAAACCCAGTAGGAGTATCAAAATTTTGTGAACTGCATCCGGAGGAATTGCAATTGGCTTCAACCAAAAATCACAGAGTTTGCTGCTGTGTCTATTATGAGAATTTAAGTCTTCTTTTAACCACTTGTGAATTCAACCCTGGACCAAAGAAGATTAAAGAACTGATTGAGATGATTGTTTGTGATAGAAAATCTGCTAATTGTATGAGAAACACATGTGAATGGTGTAATCCAGCTAAAGAGATTTGTCGAGTTAGAGACAGTATCATGGAATGATGATGAAAGTATTTCATTTTAACAATGGAAGAATGGAAAAATAAATTTGTGTTCGTCACTTACAAACAAGTTACAGAAAGTAGATGGATCAAACTAAAAATATTTTAAAACATTCATATAACATTTGGAGGCAAGCCGAGGAGCTGCAGAAGCAAAAGAAAAACTTAAGCGTAGGGGAAATCATTCTACAAACTGATTTTGCTGAAAATTGTTATATTAAACATCAGGATGAAGTAATGCAGGCACATTGGAATGCGGCACAGGGAATTTCTGTAACAATTTATACTGCTGTTATTTATTTTCGGCACATTGCTTCTGAAGATATATAGACACAGTGTTATGCACTAACTTATGATGCTAACAAGCACTCTGCTTATGAAGTTAACATTTTTAATGAACAAATTATAAATGACTTTACTGTAGAATCTGTGATCTTGTGGACAGATGGAGTTGCTGCTCATTTTAAAAATAGATACTCTATGATGACATTAACTTCCTCTAATGTCTACAGATCATGGAATTTTACTGAATCATATCACAGAAAAGGTCCATATGATGGAGTAGGTGCTGTTGTGAAGTGCAGTCTATGGAACAGAGTTTTGAGAGATAAAGCTATCGTGGGCAATGCAAAAGACTTTTCCCTGAACTGTGAAAAATGACAATGAAAACAAAATGTTTGTTCGTCAGTGAAATTGACATGATAGGCAAGAAAAAAGATTTGAAAGTATTGTTCGAAAATGTCAATCCAGTGGAAGGTATTCAGTCCTCACGATGTATTACTAATATGGGGAATTTAAATTAGCTTTATATCAGAATAAAGGAGTTGATGTTCCCATGCACAAAGTAACCTTAAAAGAAAATCTGGAAACTGAAACTGATTTCACTATGAATAATTTTGAAGTAGACTACCTCTGAACTGTCCCCAGAAACCATTGCGTCATTGGGTGATTTTGTCATTGTTGAATTTATAACTGTAAAGTAAAAAAAAGATATGTTGGACAAGTTTTCGGCACTCATAAGAATGATTATGAGGTCTTGTTCATGAAGAAAAGTACTGAGGCAACCTTTGTGTTTCCCACAATTGAGGACAAATCTTGGTTGAAAGAGCACAAATTGTTAAAATTTTATCATAACCGACTGTAAATTCTCATGAACATTATCATTTCACACATAAGATTGAACTATAATTTTTCTACATGTAAACATCTAATAAAACACTGTTTGGATTCTTACACTTCCGTAAATATTATCTGTAATACTCTGAAATGAAAGTATATTCACATGTTAAATGTTAGTCACAGGCAAGGTTTATTAAAAATTATTTCTCTGTATTATCCTTGAAACATATGCCAAATTTGTGCATAATAATAGAACAAAAGCCTTTCACATAAGACATTTTCAAAAGGAAATAATCATTTTGTTGTTTTAGTTTCAGAGGATAATGGCTATAAAAATTAATACAAAATCCTAGTGTTGCAAACCTGTTATGTTAGTCACATTGATCAAAATACTCTTGAAATGCTTATATAAAAAATTTTAAATATTATTTTTGCATTTCTCTACATAAAACCACCTACCCAAAGAAGAATAACACCCTGTTTAAGGTATTAGGATAAAAATAAAATTAGTGCATGTAAAAAAGCATTTCAAAAATCATTCAAATGCTATGTTAGTCACAATGGAATTACCAGCAATTTTTTTTTTTTCAAAATCAATGCATAAAAATACAGCACGTGGTCGTTTCATCAATGAAGTGCCTAGCGTATGCTTTAAACTTCAGTCCGTGTAATGAGAAGTCCTGATATTTGACATAAGTTGAGTTACTTGGAGGTATGGAGTAGAGTCCACAGCCGCCACCCACAAGAGGAGGGGGGGGGGGGCACAGGGTATAGTCCAGCCTTGTGTTGGATAACGTAGAGGTGGTGCTCCTAGGTGCACCTGGTATGAGAGAGTAGCTAAGTGTAAAACAAATTTGCTGCGCAAAACAGAGTTACATTTGATTATGGGGGATATTTGGGGTTTTAAGATCAGAGATCAGAACGAAGAAGTCAAACACTTTGCATAGGATCCGTGTTAGATTTAACAATTTGAATGATTTTTTCTAGGATGATTTTTATATTGTTTATGTTAACATAGTTATTAATTTCCTTAAAGAGTTTTAGGAAGTCCAAGAAGAGGTTAGCGGTTTGTTTGGTTTCATCTGCAACTGCTTGGGAGTGGACCACGTGCTCTCCGTAGGTAGAGTGCTGCGTCTCAGCACGTGGCATCGCCTCGTGGTTAGCATTATTTATGGAGGTTTGGGATTTTGGTACTTGTGGAAAGTTTTCCATATCTAAATTTATAGGGACAGTAACATTTTTGGTTTGGGAATTTACAGTGCTGGATTTGGCTCCCTGGAACTTTTTACGGTTCCAGAGGTCACCCTGCCACAATTTGCACACTTGGTCGGGAGGTCTCTCGGTTTTTCGCATTCTCTAGTTGGGTGATGTTCCCCACATTTTAAGCACCTGGGCGGGAGTCTACAATTCTCAGAGTGATTAAAATTCTGGCAATTATAACAAATTTTAAAGCCTGTAGATTTAAACGCTTGTACAGTTACCCTTATGGAGAGTACAACGGTGAGTTTATAAATCCTCTCCCATTCCTCGGTCGGCTCTAAGCAGATCAAGAAAATCTACCTATCTCTGCGACTTCTTAGCTGGGAAGCTCTGACAATTTTGAATCCATCAGTAGTGATGGCCTGTTTAAGGGTATCAATATTAGTGTTGGTTGGCAAGCCTTTAATAACAATTTTCTTAGGGCGGTCACTTTTTAGATTGATTGAACTAAAGGGAAATTTAGTCTGGGTTAGGTGATTCTGAACACTCCTGTAATCCTCAACGGATCCAGGAGTGAGACTTTAGTTTTTTTAGGGAGGGGTATAACTTCCTCCATCTCAGCATCATTAACATTTAAGTTAGAGAATATATTCTCCGTAGACATTTCCTGCGAGGTTTGAGGATCTGCAATAGACCTCTTTTGTTTTTTAGCCTTCTGCGTTTGGAAACCTAACATTTTATCATGCATTTTAGTTTTGAAAGTTTTGTAAAGTTCAGCTTCATTTTTAGTTTTCCTATACCTATAAATCTCAGCTACAAGGTCGTAAGAGTCTCTTTACGAGGGTTTTAAAATCTGGGGACCTAAAGAGCAAGTTAGAATCACTTACACTACCTCTCAGGATGGTTTCCAGGTATTTTTTTTGTTCCTTCTCCATCTCCTCTTCGAGCTCATCTTCCAGAGTGGCGATGACAAAATCATAAATCTTGAAGTGGTTGTGAATCTCTTTCTCAACGTCATCACTCAAGGGTCCATTCTCTTTCAGATATGAGTCTGCAAAACTTGCAGCAGTATTTCTTGTCTTGGCTTGAGGAGCTGTCTCTCCACCTGCTTGCACATCCTTCTCGTCATTTTGCTCCGGCTTCTCGGCAGTTGCTGCCCTGTCCAGGTCCTTTCTTTTCTTTTGTTTGTCATCATGGTCCTCCATAGTCTGGGCCCAGTCTGTAGTTTTCATTTTCTTACCGAATTTGATATCCCAATCACGGGTGCCTCTATAACGTTTCAATAAGTCCACATCCAATTTCATTGGGTTCTCCAATTGTTCCGGTGTTAGATCAAAATATCCGATACACATCTTTTTAAAAACTTGAAATGCTTTTGCTTCCTCCTGCGATAGGATTAGTTCATTCACTCTTGTACCAGCTTGCTCATCCATCATACTTGCTTCACCCGACGTGTTCTACAGTAACTATGTACAACACGTCCAAGTAAAAGCACGAAAAGTCTCCACGTGGTAGGTAAACTGGAGCTACGTTGAAGCACGTCCGTACACCAGCGCGGACAGGTTCCGAATGAATAAAAATACATATTATTTAATTTTCAAAGCATATTTTCCTATTTTATAGAGTGAAATATACATATAGAGCCGTCATCCCCATAGACCTTCTATATGCATAAAATCCCTGATAGAAAGAGAATCCAAGGTAAGTGTAAATTTTTGTCACGGTCTATAATCACTGGACTCAAAAGTGGAAATGGAGTGAGAAGTTGAACAGAGGGATCTTATATCTTACTTCATACCGCGAGAAAACTTCATACAGAAATTTCTATTCTGCAAGATTCTCATGCCCTAATGGGAACCCTGGCCAAATGTAAATAAATGTTAGTGGTCTTTATCTGAAGATGGGATCTTGTCTCATTATCTATCTGAAAGTTGATATGAGATGAACTTTTATCAGGAAAAGTTTTGTGTCTCGAATGGTAAGATGTTGGTAGTATTTGGAAGGGACTTTATATTAATTTCGTGTCATAGTCCAATGCATTGTTGATTAATTTTCTAAAATTATTAAAATTACTATGTTAGTAATATAAGGGTATTCCATATCTAGCTAATCACGTCCAGGAGAGCTGAAATGCGCCGGTGCTCCATCATGCTGGAACCATAGGCCACATATTGCCGATAAGGGTATGTCATCGATGAAATCAATTAGTACATCGCAGAGAAATACCAAGTATGAATGTCCCGTGAGCCATTCAAGCAGTAGATATGTTCCAATAATGCAATTGCCGAGTTTGTCGGTTCACACATTTACCCACCAATGGACATGATGTCTCTGCGAGCGGATTGCATGAGGATTGAACTCTGATTACACATGGCTGTTGTGACTGTTGGAAACCCTGTCACGTGTGAAACATGCTTCATCCATCCACAAGATATATGCAATGAAAGCATTGTTGGCTTCATCTAGTTGCAATAGCCATTCACAAAAGTTGATGCATCGGTGCACGTCATCTGGATGCAGCCCTTGCATGGTTCTGTAGTGAAATGGTTATAGCCTCTCTAGCTGTAATATCTTATGCACAATACTGCTACTCACATTAAACTGCCTGGCTAGTGCATGTGTGCTCAACTCCAGATTTGCTTCAACCCGTCACAGTATCGCGTCTTCCTGTGATAACGTCAGCCTTGCTGGAAGAATGTAAACAAAAAGATTGTGATATACTATTCTGAGCGATGTTCAAAAACAAAAATTTATTTTTGATTTACTTACTTCGTTCTCGGGAGTGCTCTTTCAGCAGAAGTCTTCAACATGCAAATTTGAATATCTGATGCGTACACAAACTCATTTGCATATTCAGGGGCAGACCTCGGAAATCATTCCGGTAGGTGCCGATCCCAGTGTATATAGGAAGTTCAGTTTGGAAATATCAGTATTGCAATTATATAGTATTGCATTCATATTGTTGTATTGGATTGTATTATGATAGAGCTCGGTATTGAGCTGATGCATGATGATCTTGCTGATCATGATGATGTGGGCTATCTTCTGCCGATGTAATCGAAGTAGTTGTAGGTTGAGATAACTAGTTAATAATGATGGTTCATAAAGTTGTTTGTCTTGGTTAAAAAGGCAATTATGATGGTAACAACTTGTACTTCAACATTAGTTTTAAGTGAGTGATAGTACTGATCACAATAGAACTTTTTACTCAGTGCTTTACTATTTTATCATTCATGTGCTAATCTAGTCATCTCTACAAATGGGTCAAGTTTCCTCATGTTCAGGTGTTTAACCTACAAATGGGCGGAAGTTGAATAACATATGGAGGAAAGCAACGTGTATTGATGTTTTCCAAAATGAGCTTCCTTGCTATATTCTCTCAATTTCAAAGTCTGTAAATACGTTCTAGCTGCATGTTGATGTCACAGCTAGCCTGTTCAACTAGGCAAGATTCTGTCGCTTTTGAATAAACGCTTATTTTGTTTTTCTAAGAAATGACTCTGTATTTATTTTTCTCTGCTTAAATTCTGCTCTATATTTATACTATACATGGAAAGTTTACATACTAGACTTTTCGCTACCAGGTGAATTTTTTCACTGTCATCGCTGAGAGTTTCTGCCGTGTGAATGCTTCCAGTATATCCCAGTCTCATCCAACCTGCGGATACTGGCATACTCATTTGCAGTTCGTAAGGCATTACATTGACCGAAGATAATGTACATGTTGCAATATTCATGAACGGAATACATTAACAGCATGCGAAGGACACCAGTACAGACGTACGTGCCACTCTCCGGATTTTTTATTAATTCTCCAGCCTCTGGAAATTTATTAATTATCTAGACATGGTGTAATTCCTTGGAAACACCAATTTTTTGCTTTTTTTTATAGCACTGATTTCTACCATTCCCGGGATCATAGTAAATCTGTAATAACTTTTTAAAAAAAAATTTTTTTGGAGGGGGGGGGGGGGGGGCTATCTTGTTTTGTTTCGAAGCCAAACCAGGATAAGTGAAGTAACATGTTTAAACATTACCGATGACGATCCTTGGCCTCCCCCAGGCAGCTGCTCTGGAGACATACTACGTCTCCAGAGCATTGTTTATTATAGTATGTTTCACTGAAACATACTACGGATTATGGAATTAGCTAGTTTACTTGCCTTGTGTCTAGGTCAATGTAAATTCACGGCCACATGCACAGTAATGCCAATCAAATCAATGTGATAACGGGGGCCACGTGTGATCTAAATTAAGATTTTGATCGCTTTTTTTATGGAAGTAATAAAATAAATATGCTCCTTGAAAAGTTGTCTAATTCTGCATAAATTGCTAAGCGGTTATTTTTTAAAATTAGTTTTGCATAAACAGTGTGATTGCACAATTCGGTATATGTTCTCATAAATCCCCGAGAGTCCATTAGTATCTTTTTCCATCCATCTCCATCTTCTAAATATTGTATATTAGATTGACTAAACTAGCAGTTTTTTATATTCTGATTAATTATTAAGGTTAATTTTTTAATTGTTTTCACATAAACTACGATCGCGCAGTTCAGTTTGTTCCCCCATCTCGTGAGTTGCCGAGAGGAAGGACATTAGTATCTTTTTCCATCCATCTCCATCTTCTAAACATTGCATATTAAATTGACTAAACTAGCTTATTTTCATATTCTGGTTAATCATTAAAGTTAATTTTTTATTTAATGCATTATTTTTTTATGCATTAAGATTTAATAAATTAATCAATAATTTATATTATCAAGTTATTTTTTGTTTTGTTACTAACACTATTTTAAACAGATAAATTTGAATTCAAAAGATAGTTCATGACAATTTTTTCTTCAGATAAGTTTAAAGCATAATGCACTTAAATTGTACAGTATTTTAATGTTTTATTTATAAGAACAGTGGCGGCGGAACCATAGGGCAAGGAGGGGCAGTTGCCCCCTCTAAGATTTGGAAATTAAATATATATATATATATATATATATACTGCTGAAATGTATAGTTGCCCTTCCCTACAAAAAATAATAAAAGCACTTAAGTAAAATTGTGATTAAATATTGCCACACAACTTTTTTCAGAGGAAACTGTAAGGACGATTAAGAAAAATGAATATTTCTTTTACTTGCTGTTCTCCAGTATTACTTTTTAAGCACGCATTATTCATGTGGTAAAGCATCAGATGAGAAGCAAAATTAATCATCCCAGACTAAACGTGTAAACAATAATAATATTACTGGCATCGCCAGACCTGGCGCCACGCCACACTAAGTGCATAATACAAACCAAAATTCCAAACCTAAAACATCAGAACAAAATCAAAAATAGGTGGATGCATGCTTAGATTTCGTATAGTTTTCAAAATGATGTGGGTAAAGGATTTAGAGGTATATTATAGAAATGGTAAGTGTAGAAATGTATTTCTATTTGTAATTATTTAATCCAATTTTATTTATACCTTGATCAGGTACTGCAATATATGTGAAACATTTTCCTAATTTTTAAGCGGATTAATTGGTATTTGTTATATTTTTTATACTGACCGGAAAGTAGGAATCGTAATCTTCAGTGTTTAACTGAATTTTCTAGATTTATATATTTATTTGATATAAAAGTATGGTAGACATATATTTCAAGAGTCCCTACTTAAGTACATCCAGTGGTGTCCCTGGGGTTTTTTGAGGCACCATCTGAATAATAAATGCAATGAAACATCAAACGAGGCCTAATCTGTCGCTTAGCCCTCGGGACGCTGCTATAAACCAAACGAATATCCTTATAGCTTAATCTACTGGGCGGTTGGCACAAGCAATTAGTACCTACTAGCATATATCACAGATGTCGCAGATATAAAACTTTTTTTTAAACTTTTCTACCAGAATTGTTTTATAATACAGCCTAAAGGATATAGAGGGACTGACATATTCCAGTGCTTAAGGCGTTAAATTCACGCACAGTGGACCCTGGTTGAATCCATACACTGTGGACTTGGGTTGAATCCCCACCCCACTGCCCAAAATTCTCTACATAAAGTATGGACACATTAAATTTTCAGGTCCAAAATGTTGGAAATACTGAAAACTTCCTGTCGAATTTTTAGGATGTTAAATTTAAAACATATATCTGTATCTTTAAAATTGAGCGAGTTATATTTAATTGAAAACTGAACATTGTGAGTGGGGAACCATATATCAAATTAGAAATGTAAATTTGTGACATATCATAAAAAAGATAAAACTGGATAATAATACATAGGATATCCAACCTTTCTGGTAGGTCGGACGGTCTGGGTCTCAACAACAACATAGGATACCCAACCACATAGTTAGTACCACTGCTTTATATGATCTCTGTCTGTGTAATGGTTTATTTAGATGCATTTGTGATAAAAAATTTTGAAACATATTAACATATTTTTGATCTAAACAATTTTCATCGTCAATTTGTTTATGATCCCTATTTTCACTGATGAAACAGCCTTTAACATGGTATGGAAAAGTGGCATAAGTCAGATTTTTGCCTTTATCATAATTCAGTTGATTTTAAAGATACGGATGTATGGTTTTTTTTAATGATCCTGTTGCATTAAAAATTAAAATTTTCTGATTGACCAAATTTGTCTAAAGGGGTCGTATAAAAATTTAAGAAGTGTAACTTTTTGAAAATTAATGGGAGGACTATTTCATTAATCTTGTCTTATTTCCTACCTTACTTTTAACATTTTTGCAATTTACATTGCCCACTTATCTCCAACAGGTAAAGAATTAAATCGCTTTTCAATCTTTTTGGGTCACCCTGTTGTATACGGTATATGGGCGATTTCAAAATAAAGGCACATTTCAGATAAAAGTGGATTGAAAAAAAAGTTAAAAGTTACCATTGCTGGTGAATAATACCAGTTCTTGCATTTGTCGTGTATATGATTTTATATGCAGCAATGACATTACATTAAAATTTAGATCAATAGGCCATTTATAAGTTACGATGAAACTAAAAAATGTCAGGTCTGTTACCGCACAATTTTTTTTTTTCATTTGAAATAACTACTTTTTAAATGAGTAAGTTGGTTTTCATGTAGGTATCTTGTCTGAAGTAAAGAATTATTAGAAATTTTTGCAGTAAGAAAATATTAAATATTTAATTTATATTTAAGAATGTCAGGCTTGTTACATTAATGCATTTTATATGTTAAATTTTTACTCTTAACAGATAAAAAATGATTGCATGTTCTATATATCTTAATGATATTATAAATCAGTTGCAAAGCTTTCATTTCCACCTTTTTTTGTAATTCTGAACTAAATATTTTATGTTAAAAATATTTTATTGCAAGGTTACAGACCTGACATTTAGTAACAGACTTGACATTAAGTAACAGACTTGACACGATATAGCAAGGCAGATTTTATATGCTACATAACTTTTGCTTCCAAGTGTATTTATGCTTAAAGTAATCAAAGACTACTATAAATGACATAAGAATTTTTTTTTAATAATCTAAAATTTTACGTTTCAGTACAAAAAAAGAAAAAGGTAGTCAAAGAACAGTCACTAAGAAACAGCTCAATACCGTTGGAACATTTCTACTGGAAATGGAAATTCATAATAGATACAGTGTCCTTCAATTCTAATGTAGCTGGCGATATGATAGTTTTTACTTGTCCATACTGCACATAAGAAACCATCAGCTTCATTAACCTGAAAAACCCTCATTGTTTCATATATGGCGTTTATCCCTTTCGCGATGGCGGCATTCCGGAACTACTGCGGCTCAAAGGACGGAGCGCTTTGCTTCCGAACTGTTCTCAGGGGACGGCAATTTTTTTGCGCTAAGCCTAACTCTCGAAAAAAATTCACTAAAAATCCAATATTCAACACAGAAATCTACTTTTTTCGGGAATAAAAGAAATATTTATTTTCTATTTGATGTATATTTTTTATACAAATCTGAATACAAAATACTAGTTAGTTGCTCCCATTCTTTTATCTGAAATAAACAAATAATTTCACTGCCTCTAAAACCCAAGCAAAAAAAATATACTCTCTTATATTCCTATGATTCACCAACGAAATCATAAAGCTGAAATCAAAACAAGACCCGAAACTCAATTATAAAATTGTTGATACTGCAAGAAGTGCTCTATTTGTTTATATTACAAAACCATGTTTCACCGCTACAAATGGAGAAATAATTCATTGGATCCTCCTTATGCCAAGGTCAATTATCTGCAAAATACATTGAAGTTGTTTCCACGGACATGTAACGCCATCTAGTAGAAAAATTAAAACTTTCCATGTAAAAACACGTATACGTGCCACTCGCCGTTTAGGGTAAAGTTTTCTCCGTCACGAATGCGTGCTGTCCGTCATTGAATGCAAGTTCGCAGCCGCCACGTGGGCATGCCAACCGTCGCGAAAGGGTTAAACACAATTTTCAATCCTCTGTCATCTTCAACTTTCCCTTAAGCAATTGCAGCATAGATATATTTAGTTTTCTTTTTATAACTGCCAGTGAATTAACAAGAACATATATCCCCTCATGAATATCCTCAGGTGAAATGTTATCTAGGGTAATGATCTTTTTATCAGTACAAGTGAAAGGCTCGTCACATTCTGATTCAGACAAGCAAAATGACGAATCAGGTGAAGTGTTTAAAACCTGGGGTTCTCTTGCATTTTTATTCAATGACATGATAAATTTTTTAGGTTTAAAGCCCTTGCAAAATCCTTGATCTTTCTGGTTATTTGTGACACAAAAACAACTAACATTCCTATAAAACATTTCATTCTCTTTCTCATTCGCAATTTATGCATTTTTCTAGTTTCTGGCAATTGTGGGATGCATTTTGTGTCTGGTAGGTTATCCTCAATTTGTTTCACATGATCTTCTGTTATAAAAAAAGTTTGATATTCGTATTAGATCTTAAATTATGGTAAAATGACTCTGCATCGGAAATATCAGTACCACGGGCAACAAAGTCATTGGCAATCCATTTTAAACTCGCACCAATGCCATCAGCAGCACCCTTTCCATGCCCACTTTAAAAAAAATTCCATGTACCCTTGTAAAACCTATGGTTAAATAACTGTTTATTGAACAGATAGAAATTCTTCTTTTACAATACTGTGAGCTCAGACCGTCTGAAAAAATATGTATCACATTTATTGTAGGACTTCTTTCCTTCAACTTGCCAATTAGAGGTTGCAAATGCGCCTATATGGCAGGTGAGCTATGGTCGTGAAATGGAACAGAATGAAATGGGCTTTACTTTGTCAGTCATATATATTAAACCAGTGTGTAATGTCACCTGGCTTCGAGAGCTACCAAACTGAAATGGTTGAACCTCTTCAGAATATTTTCAAGAATAGTTTTGCGAGAAATCAATGTGGACTGCTGCCTGATCAGATTTCAAGTTATCTTTACACATTTTAAAGGCTGTATACTGCTGCTTTATGTTGAAATAATGAATTTTAAAATTCTTCAATTCAGCATTAAACTCTGTGATTAAGTCCTCAACCATTCCCTCTTTTTGTGTTTTAACTATCTTGTATTAAGTTTTCTTTTCCAATTTTGTATTTAAGATTTTGCTTTCTATCTTCTTTCTTTCCCACATCCACCATACAGTTTTGTCCTCTGAAGAAAAATTTACAGGTATTTTCAAATTGACACACTTTTGACATCTGTTGTACATGCACTCCATAGAATTTGTCACATGCTACAATTTCAACGAAGCCATTAATACTATTAACATTCACGACTTTAAGGAACACAAGTTTCTTAAGCTTCAAAATAAGGTTTTCATGCACTGTGCACAAACACGTCTCTCTACACTTCGCACATTCCATGTATTAAGTCCTATGGCAAAGACAAGTAAAAACTCAAAATGCCAATTCTTCATCTGGATTTTCACTTTTAAATTTCTTATGCAAATTTTTCGTTCTATCAAACAAGATAATTTATTCAATTTTTATCCAAAGTTCATTATTTTGTAAACATCTTGTCAGGTCTGTTACTTTTAACAAGTAGCAGACCTGACATTTAAATTTTTTTTTTTTAGTCACCAAGTATTATAATTTTTATGCTTAAGACATACAGTTCATATAGTGACTTCTCACTTTGGGAAAAACCAAAACACATCACACCATCCTTTTAGCTCAACATGTGATATCAAAATAGTTCTTGCTGCATATTATTTCCTGACAGCAATATAAAAAACATGTGCTGCTATCTATTGAGTTATTTTGAAACTAAATACCCTTGGTAACAGACCTGACATTTTTCCCAGACAGAATAAAATAAATAATAAGTGCTACAAAAATTATATGAATTAAAAGAAAATTATATATATCCAGAACAGTAATATATGTTCTTTAAAATACACAGATTTTTTAAAATCATCTATGGAAAAAAGGTCAAATATGGAAAAGAAATTTGATATTGTTCCGAATAGCCTATTTTCTGATTTTGCTGTCAGTTAAAAATTTATATAAAAAAAAGTTTTAGGATTATTCTTATAATTTTAATCAACATTAACTCTAAAGAGCGTATAATTTTGAAAATAAATAAATTTAAACCCACAAAATGTTTAATTTCAAAATAAAAAAAAGTCTTTTCTCAGACAGCAAAAATGCCTCAATTTTGAAAATGATCCATATACAAAAATATCTCTATGCATATAGCAGGAGATTCTTGCAAATTCATTTTCATTTCCTTGCCACACAGTTGAAATCAACAGTAACTAAACTGCATGTTGAGGTATTTAAAAAATTTGTATATTTAAATTTTTAAACTTTATACATTGCCGCACAGTTGAAATCAACAGTAACCAAACTACACAATGCGAGATTTGAAAAAGTTGTATTTTACTCAATTTTTGGCTATAATTTCGAGCAATCTATATATATTTCAATTTACACTTTCAGAATTTCTTGAATTTTTATCTTAAAAGTTTCATCACAAAATTTAAAAATCATTTCTTTAGTAATAGGCTTAGTAAAACCATCAGTTTTATTATTTTTACTATTAATAAATTTAACTTCAAATAGTTTCTTTTTAACTAAATTTCAAAGAAAATGTTATTTGACATCTATATGTTTTGTCCTATGATTCTTTATGGGTGAATTAGAAAAGTTAATTGCAGCTTGATTATCACAGTAGACAATACTTCTATTTAATTTATTTCCAAGCTTTTTACATTCTCCCAAGATATTTTGCACCCATGCCATTTCTTTTGCAGATTCAGTTAATGAAATATATTCTGCCTCCATGGTAGATAGACTAACACATTTATGTTTAAAAGTCCGCCATGAAATTGGAACATTATTAATCAAAGAGATCATACCCCTTAATGACACACTGTCATCGCGGTTGGCTGAAAAATCTGAATAAAAAAAAACAATTTAGATTTATTATTTTAATATCTGATAAATTTAATTTAAAATCTTTAGTTTGATCCACATACCCTAACAATTTAAGTAAGACATTCGAGTGTTTAATTCCTGGGTTTTCTTGAAATTGGGAAAGAAAAGAAAGCATACCTAACAGATTTCTATAAGGTAAGTGCTTCATTTGGTTAGCTTCTAAGTGATTAGATGGACAATCTGCGTTGCTAAGTACAATCTCTTTAGCTATTGGCAAACTAGAGATAGGATATTTAAATCTAGAAAATTTATCACATATTTTCTTAATATATTGACTTTGGTGAATGAGATATTCATTTTGATTTTCCTCAAACTCAATACCTAGTAACATTTTAATTTTTCCTAAAGACTTAATGTCAAATTGAGATTTTAATATGAAACAACATTTTGTAGATCCTTTTGATGTTTAGCAAACACAATTATGTCATCAACATATACAATGAGTAAAACATTATCATTAAATATATAAGCACAATTACACCATTTAAATTTTACAAAACTCATTTCTGTAAGCATATTGTCGAGCTCTAAATATCATTCTCGACCACTTTGATGTAATCCATAAATTGCTTTCCGTAATAGGCAAACATAATTTCTTTTGCTCTCATCAATAAAACCTGGTGGTTGATTCATGTAAATTTTCTCATTTAATTTTGCATACAAATATGCACATTTAATGTATGACGGCATGATTTTTCTTTCGCATTTTTCTTGAAAACTAAAGGTCATAGAGGCATAATTTTGGGGTCATTTTTTAAGTACTCCTAGCGAGGATTTTTGCTCCACTGAGTTTATGCTGTCTTCATGGGACACCCTGTATATATATATATATCCTTTACATAAAAGATAATGTATTTTAGTGATAATTGACCCTAGTTTAGTATAATAAAAACAAATAACATGTTGAATTTGCGTAGCCTCCCTCCAATAGTGTCAAACAAATCTGTGTTTTAGCTGTGCTCTTATATTCTGGGGTAATAAATTGTTTAGTCTAATAAAAGTCTTATGTTTCCATTGAATGAGTGGGTGAGCACTTCATAAAAACATGTTTGGAGTAGGTGAAATATACCAGTAATCTTAGAACTATATGCTGACACAAATGGCATTAACTAGATTTTTCTCACCCTCATAGCAAGAAATTTCAGGGTGCCTCTTCACATAATTTATACTTTTTGTTTTGGTAAATCAGAGGTATATTCAGTACATAATCTAAGGGGGGGGGGGGGAAAGATTCTACATTTAATTTATATATTTGCCACCTACTTTGATTGTATAAAATTGCTGAAATTAATTTGTAAAATGGCAGATTAAATTCACATTGATTTTTTTTGTTTAATTTATGATTTTCATTTTCAATGATGCATTTAAAGATATTTTTTATGGTGCATGAGGAAAATTTATTTACTAATAAACTACTTACTAATAGACTACTAATTTCTATTTACTAATAAACTACTATCTTCGGAACAGTTTGGACTAACATCCTGAAAATCTCAATTTTTATAACATTTTACAATACACTCCATAAAAGTTTTTTTATTCACATAAATAATATCCCATTTGAGATCATTTTTTCAAATATTTATAAGCATAGCTGCTTAAAAAAAATATATTGAATAAAAAATTATATCCTAATTTTGTATGAGCTGAGCTGAAATTTATCTTAAACAGAAAAAATTTCCAAGTAATTATATGCAGCGCAGTAGCGTAGCATGAGATTTTTGACTGGGGAGACTGAAAATTTGGCAAAAAATTTGGTATTACAAGTGAAACTTATATTAGAATTCTCATTAAGTTTTAATTTATTGGTGCATAAAACAAAATAACTTACATTAAAATGCAAAAAATGAGTGAAATGCACAAGATTTTAAAATGTTACCTATGCAAGATGAATCCATACAAGATATAACATTTTAAATGTTTTCTTATTTCAAAATTAGATGAACTTTTATAATCATTTTATTAAATATGAAGTCATGATCTCCCATAAGGGAGGCAAAGGGGGGGATGCCACACTCCCCTTTATACATTAATATAACAAAGGCGAGTATCAAGCCAGTCGATGTTATACATCATGTGCTTGAGTTTGCCCCACCCCCCTTGTAAAAAGTTTTACAGGCGCCTATATATGAAATAGAAATATATTAGAATGTTATTATCAAGTGATAGAAAAAATATATCAGTTTTGTAAATATAAACAGCTAGAACTAATGAAATAAAGCAATTCAAAGGAGTGCCCTGAAAATAGGTGAGAACACTGTAGTCAACAATGTCTTTAAACAATTTTATATTTTAATTATTTATAAATACTATACCTTAAAACTTAAAAATATCTTAACCACAATATGCTAAAAATCCTCTAGAAAATTATCAATGGCTTTTATTTAACTGAGATTCTCCTGTAACGGGATTTTTAAAGGGATATCAGATTTATTTTTTCTAAAACTCACAAATATGCAAACGGATGCTTCGCCATTTGTTGCTGTGACTAAGTCTACTTCACAAACTACTTAAGTTTAATGGTAGTTATTATTTGTATGTTTCTTCATCTTGATATTGTTTAAATTTAGGTGAATGTCATGTTATTCATGGAAATTGACTCATATTTTTTAGTATTATATATGAATTTTCATTCAGTATTACAAGAAATTTTTATTCATGAACGTCACTTCCCATATCTAATCATTGTCTGTCATTACACTGTTTATATAGGGGAAGAAATAGCCACACTTTTCTGAAAGCTAGCGTATAGTTCTAGCTTATCAGCCAGGGCGGAGTTTAACAGGTGGGCAATCCAATACTATGCTTTTTTCAATGCACCGAAAAGGGCTAGATGATTTCAGCTTCTAGATATTCTTTTTAATGGACAAAATATTCTGAAACGTCTCATTTTAAGTAAGTGTAACAATTTTCTCTAAAAATGACATATATTTGCAAAGTTATATTAATAAAATATAATAAATAAAAGTATCTTTAAATTGGATTTTAAATAGGGGAGGCTCAGCTTCTGAGCCTCAATGGGCACTAGGCCACTGATGCAGTGTCCCTTTCTCATTTCACATCCTGTAGCGGTTGCTACACCCCACTCTATGACATATCTCTTACTGGCACCTCAGAAATATCAAAAGCATCGAGTCAGTGATATCTCTACAGCATAGACCATTCAAATAGAAACTTCAACTCTCAAATTTCAACTCTGTAGCAACATTGCTAAAATATGATTTTTTTACACCTGCTTACACTCACTATAATCCTAAAAATTGTTCTTTATTTTTATCATATTGTTATAAAATAAAATCTTTTGAGTAATTCTCTTTTCTAATTGCAGGAATTAGAAATAGATGACCACATGGAAAATTTAATCTATTCATTATGAATGAGCTTGATTCATCGTGTGTGAGTAGCCATTCTCAAAGGGCTAAAATGGATGTTGTTTGTGTTATAGATCTGGTTAGTTGAGTTTTCTTTCAAATGAAATATTCTATAATATTAGGCATGAGATATATAGAAGTATATGTGTATGTGATAGAATCTTAATATAATTGAGAAATGACTCTCTTTATTTAACAGTACTAGAGGCAATACATTATTATTTTTTAATACTTTACAACATAGTTGAAAAGCGTTTATGACTTTGTTCATTCTGTCTGTCCGTTTTACACGATAACTGCCATAAAAATGACTATCAAAATGAAATGTTGTTCAAACGGTCTGTGGGACCTATGGGAATATAAATGAATAATATGACCCATTTAGTTTTGATTGAATCCGGGTTGAAAAAATGAAATTCATTGAACCCTATGGGACTTAATTTTTCAAACGAATTTAAAATTCACAAATTGCTTCGAAAGTTTTAGGAAATATTCAAATTATCCCATAAAAAACATAAAAAAAATTTCAGCAAAATATATTTGATAGTTTTTAATAAAAATTAAAATAATAACTACACCCATATCATATGAAGAGATCACGTGACCCACTTCAAAATAAAATATGGCATTCATCTTATGTCAAAATCGTGATTTTTAAAGTTCTTTTTAATTTATATTTAGTGTTGTATCCGTCCTAAAACCACTTTATTTTTTGCATAATTTCTGTGCATCTATATTCTAAAACAACCCAATTACAATATATTTGACTTTAAATGATCATCAAACTTTGATTATTTCTACAACAGAGCCTAATTTTTACTTATGGAGAATGTAAATATATAAAGCTGCAAGATGAGTTGTATGGGAATTGCTGAATTTCTTTAATTCAAAATTATTTAGCTCTGGAGTCTGCAATATAGTTGATATGAATAAAACATTCATTGATTTTACATAGAGAAGCAGACGAGATAATAGCAGACTTTTTCAATGATGTTTTAAACATAGAGTTAAATTAATTTTACCTCTATGGTTTTAAGTTTTTTAAGTAAAATAAATTATTGTAGTATTATGATGAATGTAGTATGAATCAAATATTTACTATTTTTTCATAGAGAGCCAGGCGATTTATATTTCAATTACGTCATTTGAATAAAGTTCATTTTTTTCGATTTAAGTTTTCAAATATAAAAATTATTGTAGTATTGTGGTAATTTAAAAAATATTAACGCTGAATGTTTCGCACTTTAAAGATGTTTAAATAAAATTGCATTGCAGTTGGAAAGTGTTTCATAACCAATGCTTTATGCAAGTAAATATGTAAAATAAATTATTGTAGTATTATGATGAATGAAAGGAATTGAATAAAAGAATAAAAGTGTATAAAATGAATGAAATATTTACTGCTTTTTCATAGAGAGCCAGGCGATTTATATTTCAATGACGTCATTTGAATTAAATTCATTTTCTTCTGTTAAAGTTCTAAGTTTTCAAATATAAAAATTATTGTAGTATTGTGATAATTTAAAAAATATTACCGCTGAATGTATCGCATTTTAAAGATGTTTAAATAAAATAGCATTGCAGTTGGAAAGTGTTTCATAATCAATGCTTTATGCGTGATTGATCTTTCTTGTTTTTCCTTAAATAGTATATGGCAGTATATGTTACATGATAAGTCTCAAAATATCTCAATTTTACTGTAGAAATGCATTTAGTGCCTTTGTCTGCTAAAGGGTATTGGGTCATTCCATACTATTTCAACAAAGTGTTGTTGCTGCACCATTTTTAGTATTTTTATATTTTGCACATGTATTTATACATGTTTAAAGAATTCAAAACCATTTTTAGAAAAGAAAAATTTCTTACCGTGTGGCCGAGATGCCCTTAGATGGCGCTTTAAACATGTACATTTTTGTGATTTCAAGCATTTGTGCAAAATGGTATAACTTTCCTCCTAATTGAGCAAATTAAAAGATTTAAAAACCTTTTACTCAGAATAAAGTGCTGATAATTTTGGTTCAAATTTGTTTCATCATTTGATAAATTTTTAAAAATTTAATGGTAGTTAAAATTTATCACTGAAATTTGCATTTTCTCATTTTCCGAACCTGTTTTTCACTAGGAAGGGGTAAATACACTCAAACCAAGTTTATTTTGCAAGTACTATAGTAACAGTAAATTTTACCTAAGGGGAGAAAATTGGAGTATTTTGAACTCTTCAAAAATTTTCACTGGTGAAAGTGAGTGTTTTAAAAAAATTCAGATTTTTCAAAAGCTGTATCTCCAGTGAGGTTCACAGTAAAAATATGAAATTTACATTACTGAGGCTTCTATTAGGTAGCAACACCATAATAAAATTTGATCATTTTGTTTTGTATAGTAACAAAAATATTTAAGTTCAAAGTTGTGAATAAAATCAGTGTATTTCCCCATTTGCTTTGACTGTAATTTTTATGTATATATACAAGAAAATTATCATAGTTACAAGAAATGCATTAAATGTTACTTGCTTACACATTGTAAACAATTGAACAAACAAAAATTATATGTATATACAAAAAAATTATCATTATAGTTACAAGAAATGCATGTTACTTGCTGCTTAGGCCTACATGTTGTAAACAATTGAACAAACAAACAAAAATTATATCACTTAGCTTGTTTCTTTTTATCTTATGTTATAAAAGTTCCGTAAGCTCATTGCACAACCTGGGTTCAATATTCCATGTTCGTCCAGTAGCAGTTAACAATTCGGTAGGAGTAAGAACACGTAAGACATTGTCATACGGCATCCAAACAGTATCTGCTTTAAATTTTTGAAATGATGTTGATGATCCCATTGGATGGAAGAAATGGACATTGCAATCCTTTTCTGATTGCTGCACTTCAATAACTTGTGCAAGTCACCAATGAGAATCATAAATGCATGCAATGTAATCCATTTCTTTAAGTTCAAGAGAAAGATCTGTTGAAACTTTGGTGATGTTTATTTCTTCAAAATCTTATGAATTGGATAGTCTTGTGAATTGAGTCTTTTTTGTTTTGTTTCCTTTTGGCCATCTGTATTCCTAATAGAAACACAGTCTTTTGCCCCAGGGCACATCCTATTGATTTCATCACTTTCATAGAAATCTACAACTTTATCAATCACTTCCTCTGGAAAATTTCTGGACTTCCTTTGTTCTATATTAGGAAGAATGCCATAGCTCTTAACTAATACCTGTGTGTTTCTTACTAAGTACTGACTTGTACCAAATTCATGACATGTTTTTGCTACTGACCAGGACTTAGGCACTAAACTTAATATTTTTACTTTCTCTAAAACTGTCAAACTTCCTTTAAATTTTTCTTTTAGCTTATTTAAGAGAATAGTGTGTATTCATCTACCTTCAGATCAGCTTCGTTATTTCCGAAAGACTCATTCAAACTTACATCAACACTTGCACATAGTTTATTTTTCATTACTGATGTAACTTTTTCTACTTTTTTTTTTAAAGCTTTTGGTCTTTGTTTAATGTTAAGCTTCTGAATTTTAGCAGGTGAAACTCCCAGAGCCGCACGTGCAACATTTATGTTATCTAATGTCTGATACATGACTAAATGTCTCATCATTGATTAAAACTATAAATTTTTTTCAAACAAGAAATGCATAAACTTTTACCTGGAACTAATCCTAGGTTTGGATGGCTTTGAGCCACATGTAAAGATATTTCAGTAAGACCTTTTGTTATAACTTTTGTATGGCACCTAAAAGAATCAGAGCAGTTCTTTCCATATAAGTGATTGTATTTAACAAGATATTTCTTCTCATAATACTGGCAAATATTTTCAAAGTCTCCTGATCTTAAGTCCAAAATAGTTTTTTCTTTATTGCTAAATTTACTAAAATCCGTTAGTGTTAGTGAAATTCGCCCATAAGTAGTTTTATGACAATACTCATCAACTTTAGCTCCAACAGCACACATCATCTTTACCTTCACTTTATCACGCATGCACACTATACTAATCAAAAGCCAACTGACACACAATGCAAATGCAGAACTCACACTTGCCTGTGACAGCAAGTTTTTTCTGGATCAAATAGGTTATATCTTGTTTCAACTTGTACTTTCTTACACTACCTATACAAGATTGTACAAGTTGAAACATTCCATGAACTCAACTGCTTTAGCAGTTATGAATTGTGTAGTATATTTCTTTATATATTTTCTTGGTCTTTAACACTTTCATTTGGTTTTTATTACAAATAAAAAAGAAAATATATTCATGCTTTATTAGTTATAAAAAGGTTAGAAAAAGTTAAAAAAAGTTATAAAAAGTCCTTTAAAAAAAAAAAAAAAAGCCAGCAGATTTTGTTCACAACTTTGAACTCAAATATTTTTGTTACTATGCAAAACAAAGTGATCAAATTTTATTATGGTGTTGCTACCTAATAGAAGCCTCAGTAACATAAATTTCAGATGTTTTCTGTGAACCCCACTGGAGATACAGTTTTTGAAAAATCTGAATTTTTTTAAAATGCCCACTTTCACCAGTGAAAATATTTTAGACGGGTTCAAGACACTTCAGTTTTCTTCCCTCAGGCAAAATCTATTGTTACTATAGTATTTGTAAAATAAATTTGGTTTGAGTCTACTGTCCCCCTTCCTAGTGAAAAACAGGCTTGGTAAATGAGAAAATGCAAATTTCAATGGTAAATTTTGACTACCATTAAATTTTCAAAAATATATCAAATGATGAAACAAAGTTAAACCAAAATTATCAGCACTTTATTCTGAGTAAAAGGTTTTTTAAATCTTTTAATTTGCTCAATTAGGAGGAAAGTTATACCATTTTGCGCGAATGTTTGTAATCACAAAAATGTACATGTTTAAAACGCCATCTAGGGACCTACCTCTCTGCCACACTGTAAGAAATTTTTCTTTTCTAAAAATGGTTTTGAACTTTCTAAACATGTATAAATACATGTGCAAATATATAAAAAATATTAAAAATGATGCAGCAACCAATTTAAAAAAAATTTGTTGAAATAGCATGGAATGACCCTATTGTTAAAACATTTTCAATTTTACCATGCCAAACAGGCTTTTATGTTTTAAGTCAATTCTGATAACTGTAAATCACTTTACTTTTCACATATGTTTATTGCAAGTAGCTGAATTATCGGATAATTATAAAAATTCCAATGTTATTTAAAGTATGAATATTTTTAATATTGCATTAAAAATGAGTTTATTGATTTAAAAAAAATCTATACCTGTACATATATTAAGATTCTTTTATTTTTATTTTTTTTATTTTTTCTTGTTACTAGACATGTGTCTAGTAACTTTCATGCATAATTTTGATAAGCTGAGCAATGAACTTTTATGAGTAATCAATCATTCCTCAGTTTCTTTTTTCTATGAAAAGATTTTCGGGGAAGAAATTACTGCACTGCACAATAAGAAACGCTAAATAACTGCTGCAGATAAAGGTTGGCATAAAAAAGTATGGATATTAGAATATAAAGGGGCTTAGCCAACCTTGGAAAATTATTGAGGGGATGGGGGTCATTTTTCAGTTCCATGGGCCCTTATAACTCTGTGCTTATGGTGTTGGTTTGGCTTACAAGTCGAAGTAGTGGCTTTGTTTAGATGATTTGGTTTCAATCTGAGATAGCTTGTGATAAATTTTTAGCTTGTTCATTTCACATTCTATATTTCTTTATTGAATGTGTGACTTACAAAGCTTTAAATATATAATATTATCTAAATATTTAGGAAACTTTTCCCATAAGAAAGTTACGTAACTGGCTGGACTATAAACTATACGATCTACTCTTTTATATCTGAAAATGTGAAATTCTTACCCATGAAAGCTACTTTCCCATAACATTTCTTAATTTTTTAAATGAAATCTATTCAGCATTAACTTATATTGATTAACTATTCTCTTTTTTTTTTAAATTTCTTTTAGAACACAATTCTGTTATCTTTAATGTTGCTAAAATGATTTTTTAGTCATGCCTTGCTGCATTTACTAAAAAAGTGTGTGGTGTGTCAAATGAAAACAAAATTTTGTTATGTTGTACTTGTAAAATGATTACTTTCCCTATACAGAATGTCTAGTAAACTCCATATCTGGGAAAATTTTCTAGAACAAAGATAGTTATTATTTTTCTTAATCCAGCTGCATAGGAAACCCCTATAGCACTATATGACAAGACAATGTTTGGGGGCTAGCCTCTCTCTTTATGGGGGGGGGGGGCTATCTTACTCTCTTTCAGAGATAGAGTGAAAAAGACAATTATAAATTTGTAGGGTGTTGCCAAGAAAGTACAAAATTTTTGTTTGATAGCAAAAGCTGCTAAATAATTGTCTAAAAGATAACTTGAAAAGCATATGAATTTTTAAACTTCAAAATCATCTGGCAACAGCTGTATAGCGAACAATTTAATAAATTTAGTTTGAATGATAATTGCTTTATTTGACAGACAATTTGTCTGTAAGCATCATAATTGAAGCCAAAAAAATAAATAAACTAATCGGAGGTTGAAAGAACATTCCATTTGTAGTATCATATCTTTGTGCTATGTGTTTGTCATTTCTTCCAATTTTTATTTCAATTTTATGAGCCATGCTTAATTGTGTGCTATGTTTACTAATGAAGAATATTGCGAAATGATCTTTATTTTTGGAGAATGCAACTTGAATGCCAGTACAGCCAAACAATTATACACACCATTTAATATTGTTTTATTTGAGGGAATTTAGAATATATTCTATAGTTTTGGGGGTTCTTTTCAGCATTTTCTGTTGGACAAACAAATTGTTATACTAATTTGGCTACCCTCTACAAATTTGTTATTTACTTTTTTCTCTGTCTCTAAAAAGGAGTGAGATAGCCCCCTTCCCTATATAAAAAAGGATTAGCTCCCTGAACATTGTCTCGTCATGTAGCACTATAGGGGTTTCCAATGCAGATGCATTAAAAAATGACTATAATTTTCTTTATTCTCGAGAAATTTCCTGTGATAGATTCTTTTAGACACTCTGTCAGGGATGGAAAATCATTGCTGAACTGCTACAATTTCCGTTTACTGCTACATCTTTCTACAAAAACACCTAAATCTTAATATCTGTACCAAACTGTGCTCAAAATGCTATTTTCAGACCCCCCCCCCCCACACACAAAAAAAAGTTTCATACTTTTAAAAAGTCAGCAAGAAATTCATAAATTGTAAATTACAAACTAATTATCAAGAATGCTACTAACAGTCGCGGCCATTAAGGGGCGTCGTGGGTACGCGCAACACCATTGAGTAAACATCTCAAATTATTTTTTTAATTATACAGATTTATTACAATTTCTATTGAAAAAATCTGAATTTTTGTTCAATTAAACCGAGAATTATTAAAAATAAGTTATGAAATGTGTCACTAGATGGCAGCACTACAGCTTTCTTCAAAAAAGGAGACTCTCGGAAGCTGTAATGTGTAGAATTTTCAACACATAAGGGAAAAATTCAGGGATATTTGATAAAGCCGCGTCCCTAATATCGGCATCTTGAGAGTGAAAGAATGGTATAGGAACAATATTAGAAATTTGGCGTGAAAAAAAACCAGACATTGCAGATTTACTAGTAGATTGTGTCGCGGGTCTTAGAGCGCCTTCAGCCAAAAAGAAACAGAAGAGTAGAAAAACATGAAGAGGGACCTCTCAAATTGGCTCAGTTTCGCTAGTTTGGCTTCAATTTTCTACATTTAAAAATGTGTTTGCTCTGATTCACGTCTTTGTTATAAATTTGGAAGTTTAAATAAACATTTGAACAAATGAGTGGATTAAGTGTACGTGTGGTGTGTGGTGATGGGAAGGGGGGTGTTATGATATTTTAGGGGTTTCTGGCCATCGTGAATAAAATATATTGTTTAGGACACTCACTTTGAGGGATCACTTGACCCACCCAGCTGTCTTACTTATTGAAGTTGTTTCGCATTTCGTCATTTCTGATGTAGTGTGGTTCTGTCCTATGGGAAGGGGATTATTTCTGATTTGGTGCAGTTCTGTGCTCTAGTTGATCTGCTGGTGACGAATTTCAATATGTTTGACTCCAAATTAATTCTTTAAACGTCTGGAGTTTCCTATTTTTAGCATACCCGTAATCGATAGGCTATATTTAGTGACGCTTCAGAAATATGTTGTTTCGGATATTTAGTTTGAGGGGTCACTTGATCTACCCAGCTGTCTTACTTTTTCAGCTATTTAACATTAAAAAATACCTAAAAATTAAAGAAATTTTAAATATTTAGTAAAAAACTTTAATTTTAAATTTTCATCGTGTCGTTTCCCTCGAAGTTTTGACCCCGAGCTGGCAACTATATTGCTCAGATACCCCCTGGGCGTAAATTTTGCTTGAAGTAGCCCCCAAATTTCTTATCTCGGCTTCTAATTTAACGATTTTGATTTTAACGATGGTTATAGTCTCTGAACCCTCTGTATGTGTCATCTGAATATACATATTTTGTGTCAGCCCCCTGAGCGCAACTTTTAGTTTAACTAGTCCCATAATTATACAATTTTAACGAGCATTTTTCCTAATTAAGCGAATTTAGTTTTGCTAATGGCTATAGTTTCTGCACCATTTGTACATGTCATCTGGTTATGCATCTTTGTTGTGACAGCTCGCTGAGGATACCTTTTACTTCAATTAGCCCCCTCCCCAAATTTCCTGTCTCACCTCCTAATTGAACGATTTTGCTTATGCTGATGGTTGTATCTGCACCATCCGTACGTCTCAGTTTGATACACATATTTGATGAATATGTAATATACATGCGTTTTTTGTGCTAACTCCCTGGGCGTAATTTTTAGTTTAACTAGCTCCCCAATTTTACATCTCAGTTCCTAATTAAGTGACTTTGACTCTGCTGGTGACTATATAGTCTGAGCAACATTTGTACATTTCACTTGGATACATATATTTTTATGTCAACCCCTGGATATAGCTTTTAGTTTAACTAGTCCTCACAATTTTACATATCTGCTCCAAATTGAGCGATTTTGGTTCGGCTTGTGGCTATAGTATATCCACCATTTGTACATGTCACCTGGATATGCTACTTTAACGTCGCAAATCCCTGAGCATAACTCTTACTTTGGTCACCCCCACCCCCTACCCCCCAGTGTTCCATCTCGCCTCCTAATCCACCGATTTTGATTTTACGGGTGGCTACAGTCTCTGAACCATCAGTATGTATCATCAGAATATGCATATTTTTGTAGTCAACTTCCTGGGCATAACTTTTAGTTTAACTAGCCTTTACAATTTTACTTTAATGTAAAGTAGGACTATGTAATGTTTTTCCACTAGGAAGGATACATTCCATGTGGCCAGGATTTTTTATGAACGAGCGAGAAGGTGGGGGATACGTTATTTTACTTCATACATCCGTCGTTTATATTTTTAATACACACGTTACTATGCCCAAAATACGTATATGTATATATATATATGCTTTATATATATATATATATATATTTATTATTTATTATTACATAATTCTTATTATTATTACATATTTCAAATATATATATATATGCTTTATATATATATATATATATATTACTAATACATATATAGGCAAAAATACATAGATGAGCGCCTCCCTCTACATGTCGCTCACGAGCCGCCACTGGCTACTAAGTAGTCCATGATATGAGATTTTATGGCAAATATACTTCGGATTTGATTGCCAAAGGCTGGGTGCATTTTTATTCTTCAGTCATCTAAATCATCATTCCAAATTCCATTCCTCCTCTTCGATGTATATATATTTTTTATTTTGTTTATGATGCTCTTGGCTGATACTAAATCCTTCTTTCCTGCTATGAAACTATCCAGCATATGTTTGATGCAGAGTTTACCTACGCTTTTAGAAAGGCTCTGCTGCCCTCAAACTAAAGCCATCCAACCCTTATATGATTCCAAATAGATAATAAAAAAATCCAAGAGTTCTTTGCCTGCCTTCATAGTTTTTAGACCTCCTATTGACCAGTGTGTCACCCCCTTATCTCAAATAAATAAAATAAAATAAAGACATGAATTTAGAGCAAAGGAAAAAGAATCAAAATCCACCCACCCCCACCCCCACCCCACACACACACATTTTGTTTCAAGTTGAAACTGGAAGATTGTTGAGTAATGCATTCTCCCTTCCACTAAATAGTTTAAAAACTACACTGTTCACAACTGAAATCGCAGCACCATAAAGTTGTAGGTGTAACTTTATGTAAATCAGGTAATGGAAACAGCAAGGCAAGATATGCAAATGATCACAGTTTCGGTACGCATAGTGACGTAACACGTTGCCAAGCAGCATAAAAGCGTCAGGTCAAAGAGCAGCGATATCACAGCTAAATTGTAGCATCATTAGTTTCAGGTTGTAAAAATCATCACAGTATGCCAAGAGTACATCGATGTACCGCATACGTTCAGTTGTCATCAACGGAATGACAAAAAATCATTGTTTTACATGAGGGTGGAATGGAAAAATCGCTGAACTATTGGGTTGTGATGTGAGCATAGTTCAACTGTGTGTGTTATTGTTCATGAGAGACAACGAAATGACATGAAGATCAGGTAGTGAGCTTCCAGGTGTACCACACCATGTGAAGATGTTTCTGAGAAACGTTGTGTAGGAGCCATTTACCACAGCAACCGTGTTACAATGACATTTATCCCACACTACAGGTAACATGGTTTCAACGCAAACAGTTCAAAATCATTTGTATGACGCAAAACTCCGAGGTAGATAACCTTTTCGCCACTTACCGTTTCAACATCTTCACCGGCTGCATCATCTCCAGTGGTATCAAATGAGATGCAATTGGTCGAAAGAATGACGAACCATTCTGTTCATGGATGAATCATGATTCTGTTTTGGATGGCCGTACTCGCGTATGGTGGCACTTTCAACACCACCACCAGGAAGCTTTTTCTATCAGTTACCACACAGCCCCCTTAAGTGGTACCATGGTTTGGGGTGGGATAACATTTGGTGGACAAACACCTTTGGTCCATGTTTCTGGCAGTATCATGGCACAACGATATATATGTCTCTGGCATTGTGAGACCTGTGATAGAGCCATAACTGTCCACCAGGCCTGGACTGGTTTTTCAGCAAGATAATGCCAGACCACATACTGCATGGTTAACTATGAATAGACTGCAAGGTTTTGATATCCTGCTTTGGCCAGCATATTCTCTGGATTTATCCCCAATTGAGCATATCTGGGGCATCATGGGTCGCTGAATAAAAGAACTCCCAATTCTAGCAAACCATGTTCAGTTTCAAGCCCAATTGCATGCTGTGTGGAATGCTATCCCTCAGCACACCATTGGCCATCTCATTGATGGGATGCCTTGTCATATTTAATCCTGCAAAGCCGCTCATGGTTGGCCTATTCCATATTTATCTAATGTCAATAAAGTTCCATGCTTTCATTTTCCAAGTATGATTTTATGATCATTTGTACATCACCATGCTACAATTATATTCTGTACATTTCATAAGGATACATCAATTCCTTCATGGTGTTGCGATTTCAATTGTGAGCAGTGTATTTTTATTTTTCTACAGCTTAAAATTGTAAAGTTCTGCAACAGGATGATAAACGTCTTTTAATTTTGTGATGCGTTTCCTTAGTTGGCCACAGAATATATCCATGGGTTCGTTGTCTTCCTGATGGAGAAAATCTTGTCCAAGAAATAGACTAGATTCATCTGTGTAGGAGCTATAAAATCTGCTTTTAACGTATGCACACATCAGTTGGGACATTTGTGATAGACATAAGCTCTATTTTCAGGCAATAATACTTAGAACAACAATGCTAGTGCTTTGTCGCATCTGTGCACGTAATCTTCTTGATTCCGTCATGACGCCGAATCATTCCATGTGAAATGAACACAGCAGGATACTTGATCATTTTATTATTATTTTTATATTTCTACTATAGTTAGTACCATTTGTGGGTACACCAAAACAGTTTTTAGTTTGTCTTTATTTACCACCCCTTTTTATCTGGTCCTATTTTTACTTATCGGGGTAAGCCGAAATTTAAATTTTCTGGAGTTTACTGAAATAACTATACCTCTATAAATATCGAAGTTAACTAAACAAACTTTTTCCTCCTAAAATTAGACATTGTGAGATTTCAGAATAGGTATTTAAGTTACATTTAGTTTTTAGTTTAACAAGATAAAAATTGACTTAAATTCAGCAAATATGAATTGCAAAATCACCATTTTCAGGTGGCTGTAACTCCAGAAGAGCTAAAAACCAGGAAGTACTATTTTTTCTCTTAAACTAGAGAAAGACAGCTTTTAGCTTATCAAAAAGAAAACTTCTTTCTACCTTTTTTAAACATTACTAGGGAGCTCTGCCCCCTGTTCGCTCTGCTCGTACAACCCCCTTCGGGAGGTTTCACCTCCTACTTGCTGTGCTCGCTTCATATCTATCTTTCCTAAAAATTCTACTTTCAAATATCTCTTTTCTATCCCCGCCTATTTTCCTTTCCGTAGGAGAGAAAAGCATTGATTTTTCTTAGCTCAGGGAATCCAAAAACTGAATTCCTTGATCATGAGCTCGTTTCACGAGCTATTTTATGCCAAACTCTTAAAGTTTAAATCAATAAATGGTTTATTTCATTATTGGTTTATTTTCCTATTATTTCTCTATAAATGTACCAAATTTCATATTTTTGTAATTATAGTTTTTATGGTATGAGACAGAGAAATCACTAGACATGCCAATATGGAAAAAAAGTTCACTTCAAAAATGCATAAAAAGTAAAATATCTCAAAAACTACATCAAAATTTAAAAAAGGGGCTCCATCCTGCAAAAATTCACCCATGTAGGTACCAGCCTGTAAAAATTCGCGGTCTTGCTATTGTTAGTCTATCCAGGACACGAACTCGCAGCTCAAATATTTTGTTTTTGACTTTGACATTAAATATTTCTTAAACTACAATATATATCAAAAGATGGTTTATTTCAGCATCTTCCCTAAAGCTTTTTCCACAAGTGTACCAAATTTCATATTTTTATATACTACAATAGTTTTTGCGGTACGAAGCAAAGAATCTCAAGAAACAAGATATTTCTCAAACAGCGACGGTGACGTCAGCTACTTTTTTTTTAATATAGAGAGAAACTTGCCAAAAATGCAAAAATTGCATATATCAAGGTCAAATATCTTGAAAGGGGGATCTGACAAAAATTTGAAATTTTTTGTGTTAACTACTCTACTGGTACCCAATAAGTGTTATGAGTTTCATTTTGTATTTCAGTGTGGTTTTAGAACTATGAGGACTCAAAGTGTAATAGAAAATCACTCTTAAGATAAATGAAAAGTCATACAATTTGTGTAAATTTAAAATTTATACACACTTTATATACTGCATTTATGTCTAATTACATGCCTCGCAGCTTTGTTTTAAAATATCAAAGATCAACAGCTGTATTAGGGTTAAAGTTCTTTAGATCAGGTCCATTTAAATTTATTATGAATAAATTTTTGCAAACTGTGTACTTCCATTCTGTTTCTTAATTTATTTTTTATCAGGTTCATGTGAGAAAATCCTCTCTTGCATGAAGCTGTGGAAACTAGTATGACAGCTACTACTATTTTAATAAGAGAACTTAAATTTGGAAATCTGTCTTTTAATGGCTTCAGTTTTTCGAATAATTGTTCAATATTAAAATTTAAGTGTTTTTAGATCCAACTACTCTGTTAAAAGATCATCAAGAAACTAGTCTTCTGTTTTCATAAGTGAGAAAACTGCCAAGTTGGTAATATCGTGCCAAATTCATCACTAAGCATTACAGAGGCAGGTGGACAGAGACATTTTCTGACAAATTTGACGACTTTTTAAAATGTGAAATTAATGAAAATGCTGCCGAATTGATAAAATGATAGTAAATTAATTAAAATGACTCCTGCTTTATTAAAATTTAATATTATGCAAAATTAAGTTCAATTTCCTTGATAATCCCCATCGTTTTGTGGGAATTAAATAATAGTTTTTGTAAATGTGTTTATAAACAGGACCAGGATTTTTTTTTTTTTTTTTTAGATCTGCCTGTGAAGATAATTTTGTATAGTGAGAACAGAGATTCTTATACATTTTTTTAGGAGAATTAAATTAAATATTTTAATAAAATGTTTAGAATAACAATGTCATTTAGAGTATTATAGAAATATGCACATAATTGAAGTTTTAATTTCTTTATATTTTATATTCCGTGCGAAGAATGGGTATACTGATAGTTATCAATAATATTGGAAGTAATTTTATTAAGAATGGTCAAAAGAGATTTACCAGCAACTGTTGCATATGATTTATGTCCAATTGTTACAGATCTAAAAGAGATAGGGCATTTATGAAATTTTGAGATCATAATAATATATGGGAATTTTAGATTTTAATGTAATTTTAATAGTTTATGAAATGCAATAATTTTTTAAAATATAGTTGTTACTGAAGAATCAATGCTTTTAAATATATTTTGCAAATGATGGCATAATTATTAGCAGTTTTATCCACACATGTGATGACAAAGTTTGATTTTAGTTCATTTATAGCCTGTTTCAAGTTTGTAAAGTTAAATGTAGGTTTAGTTGAAGGCATGTTACTCATGATATGTTTGACATTTGTCAGAATGTTAATGTTCCACCTATCAAAAGCTTCAACAGGATAGTTTTATTACATGCAAATTTGTATATGAATTTTTCTAAATCAATATTTAGGAGCTTAATTAAAAGACTATGATTTAATGTATTTTGGATCCAAAATTTTATGCCATAAAGCATAAGATTTTTAAGTACTGAATTTTGAACAACATTGAGATCACCAGTAATTATGTGTTTATGTTGCAGTCTATAAATTTAGAATAATTTGGATGATACAAACACAAGAAAAATTGTAGTTACCTTACACCTTTCTGGTACCGGCCATACATTTAACTGCCATTAACCCCTGGGTTGGCTGTATGGTCTGGGCCTTTCACACCTTTCTGGTAGGTCGGATGGTCTGGGTTTCAACAACAACAACAAGGAAAATTGTGATTGGTATTTTGATTTAATAAAGATTTGGATATGTCATTGTAATTGAATATTTGTCTACCCAAAGGGAGTATTATATTTAAATGTTTTGAAAATATGATTATTAGGAATAGGAAAACAATGTTTATATTGCTGAAATAAAGAATTGAAATTTATATTATTAGAATGTGAATTTTTGTATTGAATTACACAATAAGTATTATACTTTTTATTTTGATGATAATTAGAGGTAGAAAGGGGTTGAATGGACAGATGAAGGTTTATAAAAAAAGCTCTTGTTATAATAAGATCATATAATAGGTGTGGAAAATGCTAATCATTATTAAATGACTTTAAGAAAGTATTATAGACTTGATTTAAAAGTTGTTTTTTGATATTGAACACTTGGGGTTTTTATAGTGTTTATGTTATATGAAGATTGATGTGTTTATTGATATGAAGTTTTTTTCCAGCTAAGTATTTTTTGCATTTATGTTCAGATTTTGACGCTTTTTATTGTTATAATTTCTTCGCTTGGATCTTTCTGATGAGGCATTATGAGAGTTATAGTTTAGGATATTAAAAATAGCGAGATCATAATTTAAAATTTTAAAGTTAGTAGTTTTTACTACATTATTGTTTTTATAAATTTGATTTAATCAATATGGAAAAATAGTTTTATAGTGTTTGATTAGTGAATTTTCAAAATATAATCTACAATGGGATTTTTTACAATGTCCAGAATCGAAATTGAAATCTTATCAATTCCATGAAGATCAAAATGAACATATTCAAAATTATTACCAGTGTTATGATAAGCAGGAGGAGGAAGTGTGAGAAGCTCGAGAGCTAAATTTCTTAATATGCTTTCGATGAACATTGAAATGAAGGTGGTGAAGAGGAGTGCTAGTTTGTCCACTATATGAGATATTGCAAGAGATACATGTTAATTTATAAATGCAATTATATACTTTACAAAATGTTAAATATTTAGGGTTATTATTAATTTGAGATGGCAAAGCTGACAAACTAGATAAATTGAGAACTGCACTGAAAAGGGCATATTTTTCCAAAACTAATATGAATTTTCAAAATAAGCACAATAAGTTATACCAAAAGGAGATCACATAGATTGAGAAGAGTAGAAATGAAGTAAGACAGTAAATGATTAATACTAAAATAAAATTAATTTTAATATATTTAATTTCTGGTATCAAAAAGTCAATATTATATATAAAATATTGAATAAAATTGAAATATATTATAAATAAAATATTAAAATAAAATAAAATGAAACAGATGGCAAAGGGTTAGGGAATAAGGATAGGCAAACACAAGTACAAGTAAACTAAATTAATTGAACATAGGGTGAACAAGAATTACATGTAGAAAATCGTGAAAGGACTCATCCAAAATTAGCACTCAACAAAATTTAAACCTAATTTAAATAAATAAAATAAGGAAAACAAAATAAAGGATTACATAGACTTCTTGAAGATCAAAATAGCTCAAATCAAATGGCCACATAATAATAATAATAAATACTCTAACCTATAGCATATGCATGTGCGGCATAAATTAATGGAAGATTGTAAATTATTTTTATTAATATCAATTAGTAACTACAATATGGTAGATATAATTAAAAACCAACATGTGTAAACTTGTGCATATGCACAGCAAAATTTTTTACTGTTAAATTATGTTTTTATGGTATGTGTAAAATTTCTTCTATCAATTAATTTTTATATTTGGTTCTATAGATAAATTTTTAAAATTTTTTTTATGAAATTTTGAATTTTCTTTCCTGTATAGACTATTCCAGAACATCGTAACCAACGGCAGAAAGCATATGAAGAAATTCAAAAAATTTGTTTGGCTGTTGGTGGTACATTTCACCATATTCAGTTTCAGAAGTTGGACTTTGGTGAAATGAATGTAGTAGACTTATTTTATAATGCAGATGTAGCTATTGTTGATCTCTCTGTTCTGGTAAGCAAATTAGTTATAAAACTTTCTTTAAAGACTTATTATATATTAATTGTGTGTGTTTGTTGTAGGATCAACAAAGCCCATTGTTTTACAGACTAGGAGTGAGGGAAAGTTTTGGGATGAAGCAAAATATTCTTATTTTTAATGACTGTAATCCTGATCCTTCCATACATATAAAAGTTAGTATTCATATATTTAAACAGCTGGTTTTCTAAAAATATTTAAAATTTTATTGTATAATTAGGCTACTTTTACTTAATTTTACACTCATAAAATACAATACCACATTAGTACTGAAACCTGAACAGCTGCCATTAAACTCAAAGATTTTGTGTTCTTTAGCTATAATTAATTAGATTTTCACTTTTACTTTCCCTACAATACTTGGCAATGTATAGGGAATGTATTGGAATCCTGTCGAAAATTGCAACTAAAGTTTTCGACAGATTTATACACTTTGGGACCTCTAGAACATGAAAAATCTATTTTTAGCATGATGTCTGTGTGTTTGTGTCTCTGTTTGTGCAATGTATGTATCCACTCTAACTCAAAAATTAATTGACAGAGTTTCATAAAATTTTATAGGTAAGTCACTTGTAGGTACCTGGTGCTAATTAGATTTTGGTGTGATTCAAAATAAAAGAACCTGCCTTTTTTGCAAAATGGCTGCAAAAATTACACGTATCCACTATAACTAAAAAATCTAATTTACCAAATTTCACAAAATTTGGTAGATAAGTCACTTGTAGGTTATCCTGATGCTGATTAGATTTTGGTACTATTTGGAAAAAAAAGAACTTGCCTTTTTTATGAAATGGTCCACAAAAATTGTCAAAATCTAAAATAAAAGATTGTATAAGTTCAAATGTATCAATTAAATGCTTGTTATATATGTAATTTTTGACAATGAAAAAAAATAAGACCAATCCCATCACTCTAGGACTAACCGTTTTCAAGATATTTTAGTTTTTCTCATTTTTGCTATGCCACCATTGAAAATATGTCCAGTTGCCAAATGAGAATATTGAATTAAAAGTGCAAATTTAGTGTAAGCTCAAATAATTATGATATGATACTTTGCGAAAATAAACTTAATAAATTATTAAAGAGATAAAGAGAAAATGAATTTGTGTCTGTAGGGAAGATCATGTGCTGGCCACATCAGATTCTTTTGTCTAAATGCACTGTTTATTATATTTCAAAACTAAGCACACAAATTTAGAATGAAATCTTACTTAAGGAGATGTCTGTCAGTCTGTAGCCAGTAATCTAACTGTCGTATGACTATTAAATTTAGTACACAGGTACTTCAGAACCTGAATAGGAGTTCCTCAGCACTATGTTTTTAATTTCAAATTAGTTTTTTAGTTCTTTTATGTTTAGCCCAATTCACAATGATTTTAGCAATTCATTCTGGTTGTCAAATATGTGTAGAACAAATTCACAAAGCAAATACTAAATATAAAACACTTATCAACACTCAATCCGGTGTGCTAAACTAGTTTACTTACTAAAACTTATTACAGCAGTTTTTTTAAGGTTGCTATACATATTCTGGAAATTTCCATTATTTGCATATTTTGAGTCACCTTTTAGAATTTTCTGTAAAATTAATTGCCATGATCAGATATGCCAACCATTATGGATTTTCCATAAGTCTTATGAATTTCTGAACAAAATTACGGACTACAGAAAAGACCTGTAAAATTATGAAAAATGTCTATTTTTTCCATCTTACATTCTTTTCCCAGCCATCACCATCAATTATTGCACATTAAATTGATAAAACTTGCTTATTTCTGTATGTTGTTTTATTATTCATGAAAATTTTTTAATTATTTTGACACATTTAGTATGATTGCACAATTCAAGGAATTCTCGTGTAGTCCTGGGAGTTCACAAGTATCCTTTTCCATTCTTTTCACATTTTGGTTAGTTATTAAGGCTAATATTTTAATTATTTCCTTATAAATAGTGGGATTGCATAATTCAGGTAGTATTGCTTACATTTTTGAGCATTGACTATTTCCCATCCGTCTCTGTCTTGTAATTATTGCATATTAAATTCACAAATCTTGCTTATCTTTATACTTTGCTTTATTACTCATGTTAATTTTTTAATTATTTTGACACATTCAGTACAATTGTGCAATTCAGGGAATTCTCGTGTAGTCCTGTGAGTCCACAAGTGTCCTTTTCTATCCATCTCCATCCTCTAAATATTAATCATTAGCTTGACTAAACTAGCTTATTTCCACATTTTGGTTAATTATTAAAATTAATTTTTTAATTGTTTTTACATGAATAGTGCAATTGCATAATTTAATTTGCCTAGAGGAATTTAAAATTTATCTAGAAGAATTTAATATTTTCTGGTGATTGAAAGCAATATTATTTGTTCCCCATAATAATGCTATGTCAAAATGTATATTTCGTATTGTTGTTAGAAAATATGGGGCTGATTTTAGGCTAAATGTGAGTGCAGACATATATTTTTTATTACTTAAAAAAATAAAAAACATGTCAAATGTTTTTTATTGTTCATGTTTTAGGAAGAAACTATCAAAGTATGAGCTAGAGCAGCCTAAAATACAATTAAATTTAGTTTATGCTAAACATTTTCTGTTTTCTTAAGGATTTTAAAATTTCTTTTTTGTTCAGTAATGAAGACTAATGTATTCATATTATGTTTGTTTAGTTATAACGTTAATTAAAAATTTGAGCATTTCATATAAAAATATATATATAAAATTTAAAATGTTTGATCAAATATTATTCTAATTATCATTGCAAACAATTTTTTATCACAAATCCAACCACTCGCATCATTACTGAAAGATTACAGAAAATTTCCTGTCCAGATTACTGAAACTATAACTGAGAGGTTGGTATCTCTGCCAGGGCAGCCGGATTAAGGTCTAGGGATGCCCAGGACCAACAGTTGACGGATGCCCCTCAACAGTCTCCCCCTATAAGAAATATTTCCCTTGAATTTTTACATTTTCACACTTGGACAAAATTTTTACCCGCATTTTGTACATAAGACATGATGTATGTACGTTACACTTTGTTAAATTGTTTTATTAAACTTAATTTGATGTAAATCTGTTCAAAAACCAAAACTGATATTAAATTGAAATATGCGCTTGTTTGTATTGTGCATGCCATTGTCAAATTTTCGAAAAGATCAGACACATTGTGACATATTTAACATTTTATAATTGCACTAAATTTAGCTTCAAATGGCTCAGTAGTGTTACGAACATAATAAATGTCTTCACTGGAAGCTGCTTTGAGAATCAGAAGGAAAAAACACCATACAGGCAACCATTCCTATGATGTGAATCTAAAGTTGACGTATTAGGACTATTCGTTCATGGTTGCCATATTTTACCAATGTTTGGTAACATTTCAAATGTTTGAGAACCTTCTTGAAAAGACAAATATTCTGTGAGATACGAGTCCCTACTGGAAGTTTCTATTGAGAGTATAATAAAAGGAGTCATTGCTCAGTTGGAGCAGTTGATGTGATACGAGCTACATTGAATTGTGAGATATGTTAATGTTTTGAGAATACTATTGGCTGTTTCGTGAAATGAATGGAGCACTTAATTGCTGTTTTACTGTACCTGAAAGTTCTTTAGTGATCTTGTGAGTGTTATCCAGCTATTTGCTGCATATTGTTCCCATTTATATTGTTTTTGTAAATAAACGTGTTAATTATCCAGAAATTTGGACTCATTCTTGTATCTTGATAGTACCAAGATTCTAGAGGATATGTCGTAACAAATTGGTGTCAGAAGTGAGATTTCAGGAAATATGACAAGTGGTTATGGCTCCCCCAACTAGAAAAACAATGGAGGGACATTTAAGCGAGATGATGGCATTTATGAAAGTAATGCAGGTCGGACAAGAAGCGATGGCAGAGAAATGAAACAAGAATGGAATGCCATTGTCCAAAAAGGGTTAGGCCTGAATACGTACGATCGTACAGGTCAGGCATTAGCTTTCCCGTTTTTAGCTTCCTGGCTAATCGAATATAATAAAATCTGGAAACAAATGATTGTCCTAATCCAGAAAATATATAATATCAATTTTACTAATTTTACTCAACAGTTGATGAACTTAGTCAATTTTGGAGTTAGAATTGGTGGTCATTCATAAGTTGGTAAATGCGCATGAAGCATCTTAGCTATTTACCTCATGAAAAGGTAATTATCAACATATTTAAGTGGAAAATAAGAAAAATTATGATTTATATATTAATATTTTTGCTCTTGGGGCATAATATTTCATTATTCGTACGATTGTGCTACTTCAGCTTGCTATCAAAAACATAATGTAAGTTTTTTCTAAGTAACTTTTGTTTACTGTTTTATTAATGTTGACCATGGCCTAAATTAATACAAAAAACGTGAATATTTTTGTAATGTACAATCAGTGTAATGTATATTTATATGGTCGTTGATAAGGGTAGGTAGTAGGGAATATCATGCCCCCTGTTTTGTAGATTGCTGAAGCTCGTCTTGCAGCTCCACCTGTTTATAGAAAACTCTTAAGAGACAACAGAGAAAATGATGAAATTTCTGCATTTAAAATTAATTATAATCCATCAGTAAAACATCCATGTGCAGATAAAAGATGATGGGTATGACCACTTCCCACATTGTGACGACATTTCAAGACCTCATATGTGCCTTTACAAAAACTGCAAAGCAGTACCAAAACACTTTGTGAGAAATAGCAATATATATTTATGCATCTCAAAAACCAAGACTTGTTTCAAAGATTTCGATTGTAAATAAGTATAGTCAATAAAATTGTAATTAGTTCATTTCCAAATATTTTCTTCTGCAATTGACTTTGAATAAAAAAAAGTCTAGCTTTAACGATTGTGCGGGTTAGGTTCTGTGACAGGTATATCTAAAATTCCTAACCCACATGATTGTACTAGTGCTCCCCATGATTTAGAGGGGGGTTAAATTTTTTAAAATTATTTGTCAGTGCCAGTGACTATTTAAAAAGAAAAAAAATGCGAAATTTAAAGATGAAACTTTCGGTCTTAAAGGGATAAAATTCATGTTTGATTGTTTAAATATCAACCAGTTAGTTCTGATAAATAATGCAAGTACCATTATATGTAATTTTTATAGTTCAGTATTGTTGGATAATAGACTGTTGGATATACCTATAAATGTGATTATGTTATACATGGAGGATAGGATTTAAAAAATAGTTAATCTTCATTCTACAAATATTTTATATTTATTTCCTTTATACAAAGTATAAAGATATTGGCATAAACAAGTTATAAAAATTTGCAAGGAGTCGATGTTTTTTATTTTACTTTCTTGAAAAAAATTAATTATAAAACAATAATACAACAAACATACTCACGGTTCAGATTACACAAAATTTGGGTAATCAGGTTTTGGATTATCAAATATTTGCTGATTTGATGAAATTGTGATTTAAAAGAAGAATTCAAAGAATTGTATTTCATGGAATTGGGGTGAACCCTCTTCCTACTTGATGGGGAATTCCTGATGCTGCCCCTAGGTGGGACCTCAGAAATTCTTGGGATGCCACTGGCTCCCATGGAACAAAATAATATTATGGATAAATTGATTAGCCTTATTCACTAAGATTATATACAACATGGTAGCATTGTACAAATACATACTCAGATATTTAACACAGTATAAATGCAAATTTGACTTACCTTTAAAGAAATGTACTACAAATTATCATAAATAATTATAAACAAAGAAATTATGATACACATAATGAATAACAAAAATTACTAAATTGCCTAATTTTTTTGCCTGTTTCTTTCTTTCTTTATTTTATTTTATTTTTTTTTGCCAAAATATCCAGAATTCAAGATCATCCCATTTTTTTAAAATGCCGATTTGATTTGTTAGACTGTTGACTTTCAAAATTAATTTTTCTTTTAAATTGCTAAAATTTCTGATATAAACAATCTCCTTGTTATATTGTTATAGGGCTTAATGACAATCATTTTTGATCTTGTGCCCCATTCAAACCAAAGTTCCCATTCTGATAGCAGGCGCAGGATCAAGCAAGCTTCAATGTCATGTGTGTCCAGATATACTCTAATGATGTCGGAAATAATACATCCATTACTTAGTTGGTCCAATTAGTTTTTACTTCATGTACAGTCGCTGAAAAAAAAAAAAGCCCCACCCTCTGTTAATCGAGCATCATTCATCGTAGAGAAAATTGAATGGTACCATTCGATTAGGAATAACATCCTCTACAAATTAATGTGCGTAAAATTTGCATAAGGGTCCGTCTTCATATCTAAACGCGCACAAACTTTGAAATTTTCAATGGCAACACCCAATTTTGACGTCACCCACAAGTTCTAGACACATGTTTTCACCCTTCAATACAGTAGCAGAATTACGTTGATTAGGTTGCATCTATACAACACTGTTTATACAAAGTTTTTATTAAAACTGGGTAAAAATAAATGCCTGTTTTCTTAAATAAAGATTAACTTACAATTAATATAACTTTTCAAATTAGTCATTTTTTAAACTAATATACGACCCCTAAAATCATCGTGATGATGAATATTTAAACATTTCGAAAGAACTAGAGGGAGGAAAGACCTGGAATTTTATATAAACATTAAAAAGTCTTTGTGAATCGATTTTTATCAAAACATGTCCAGGTTTGTATTCATATTTTTTCAATTATTGATTTCATAATTAATATTTCATACAAACAATTATTTCCACAAAAATAAAAATTACATAAATGTGTTTGGGTTGTTTAGTAGTAACGTCATACAAATAATCAGTGTGAGCAGATAATTATTACAGAAGATATGAATGGAAATCTTGGAAACTAATTTAACATTAGGAGCTCAAAACTTTGCATACTCACAAATCAAAAACGCTTCACCCAAATGACTTGAAATTCGGTATCACAGGTTGAATTTTGCTCTAGATTCGAACTATGTTGTCAAACTTGGGTGTTGCCATTGAAAATTTCAAAGTTTGTGTGCGTTTAGATATGAAGACAGCCCCCTATGCAAATTTTACAAACATTAATTTGTAGAGGATGTTATTCCTAATCGAATGGTATCATTCAATTTTCTCTACGATGAACGATGCTCGATTAACAGAGGGTGGGGAGTTTTTTTTCCCCACGGCTGTACATGTTTGAAGCCTTTATCCATCTCAGTTAATGTACATGGAATGGAGACCAAAGCCTCTGCCACAACTATAATGTTTTCATACCCAATATGATATTGTGCATTTATGCTCTCCCAGGTTTCATACAGCTTTTAAAAAGTCAAAAATGATTAGTTTTAAGAACTTTTTTTTAAGGCCTCAAAAGAGCATATTTGATTTTTATCTTTATATTTTACCACCATAGCTAAATATCACTTGTTTCATAATTTAAAATGTTTCATTGCTCGAAAGCAAAAACAAAAATTCTAATTCATAATTTTTCTTTGCTAAAAAATTGCACTTGCATGTCAGTCATTAAAAATTTTTTACTTGTGCTAAAATACTGCAGGAAAACATGTTTGCTTAAGGTGTTTGATAAAGAGTGTTAAAATTTGCAATTTTTATGAGAGCATTAACATTCATGATTTTTTTAAAAAGCACTAAAATTCCCAATTTTTTTATAAAGAGTACTAAAATTTAGAATGTTTATGAAAAAGTGCTAAAATTTGCAATTTTTATAAAAAGCGATAACATTTGTGATCAATATGATGGTTTTTGCCATTTTTAAATATTGATTGATTCATGTTTCAATAGAACATCAATTTGGCATGATCAAAATAAACTTAATATAATATAAGTAAACTGATAATTGAATTTCAATAAATTGACATCAAATTTGCATAAAATTATTAATAATATTAAAAATTATGTATGAAACTGTGTAATTTATTAATTTCACTTTAAAAATGCTTCAAGTGCTTCTGAAAGACTTTGCTTTCTCATCCACCAAAAACAATTAATTTCATTCTTAGTTAATACCCTCTCTCAAACTCATCTTATGCACCAAGTACCTTGAAAGTGAAGATATTCATCAAATGGAATATCTTCACTTTCAAGGAAATTAATTCACACATTTTCTTACCGGCCGTCCAAATAGCTGCTCTTAGTCCTCAGGACGAGTCGGACGGTCTGGGTCTTCTACACATTTTCTTAGATCCTACCAATCCAGTTAAGCTTGTGTGGTTTTGGATATTATATTTATATACTCTTAGAACCCTCCTTATATCAGAATAGTTCTTATGGAAGAGTTCACCTTTCCTCTAAACCTCATTAATAATATCTTAGAAGTATGATGGGGATCCTTGTTTAAATTGTAGGACAGTCCTGTTATGATATTATACAATTAAAATTTTTATATCCTCTTTAAATATCTTAAATATTGCTTCATGTGTTTCTATTTTTATAACTTTTCATACAAGTTTACAAGCAGTTTATATACAATTGCACTATTACTCCATATGAATTTCATGAGTTCACACTATTGTATTTGATTTTTTTATAAATAACACTATTTATTTACAGTATTGTAGATGTCTTTAATTTTAAGCACTATTATAACTGCCATATTATTAAAAAATCTTTGTTCAAACTGCTGCTTAAAAAGTTTGATTGTGAAAAATTATATTACTTATTAAAGCACTATATAACCGAATTAACAATATTAACTGGTTTCAAAAGCAAAAAAAAAAAAAAGATTTTTGCTTGTGATTAAAAGTCTAATTTTAAAATGGAATCAATAAAAGAATTTTTATTTTATATTAAGAAACACTCAAGCTATGTTTCTAAAGAAGAAATTTTCAATATCTTTTTTTTTTTTTTCCAAATGGCCAGGCACTTTGACTTTTGTCATTCGCCTTTATTGCAGCGGCCAGAGTGTGAACCATTTAGCCGTCCATTGACGTTGCCCCAGGCGCACCAGAGGGGGGTTGTTGTTGTTGTTGAAACCCAGACCGTCCGACCTACCAGAAAGGTGTAAGGTAACTGTTTGGACGGTCGGGAAGTGCCACCCAATTTGGACCGGAATCCAGTGGGGGAGGCATCCACAGGGACCGTACCCTCCTTCCCCTACCACCAACCTCTCGGAAGGACTTTCGGACCCACAAGTTTAACGTGATCGTACTCCGCATGAACACAGCGGCAGTTTTGGCAGTGGCTGGAATCGAACCCGGGCCTACCGAGTGCAACTCCAGCGCGCTAACCAATGGGGTACCACGCCCTGCACCAGAGGGGGGTGGAAATTTTCAATATCTGAACATTCCTAAAACTTTAATCATGTTTCTAACTTTTCGGATGCATTTCAAGATTATTTTTACTCTTGTATTTTGACTTACTTTGTAACTTTGGAAGATTTATTTATTTCTTTTCAATCAAGATCGCTTGTTAACTTCCACTATTTTTCTGCTTTGAAATCTCTTGCTCCACTCTTATTTGCCCCATTATTTTAATTTAATTTTTATTTCTATTCTAATTTTTATGTTTTTTTAACCATCACTTTTTAATTTCATAAGAACATCTTATCTAAGTAATTAATTTTATGTTTTTAGTTCTATTTTGTTAAATTGCTCAACACTTTGCTTATGTAATCATCTTATTCTTCATTATTCTGTTTCATTCCTCTTAAGTTTTATAGCATGTTTAGATACTTCTAGTTGGGCAGTAGATTTCCTTGCAGTGTCACATTTGAAAGAAGAAAGAAATTTTAACATTTGTTTCTACTTTTACTGGTATATCTACTCTGTTTTCTTATTCATATTGTGTTACCTTATGTAGCCTCCCAAACCTTTTTTTTTTCTGGCATATATATATGTATACACACACACACATATATATATATATATATTCACGCTGGCAACCTTCCGACTTGTGAGTTGCTGTTTTGCATGTTTGTATATTTGTGCGCTATATTTTTTCATGTTTATGTGGTATTTTATACATTTCATGTTTATGTGGTATTTTTTGTTTTATAGTTGAATTTTATCCTATTTGGGTTTTTTCTGATATTCTCGTTATTCCGTTGTTGGGCACAGATTGCATAAAATTTTAACCACGTGTTTTTATGCAATCATAGAAACAATGGATTTTAGTATATCTGTCTAGAATGTGCACCCCTGAAGACGTTTCTGGCAGATATGCTATTCTTTAATATATTTTCCTTGTCCTGGCCTCTCCGTGCTCTGCTTTTCTGGTCCTTCCTCGTCAGTGTTAGAAATTAAAAATTTGAACTAGTCGTCATTTGACGCCTATAGGTTCTGTCTCTAGGTGCCAAATAGACACGGCTAGTTGCCATTTTTACATCTCTAACAATAACAACTATTTTTTAAATGCCCATTTTTGTTAAAGATATAAAAAAGAATAATTCAGATTTTTGTATTAAAAATTGTTTTAAATTTTCTTAAAATTTAAAATAAACTGAAAAAGAAACTCAAGAAAAAATAAATAGAAAAAATTGCTAATTTGTTTTTACTTGGCAAAAAAGGCATAAAAAAGCAACAAATTAAAAAAAAAACTTCTATTTAACAATTTTCAATTATGGTCATCTTACCTTGTACAGTCATTGCCCCAATACCCCTTCATTTCATGCTTGAAAATTAATTTTCCTGAGTTAAAACAGCAATTAATATAAAAGTTTTAGTTGATGAAAACAAATTGCGAGAATGGAAAATACATGATAATAAAACGGGATAAACCGATACTCACATATAAATGCACATTTTAGTGACATTAGTATAATCTTTCTCATATTACTTACAAATATAAGAATAAAACACATTTAAAATTAAAATATTATAAGGTAATCTTGAGCGAAATTTAGTCACTTTTTGTGGCCAATTTTGCCAAAGTATGGAATTTCATTTTAAAATTTGTTTACTATATTCACCTTAAAAGTTTTAAAAAAAGGGGGGGGGGACTTTGCATATTTCTCCGGAAATCGACAGTCAATGCAAATATCGGAGCTTCATGAAGAAATGCAGAGTTGGCAGCTAGGGTTCAGTATTTGCAAGTCAATAATAAGTTTTTGTTTTATAGTTGCTACTCTTTTTCTTGCCGCTTTGACAAAATATAAATCATACCCTTGAAACTCATTTACACCCTTTGGGTGGGGCGCGGTAGCCCATTGGTTAGCGCTCTGGAGTTGCACTCGTTAGGCCCGGGTTCGATTCCAGCCACTGCCAAAACTGCCGCCGTGTTCACGCGGAGTACAATCACGTTAAACATGTGGGTCCGTAAGTCCTTCCGAGAGGTTGGTGGTAGGGGAAGGAGGGTACGGTCCCTGTGGATGCCTCCCTCACTGGGTTCCGGTCTAAATTGGGTTGCACTTCCGTGCCGTCCAAACAGTTACCTTACACCTTTCTGGTAGGTCGGACGGTCTGGGTCTCAACAACAACAACAACAACACCCTTTGGGTGAGCTAGACAGCCTGGGTAATAATAAAAAAAAGTATGAATCACATTAATTTTAAGGCTTGATATAAAAAATGCATAGATGCCAACCTACCAGAAAAAAACATAAGAACACATTGCATGAAGAAAAATCGCGCACTAATACCGTTTTTCCCCATACTGCTGCAAAATAGCCTTCTATTTCATTAATAATACTTTTGAAAAATAGTTTTTCTATTATATAGAAAAAATATTTTTATGTTTGTAATTATTTTGTATATTATATATACAAAATAATTACAATCATTTTAAACGATGCAAACAAATTGTAACAGTGGAAAAATACTTTCAAAATAAAACGAAATACAGAGGATTGTGCACAAATGCCGTTTATCGCGATACTGCTGCAAAATAGCCTTTCATGTCATTAAAAATACGCTTGAAAAATAGTTTTTCTGTACAGTACAACCTCGAAAATCCGGACATCCAAAATCCGGAAACCTCCAAAATCCGGACATTTTCCAAATTTTCGGGTTTTTATTTTTTTTTTTCCCCCGGATTGACGAAGTCGCGGATTTAAAACAACAGGGTTAAATTATTTATATGGAAGTATATTTTATAAGCAAATACCGTATTTTTTCCGGTCGACTTTCTGAACCCGGAAATGAAACGAAAGTTTAGATTGACGGCCGTAGATCGGCTCGTGGTTGGAGCGTGAATTACGTTGTTAGCGTTAATCCCTCCTCCCCCTTATTCAAATCACAACTCCGGATGAATTATTTCGCGTAAAATATACATCGTTATTTAAATACGGAATTTTTATTATCAAAATTTCCTTTTCTCATTATTGAAAAAGACATTTTTCTGAAACAATGTGATTTTTAATATTAAACACTTTAAAACGTTACCGTAACATTTTATCACAAATTGCTCAATTAAATCTAAAAATCCCGAGAATTCATATTAATGCTCACGGAAATTTATTTTGTTCGCTTCGTAGTACGAATTCCATTCTTCAATGTATTCTGTTTTGTCTTCAGAATCTCCTTCCCCTCCCGATATCTGACGATTTTTTCGTTCTCATCGAACGTGTCAGCTTGAAATCAACTGTATATTTTGCCTCTTTTGTTTAAAAAGCCATATTTACATACTATAAATAGCAAATAAATAACTAAATAATATCGTATCGCACAGAGCCGAGCAACAAGGTCATTAACACACAGACCTCTCAAAGGGTTCGGCTGCGTTTACGATTAGTTACGATTAGGGGCTAAACAAATTCCTTTCTTCGCTTTCCCTGCCCCACCACGTTCCGGTGCTGCAGCCTAGCAATGACTCATCTTATTTTAGAAAAATCATTGAGAGGAGAAATATTTTTCTGTTTTGGAAAAGATATTTATTTTATCTACTGCGATATTTTTTACATATTTGACTATTACTAATAAAGTTTTTACTTTTTTCAGAGTCATCGGCCTTTTTAAACATAACATTATATAGATGCTGGAAAATAAATAAAACTTTTAAGTTCTTATTTTTTGTTTTTCGTTCGTTAATAGCGAAAACTGTTTAAATGCATCAAAAGTGCTAATCCTCGATCTTTATTAAATCTCGGCACTTCATTAAATCTTCCGGCACTTCATTAAATCTCGACAAAGCCGATATAACCGAAGTTCTGCACTGTGATGATGATGCACCAATCGTAAATAAATTGAGTGATGGCATAATTCGCGATATGATATTAAATAAAAAAAGATCAAAGTAGCGACGATAAATGCAGTGAAGAAAAAATACCCATTGATAATCTTATGCAAACAATCGAACATGCTATTAAAGGTCTTGAACGAAGAAGCTTTATAACCGAGCAGAAATAATGTCCATCTACAGGATAAATAAAACTGCTTTCCCATAAACCAAAATTAATGAAATAACAAATGTTAATTCAAATATTTAAACGAAATGATAAAATTACATTTTATCATTCCGTTTCGTTCACACATTCTAAATTATTAATATGTATTTTTTTTTCTTAGAAATTTCTTTTACCCTATTTTTTAAATTAAATAATATGTTTTAATTAATTAACTTAACTTTTGCCATTATTTTTACTAAAAATAGTGCTTTATAGCGTATTTAGTTAATATTAAATCGGAATTTTATTCAAATTCTATAATCCGGAAAAATCGATAATCCGGAATCGGCAAAGTCCGGACGAGTCCGGATTTTCGAGGTTGTACTGTATAATATAGTATATACGAAATAATTACAAACGTTTTAGATGATGCAAACAGATTGCAGAAGTGGAAAAGTATTTTCACAATAAGACGAAATATAAAGAACATCGCGGACAAATTCCGTTTATTGCGGTATCCGGTACTCGTGCAATATAGCTCTTCATTTCTTTAAAAATACGTCTGAAAAATAGTTTTCTTGTATATAACAAGAAATAATCATAAAAATTTTAGTTGATGCAAATGTGTTTCTCCCACATTAATTAGAAAGAGACGCAATTACGTGGAAACGGAATTTTAGATGAAAAAACGGGAAAACCTCCATCTTAAAATTCCAGACTTTGTTTCTCATTTCGTGACCTACTTCCGATTTCATGACTTGTAGATACTCTTATGCAGATCTGCATACAATAAAATATAAATGTTATGGAAAAGAAAAATCGGACTACTGTGGATCCAAATCAGATACCCGGAATAAAACTGAAAAAACAGAACAAGTACATAAAAATCTGAACACTTGGCAGCTATAAGAACGTCATTTTCAATGTCTGATAACAAAATATTTGCTAACCAAATTTACAAGAAGCTGGAGCGATTCAATCTGGAATGCAGTGTGTTCTATAATAGTAAGCAATTAGATAGTAAAGATTGCAGGATTACCCCCTTTTCTTTCAAGTGCGATACGTAGATCTACGAAGGAATAAAGGGAAGGCTAGCAATAGAAACTCGTTAAATACCCGGAGTCTCGGGCATCGGAATGTCTGAGGATAAAGCAAACAAATAAATTCTTCAGACGTGCAATTTCAGGTCTTGAAGGGTGGGGGTGAGTTCAAGTGCAATAAAGATTCCAATGTTTCCTTCCCTGAATAGACAGGGGGATTTTACTGTCTGTGTACCACCTGCAGATTTATCACTGTGGGCGTGTATAAAATGCCGCTTTTTCTCGACCGCTGTCCAGTCTTCTACTAGGGATCGTAATTTAGTCAAAGGGAAAGATGAGACTGATATTTAACAATAGCATTGTTAGGCGTCAAATTTGACGACCAGATTGAAGAATCTGGTCGTCAAATTGAAATTTCTAGTCGCAAATTACGACTAACGACCGCTAATTTCGAACACTGTTCCTCGTTGCTTTTTGCTATTCAATACACGCTTTTATATTGCCCGCAGTTTGATACTGTGATTACTGATAGGACTAACCGTTGATTACTCTTGCACTTTTGTATTTGTTATTTTAATATATATATATATATATATATATATATATATATGCTATATACTACTTAATGACATAATTATAAATATTTTTGCAGCCATTAGAGCAGATCACACACTCGCTCTATTTTCTTTTCTTCTAGGTTTATTTCATCTTATTTTTCAAAATTCCATTTTGGCAACATTTTTTCTTCCTGTATGGTATTCCAATGAGTCATGCAGTTTTTTGCACTTATTGGTATAGCTGCTCTATTTACTTATCCTAAAGAAAGAAGTTCCTTTTGCTTCCTATAACTAGTTGATTCTATTAATTTACTTATATGCTGCTTTATTAATAACGATTTTTTACTAGTTGCCATATTGTTTGTAATTTAAAATTATATTTCTATATTTACCTTTTATCTTCGCTTTGTTTACATTTTAGCTTTCTTTTGCTAATTACACATTGCTGTCATACAAGCTTAATGATGTTGGCCAATGTGTTATTACTGATCCATCTAATGTTAGGCACCTTCCTGAAGACTCTGTGGAAAGTAAAGTATCACTAAGTTGCCGTTTGAAAAAGATGCTACAAGATGTTGAAATTCAAACAAAGTAAGTAGATTTAAAATGTATTAGATTCAACAATGTTTCCACTACTTTTATGTTATTCCAGAATTTGATAATAACAATACTTTTCACTATTTATTGCAACTGAAATTATTATCAGTGTATTCATGGTACAGATGTAGTATAATCCCTTTTTCATTCTTGGTGATTTTAGGTGAAATTCTGGCAATTCCTGCTATGATTTGGAGAATATTCCATTGTCACAATCTTTTCCGCATCTTTTGTTGCCAAGGTAAAAATCACAATATACCATTCTAGCAACATTTTCCGCGTCTTTAGTCACCCTTTTGTAACCAAGGTAAAAATCAGAAAATTTTCTGATTTTCATGTTGTGCTTTATGAGCAATAGAACACCTGTTGCACAAAGAGTTATTTCTACGTGGGACCTCCGACAGCCAGCGGGGCCGAATTCTGTGTTGTTTTTTAGGCTAGCATAGGCCTATGTTTGAATTGCTACAGATCCACTGTTGCACAGACAGTGACAAAAGGGCGATTTTTACCATGACGACAAAGGGACAACAAAAGATCGGCAAAAAATGTGGAAAATGTTGCCAGAATGGAATGTTGTGATTTTTACCTTTGTGACAAAAGACGTGAAACGAGTTGCCAGAATGGGATGTTTTCCAAATCATAGAAGGATTACCAGAATCTCACCTAAAATCAGAAAAAATTAAAAAGGGATTATACTACTACATCTGTTCTGTAATCACTGGTTCTGGTTGTTATACTCATATTTTGAAGACCAACTTTTTTAATTTGTTTTCAAGTACAATATTTTCATTTTATTAAAATACAACAAAAAATCTTATAGCTTGCTATTATAAGATCTGAAATTTGTTGTCAGCTTTTAAAACATGTTTATTGCAGAAACACTAAGCTTTATATTTAGAGGTTTTATGATGTGGATGGTGCACAAAACACAATCAGCTCATTCTATTTTTGTCTGAGTAATAATGATGGGAAAGAAATGAATGCAAGTTAAACAGTATGTCAGAATGATAATTAGAATGCTTCTTGCTGTTAATTATAATGCAATTTATCTCATTGTACAACTAGCAGATATTTATATTGACAGCAAAAAAGAGATAAAATGAAACAAAACAACCTTTAAAAATGCAATAGAAAGATTAGATTTGGTTGTTATAATCTTCAATATTAAAATGTTCAAAGTATATCCACAGAAAGTCTGGTATCTTAAATAGACATTCATGATGCTTTATTTCCTTATATATTCTCTTTTCTAATATTTCATTCTATTTGTATCAACAAATATGATATAGTATTTTAAAATTACAATACTTATTTCTCTTTATATTCCTAACTATTAATAAATAAATATATTTGGAAATATATTGATTAATGCATTTTAAATAAATTATTTTCTTTACTTACATTTTATTCGTTTTGAACTACATGAGTGACACAATTGAATAACTTTTATACTTTTATTTAATGTATCTTTTGATAGAGCTCACATGAAGGAAAAGTTTGTAGCAGATCTTAGAAAAGCTCGAGAAAGTTACACTGGTGATGAATTAGCAAAAGTAAGTTTCCTGTTTGTAGCAATATTTTTAGTATTTATCCTTCTAACCAGGAGCAGACTAGTATTTTCAAATTAACCTGGTTGTATTAACATTTTACTGACCCTGTTATTTTTATTATATAGAATCATCAAGATATTTTTAATGCTATTTTTATTTCCCAAATCATTTTTTAAATGTTGCATATTATAATATTTAAATCAATGAATATGAAAGAGTTTTTCTTTGACAGTGACTAATAATATATATCGACAATAATAATTACTTTTGGTGTACTGAGTGTCTGTATCTATACTGTTAAAGCCATCAGTGTTAAAGCCATATCCTTATAGAAAGGGTAGGTTTCTCTCTAAGGGTAGGTTTCTTTCTAAGGGTAGGTTTCCCTTTAATCTTGATTACACATGTAATCAAGACCATTTGCATCCATTTAGAGAACAGTAATCAAGCCTCATTGTTAGGTTTCAAACTAGTCAGTTATATAAATTTGCTGTATTAAAATAAATGTGTTTTCAGTTTTTGCATAGAAGAGGTGATTAATTTATAAACTTTTAAGGAATTGACCTTCATTATATCGGGAAAAACTGATCATAGGCGAATTCTGATACTTCCTACCCCTTATGTATTTCATCGCCTTAAAATTTTCATTTCTTATAAACTAAAACTTTCTTATAAACTTTCTTATAAACCCTGTGCCCATTTTATAGTATAGCTTTAGCCCCTTCCCTTTCAGCTTTTCATCCCATTATACACTTTTTTCAGCTTTAAATGCTATTATTTTTCCTTTTTTATTATGTATTCAGTTTTTCACTTTCCTATCTCTGGGCATTTATAAACATTTTCGGCAAACCCTTCTTTTCATTTTTCTGTTTTCAGTTTATCGGTCCAATTTGAGTAGTCGTGTAATCTATCGTTAGCTCTCCTAAACACTGCACCTGGCTACAGTAATTTGAATAAGTCTATTTAATGTTGAATTGATAATAACAATTAGTACTTCACACCACTCAGCTATAAACATTTTAGGAATTCTTATTATTTTTTTTTTATTGTATCGCAGATGACGGATAAACAACTGAAAACTGAGGACAAACAATCTATAAAAAGAAAATCTGAAATTTCTTTGTATGAAAGGTAGTCGTGCGTAGAGACTTAAGAAAATGACATATATCTTGCAATTTAGCTTTGAAATCGATAAGAAATAGGGAATAAAGTCATTAAACACCCTATTTTAGCTACAGTCATCTGTTTTTGTATTTTACATATGATGGTCTATGAACCATGCATATGTAGGTCAAAGTAGAACAAAACATAATGTCACGATTGTCTCAATATTTATATTTCAGCCCTAAAAAGCACAGTTTCAAATGCACACTATCGGGAACCCATGAATCGCGAGGTAGTGTGTGAATGAGACATATGCATAGCTGGAATTAGTGTTGGAAGAATGTAAAGAAGCATCACGATTCATGATTCTCCTGAGCAAAGTTCAAATAAATGAATTCATTTTGAATGACTTACTTCTTTCTCCGGAGTTAATCGTGACATTCTTTCAGCAAGTATTTTATGCAAATTGGATATTCGACATATGTGCAAATAATTTTCATGTTCAGGGATGACTTCAAATATTGTCATATTTCGGAATGTTTGAATATAAAAGAACTCAATATGAGATGGGAAATCAGACAAATCGATAAATCTAGATCCAGATAGACAAGATCATAGGCGGCTGAAGCTAGATCATATTTATGACATCTAATCAAGATCATATGGACATATAAAATGATCAGTATAGATCATGATGTGCTATTTTTTAGGTTGTGATATATCGTAAAAGAGTCATCAGTTATCAATAAGATTTGTAATGATCTAAATGCCAAGTTGAAAATCTCAACATTTTAATACTGATACTTACATTGTTCTTAGATGTGTCACCTGTAATGGGGAATTCTGGAAAGGAGGACATGTCTGCAATAAAAGATAATATGAAATTTTGTGCATACTTTAGATTTCTTGTCAGTTATGTTGAATTTTAAAAGCTAACTAAACTTTTGAGCATTCCCAGCTCATTGTAAATAATCATCGTTCTGTATACCAATGTTTAAAAGCAATTGTGTATATGTTATTTTTGGCAAGATTCTGTATAAGTAATAAAATTATAAATTTTGCAATTTCCTTATGGAAAAATGCTTACATTTCTTTTATTTGGCTACTGTGTAACTTTGTTTTCACACTAAAGATTTTGCCTCCACGTTAGACATGACCTTAGCAAATGTACGGAATAAGAATAAGTGACTTTAAATTTTTATACTTCACCTATTTTCAGTCTGCAATTGTAAGTGAAGAACAATCGTTTCCATGATCGCCACAAGTTGATTATGCAATATGCAGTGGAAGTACATAAATGCTCAATTGCAGTAGATTTTCTGTTTCATTACATTTTTTTCCCATTATTCAAGTGGTGTATTTCACCTGTTGTTTATTTATATAGTATCATCAGGGGTAATTCTCAGTCAGAAATCAACAACATCCAATTATTTTTTATAAAAAGAATAGAAGAATGGTTCATTCAATTTAGGCATTCTGAACATCTAAGCAAAACAAAAACAAAAAATCTGATATGGGCAGCACATGATTTTCCTTATATAATGCAATGAATTTACTACTTTTACAGTAAAAAAATAATGTATTAGATCCACGGTACTGTGTTCTTATTATTGAATTGTACATTTGGCAATTTTCTGGATGACAACATGTAAAACAGGTTGGCCACTCAACCTGGAAACCGGGAAAAGTCAGGGAATTTTAGAATGGTCAGGGAAAACCGGGAAAAGTCGGAATTTTGTGAAAATTCTGGAATTTTTTTTTTACTAGTTGACCATATAAAAACAGAACTGCCCAGTTTGTATGCCATTTTCGAAAATTTTCGCCAAGTATTACACTGTACTTGAACCGCTGACTAAAGGTTGCCATGTGTCCATTTAATTCCGTATAAAAGCAAAAATGCAGAGTTTGTGCGCCATTTTGGACAAATGTCGCCAAGTACAGAGATGCCAACTTTTACGGATTTTCCGTAGTTCGTACGGATTTTTACTTTATCTTACGATTTTACGGACATTACTCCCAAAACTACGGAAAATCCCATGAAATCTATGCATCCTACCATTCAGTTCATATTCCCTGCTGTGTTAAGAGTTCAAAATTATCAGTTTTCATCCATTTTCTTCTAATGATTTCATATCAGAACAATAGACCTAATTTATTTTTATAGTGCCCGTAAAAATAAAGAAATATTTTACTAAACAAATTATATTTCACTTAAATTATAGGATTGCGCAATTCAGTCCTTTTCGGGCTTTGCTGAGAGTACACAATTGTCTTTTTCCATCCCTCTCCATCCCCTTATTATTACACTTTAACTTGACTAAACTAGCTTATTTTCATATTTTGGTTGATTATAAAGGCTAATTTTTTAATTATTTTCACATAAATAGTACTATCGCGAAATTCAGTTTTTTTTGTTTTTTTTGCTGGCGTTGCTGAGAGTACTCAATTATCCTTTTCCATCGATCTCCATCTCCCTATTGTAGCATATTAACTTGACTAAACTAGTTTCTTTTCATATTTGGCTTGATTATAAAGGCTAATTTTTTAATTATTTTCATATAAATAGTTCAATTGTGAAATTCAGTTTTTTTTTGCGAGCGTTGCAGAGAGGATGCAATTATCCTCTTTTCATCGATCTCCATCTCCCTATTGTAGCACATTAACTTGACTAAACTGGCTTATTTCATATTTTGGTTGATTATAAAGGCTAATTTTTAAATTATTTTCACATAAATAGTGCGATCGTGAAATTCACTTTTTTTTCCCCAGGCGTTGCTGAGAGTATGCAATTATCCTTTTCCATCGATCTCCATCTCCCTATTGTAGCACATTAACTTGACTAGACAAGATTATTGTCATATTTTGGTTGATTATAAAGGTTAATTTTTTAATTATTTTCGCATAAATAGTACGTCGTGAAATTCAGTTTTTTTTTTCGCTGGCGTTGCCGAGAGTACACAATTATCCTTTTCCATCGATCTCCATCTCCCTATTTTTGTACATTAATTTGACTAAACTAACATATTTTCATATTTTGGTTGATTATACAGTCTAATATTTTAATTATTTTCATATAAATAGTATGATCGTGAAATTCAGTCCCCCCACCCCCCCACCTCGGGCGTTGCCGAGAGTACAAAATTATCCTTTTCCATTGATCTCCATCTCCCTATTGTTGTACATTAACATGACTAAACTAGCTTATTTTCATATGTTGGTTAATTATAAAGGTTACTTTCCTAATTATTTTCACATAGTGCCATTCAGTTGTAATTAACTCAGTTAAGTTAGCAAAACTACATTTTGAACTTATTCTAAGGCTTTAAAATATATATTGTCAATATACGTAAAATCTTACTGATGGTCCATGCGGTTTTACTGAAAACTCCTGATTTTTCTACCGATGACCCCTTGCAGAGGTTGGCGTCTCTGTATATTATATATATTTTACTATATTTTTTTCTATTTTAATGACATTCTTTCGACATTGCTGAATTGACATTTATTCAATGGCTGTGGCTTGTTGTAGTGTAGTTATTGCATATCTTTAATGATCTCTGTCATTGTGAGCAATTTGCAATGCCCATATTTATAGACATCAGTTTAGACTATTTCTTTTTATTGTCTTCAATGAAAACCATTAAATTCTTTTAAATATTTCAGTAGTCCAATTTTACTGCATTTACATGAATTTTTTATTAAAAATGTCAAAATTTATTTGTAAAAACAAAAAACAATATGTGTATTTTTTTCTCCTGATTTAATATAACTTTTTTGGATAGTGGAGTTAAATTGTTAAGATTCTTTAATCAAATGTATAACTAAATAGGGATGTGCGTGCACACGTTTTATGTTAAAATTACTGGTCTGGAATTTCTTTTCAATTCACCTGGAAAACCTGCAAAAGTCAGGGAATTTCAATATGTCCAAAGAGTGGCCACCTTGTAAAACTATTTCAAAGTTCCCAATTAACTTATATTTTGCACAACTCTAAATAAACAGTTATCAATATTGATAACATCCTCAATAAATGATATAGTCCATATATTAAATATTTTAATAATTAATTTGTCAATTAGGCATCATTTTCATTAATTCAGCGTCATTTTTGCAATTTTGACAATATTTTTTTCAATCTGGGACGAAATATCGCCAAGTTGGTGATACTCTGTTAAATTATTTACCAAGTTTGCCAATTGCATCACCAAGTGTTACAGATAAATGGAGAGAAGAGCATTTCTTATATACTAGAAGGTATGCCCATCATATGACGGAAATCAGAATTTACGAAACATTACTTCCCATTTGGCATTATTTATATCAATTTGGTGAAATTTTTGTCAGATTGGCAACATTTAAAATAGTCGCCAATTTGATGACGTCCAAATTGGGGGCTAGTTAAACTAAAAGTTATGCCCAGGGGGTAGACACAAAAACGTATGTGTATTATATCCATCAAATATGTATATAAAAGGTGATACATGCAGAGACTACAGCCACCAGCAGAATCAAAATCGCTCAATTAGGAGCTAAGATGGGAAATTGGGAGGGGGGGGAGGGGGTAACTGAAGTAAAAGTTACACTTGGGGCGTTCTCACAGCAAAGATATGAATCAGCAGACATATCCAGGTGACATGTACAAATGGTACAGAGACTATAGCCACTTGCAAAACCAAAATCACTCAATTAGGAAACGAGATGTAAAATTGTGGTTGCTAGTTAAGCTAAAAGTTACGCGTAGTTGGTTGGTACAAAATATGTATATTTAGGTGACACATATAGATGGTGCAGAGACTATAGCCATCATAAGAATCAAAATCTCTCAATTAGAAGACAAGATGAGAAATTTGGGGGGCTACCTCAATTAAAATATATGCCCATGGGGTATCTAAGCAATATAGTAACCAGCAGGGGCCATAATTTAAAAAAAAATGACATTAGATAAAAGGATTATGTTGAAAATTTAATTTTAAAGCTTTTTAACAAATATTTAGAATTTCTTTAATTTTTAGGTATTTTTTAATGTTAAATAGCTGAAAAAGTAAGACAGCTGGATAGGTCAAGTGACTCCTCAAACTGAGTGTCCCAAAACTTAGTGTCACATTTTACTCATGATGGACAGAAACCTCTAAGATATCATAAATAATCCCCACTTATTAAAAGAAAAAAAACATGTAATGAAGAATTTTTAGATTTCAATTTTCTAAATATAATACGAAACAGTTTCGCCATGAACCAAAACTGAAAGAACTAGGTTAATAGAATTAATAAAAGAAATCAAAATTACATAAAAAGAGTAATTTGTTTTCATATGTTTGTTTAAACTTCCAAATTTATTCATAAAAAAGAAATGAGAGAGAAAACACACACATTCTTAAATGTAGAAAACTGAAGCCAAATTAGCAAAACTGAGCCAATTTGAGAAGTCCCTCTTCATGTTTTACTGCTGTTTTTATTCTCTTTGGTGAAAAGTGCTTGCAAAACGTGGCCGGATATCCAATGCGCAACCTGCAATATTTGTTTTTTTTAATTCAAATTTCTAATATTGTGGACATACCATTCGTTCGCTCAGGACAAGGTGGTAAAAGGGACTCGACCTTAAGCAAATATCCCTGTATTTTCCCCTGAAATTTCTATGCTTTCATGAGCATCTACTTTCTCTCAGAAAAGCTGTAATGCTGCCATCTAGTGATATAATCCATTACTTTCTAATAATTCACAATTTAATTGAACTACAAATTCAGATTTTTTTCAATAGAAATTGTAATAAATCTATATAACTAAAAAAATAATTTGAGGTGTTTTCTCAATGCTGCTGCACGTCTCAGCACTCTCCCCCAATGACCACCCCCACAATTATGGTTAAAAAAATCATGGTGACAGTTTTTAGTGCAAGGTTATAATGGATAAAATGCCGAGCATAAATACTGTAAAATAGCACTGACTAGGAATTACCCCAGTGACCAAGAATTATCCCACACATATGGGACAGAGTTTGGTATACTCCATGTAAAGTACTTCAATATAGTAGAAGAAAATCTTATACTCACTTTTAGTAGCTATGGTAGTTCATAGTTGAAACAAAAATAAAAGATAGAAAAGCAATTAAAACTTTTTGACTGGCGAAGATCTTCGCAAAATGTATAAAAATGAAGACCAATGTTGTTTTGCAGAAATTTAACTAGTAGGTTTTAAAAAAAAATTGTAATATATTCCTACTTAATAAATAAATCAAACCATACATTGCAAAGTAAAGGGTTTAATGTGTCTTTATGATTTTTTACAGTTTAATGAAGTGTTATTTTAAAATAAAAAGGGAATGTGACCAGAAATTACCCCGGAAACTCAGTAACTGTAAATTACCCTAAGGAGATTTGAATTTTTATGTGTGTTATGCAAGTGTTCCCCCTTACCCCCTATTGGGAACACTATGGTTGTGGATGCTGTAGCTTGTAACTATCTACAGGATGTCCAAACCATCTAAATAATTGCTGATCAAATGGTGCAAGAGCTATAATAGTTATGTATTGTAAAACCACTATGGCTGATTGAATATATGTGATTGCAGTGAGACCCTAGAATTCTTTAATGGAATTTTGTAATTGCCAGTGCTTCATCAATTAAAACTAAAAGGAAATGTATTTATACTGTGGTTTAATCAAATTGTACCAGGCTGAATTTATTTTTTGTCATCTGGAACCAGGGTTAGAAAAATGAAAAAAATTTCTACATGCCCTTCGGGCATGTTATTCACATAAATAGATGCCCAAGATAAAATTTTACATGTCCAACATTTTTCTGATAACATTTTTCATTGCTGATAGCTCTAACGCCCATGAAAATAAATATATTAAATATCATTATATATGTTGCCTATAATTAAATATCAAAATTAGATACTTTTAATGAAGTAAATATATCAAAAATGGGAATTGAAATTTACGCTAAAATAATTTAAAAAAATAACCATTTAACGATTTATGCCAAATTAGATTAGACAACTTTTGAAGAAGCATATATATTTATTACTTCCATAAAAAAGCGATCGCGATCCTAATTTACTTTACGTGCGGACGTAAATCCCCATTGTCAAGTTTGACATTACCGTGCCTGTGGCCGTAAATATACATTGACCTAGACAGAAGGGAATTTTTTGTAGGAAACTATGTAAATTTCGTACGTAGTTTAAGGATGTTTGCCATAGAAACTACAGAAATTCCATAGTAATCGGCATCTTTGCTTATCAACACATGTGCATGTTCGCAAGTTAATAAAACTATATGACGAATCAAGCGCAAATGAATGAGAGAAAGAGAGAGAGAAGAGAACGAGGAGCTGCTTTGGCACTGTGCCCGAGGCTCTGCTTGTTTCATTTAGTGACGTCAATGTAATCCGTAAATTGTGAAACTTTGTTTTTTTCCCACAGTTATCAACTATCGCACTGCGAAAGCCATTCATAGTCCATCCCTGAATAATTAAGACTTTTCTTTTTCATCCTCTTCTCTTATAGGGCTTTAAATGTTGAACAAAAAATATTTGCAGTGGAGTGCTGGTTGCTCGATTTCGGCTACTGATTGACTTCATCAGGTTAATGTCAAATAAATTTTTATTACATGCCCAGGCGGGCATGTAATAAAAATTAATACATGTCCAGGCAGGCATGTAATAAAAATTAATACATGCCCAGGCAGGCATGTAATAAAAATTAATACATGTCCGGTAGGAATTTTTATATGCCCCGGGCATGTCGGGCAATAGATTTTTTGAACCCTGCTTGGAACTATGTACAAATTGGCAATGCCTCAAATTTAATAAAAGAATTCTATTTCAACAGTATTTTGAGCAGCATATAAACTTTTTTCAAAATGTAATGTTTATTTGTACTGATTAAACAATGTTTTATAACATTGTAATTCACATTTTTTCTGTGTCTTTTCTATGTGCGCAGACTATCATGGCTTTACTACATATATATTGAAATTTTATGCCTCTCACAATCACTTTCATCCTATTGATAAAAAAATGGTGACTTTTACTATACATACACACCATAAAATTTTTTAGATAGTGTATTATGAATTATTTCTTACATTCTATCATTGGATTTACTATTTTAATATTTTAAATATATATATATACATATATATATTAGCCATACATTTTCCTTTTATCAATTTAATTTTATATATATATATATATATATATATATATCTTTGCTTCATACCACAAAAACTATTGCGTATAAAAATATGAAATTTGGTACACTTGTAGAAAAAGCTTTGGGGAATATGCTGAAATAAACCTTTTATATTGTAGTTTAAGAATATATTGTAGTTTGATATATATTGTAGTTTAAGAAATATTTAATGTCAAAGTCAAAATATTTGAGCTGCAAGTTCGCTTCGTGGATAGACTAACAATAGCAAGACCACGGAGTTTTGCAGGATAAAAATAAAATGTATAATAAGTGCAATTATAGTGCATAAAGCCTAGATCAAATCATTTCCATGACATTTGCAGAACTTTGCAACTGAGAGGTAATCATATGAATGATGCAACCCACATCCCACGTGGAGCCACTGAGTGGATATTAAAATACCAAGAAGTATAGTGGCAGATAAAGCGACACGCAATATAAATGTATATATATGGTATAAATTCTGTGTACTTATATTAGTGATCCGGGAAAAAATAATTATAACTATGGAACATGGCTAAAAATACAGTGGTGTACCTTGCATCTGAACGTGCACGTGCAAGCTGCACGCGGTGCGAATAAGAATCTTTATTAATCCAAGTAAATCCTAGCCTTTTGAGCAAAGTCACAGTTTTAATCGGAGTCAGCATTCTTCCCACTACCAGAATATAATATCATTTCCATGACTATTGCAGATCTTTGCAACTGAATGTCGAGCATATGACTGATGCGGCCTGCATCCCAAGTGGAACCACTGATCGGATAGTAAAGCACCAAAAAGTATAGTGGTAGATAAAGCAACACATATTATAAATGCAAATATTTGAAATAAATTCTGTGTACATATATTAGTGATCTGAAATTATAAATATAACATTGGAATATAGGAAAAATGCAATGATGCATTCTGCATATGTAACACGTCGATGTGGTAGTCATTGAGCCCCCACATAGATAAAACTGTTACCTTCCATTGAATGATAGTATCGTAGGCTGAAACTCTATTACCCGAAAATTAGCGGTAGATAGTATGAAAAGAGTTGGAAATGATGAAATGATAGCTTCGGTAAGTCATCTATAGAATATGAATCTGTCTTAGTGGATTGTACTTACATTAAACCACAATAAATTTGAGGCTAACTGAATTGTTTAGCACTGCTGAAGTGATATTTAAAGAGAGTAGAAAATTAACTAATGTACTACTGGTTAAGCATACAAACAGTGAAGAATGTTCAAATTTCTAAATGAGCAACGCATAAAAGAAGCTGAGGAGGCTGATAATAGCATGGTCCCACAGTTTGGTGACTCCCCCTTGTGGAGAAAAACCACACCCAAGACTGACAAATTGGGCGCATTAGACCCTTTTAAGTCTGTGAGGAAGCTAGACAGAACGCCCATAAAAGGGGCGGAAACACCCACAAGTGAGATCCTGAAAAGCATAACAAGCAACGAAAGTTACAACGTTCCTCTGGTCAAACCCAACTTTGGAAGTGATGATTCACCTGCTATAGCGGAGAAGACCAGATCAAAACTCGACCTAACTGACCGGTGGCTCTCAGCTGACTGTAGCTTGGTCACCCCCCCTCAGAAGAAGAAGTTACACCCTCTTCTGGTGAGAAAGAGTGACAAAATGAATAACGACGCAAGCGGAACACAAGGTGAAATCAGATTTGAATGTGGAACCACTTGTGAAACATCGTCCCAAATGGGTGTGACGAATAAAAACGAACCTGAATATAATGAGAAAACAAACTCCAATGACTGGTGTTTCTCATTTGAGAGTGCAGGGGGTACGCAAAAGGATTTATCCCCACCACATCACTAGGGGGAAAGAAACTTAGATTTGGAAGATGGAGCAAAAGCAAAGCAAGTGAAAAAGCGAATAAGCCACAAAGACTTAGCTGTGGCCCGTGCACGTGCACTAAAGAATTCAGAAATGGAAAGCAATGCGATTCCCACTGCCAAACCTGATACCACACCAAAAATCATTGCTCCCCGTATAAAGGAAATATCAATCGCCGGGGCCCATATAGAAGATAATAACAGTCTGCCTGGCAATGAACCAAGTTCCTCAATTAATCAAGTGATCGACATCGCGCTTAGCAATGAATCAGTTGAACAAGAATGTCCCTTAAAAGAATACAATACTGATGCTAATGCCACAAAGAATCACGATCATTACGAAGGTGTAATTATGAATAAACCAATGAACGACGGAAACTCCAACTCGGAAAATGGGAAGCTACTCTTCTGGAGAGACCCCAACTACCAGATGAACAATGCCTGGAAGAAAAAAGGGACCCCTAAAAGGATGTCACCAAGCTTACCTATTAACATCCCTCAGGACCAAAATGAGCCAGCGGAGATCATACCACACACTCCTAAATGCGCAATAACGAAAACTGATGACAAAAATGACAGCCTGAGTGTTTCCAGCAATACCCTGAAAGTGAAATCGGGGAAGAGCACTGAAAATGAGGATAGGTATACAAGGCAGTCATTACCAAATATGGAAATTGGGAAGGACGTTGATAAAGAAGGCGAATTTGTACACACCTCCATAATGCCGGTAACAGATGAACGTGATTTACCAAATAAACCCTGCTGGCCATCACCAGTTGAAGCGAATGTAGTTATTGTGAGACCGCTGACCCAGGTAACCCCAACTATTCACCCATGTGAAAAACCGAAAAGGAAGAGGTATGGCCCTGGCGGCATAAGGATTCTCGACTTCGAAAGTGAAGCAAGCCAAGAAGGTAAAGTCACATTAGCAGCCAACGGAATAAACGGGTCACCTCAGCCTAAGGAGTGCAACTCCGACCCGGATGGCTGTAACGAAGCCAGAATGAGTGAGGACGAATATGTTGGTGAATTCCCAGCCCTTTATGCCCTTTGGAATGTCCGGCCCGTGGTTGCACCGGGCCCAGCCAAAAAAGCTGCAACAAATACCCACACCATGAACAGTGTGACTGGCACTCAACGAGTGAATGCTGTTACCCAGACAACAACTGGAAAGGGCAACAGAACAACTTGCCCAAGCCAAAACACACTGTTGGACGACACGCTCCACCTTGTATTTCCGGCTAATTCACCTACTCAGTGCACCCAAGCCGATTGCACGTACCGCTTCAGCAAAAACTATAGCAGGCACAAGTACACATCCAACCTGCTACGACACCTGAAAGATCACCATGAAATTATCATTGATGAAGATAAGGTGGTGAGGTGGTGCCTGTTTTGTGAAATGAGAATTGACAAGAATCCAAGCTCACATACGTGCATTAAACTGGCTGCAAGGCAAAGCACCCGGACAGAATCGGGAAGTGATAGTAAACTGATATGCGGAAAAGACATCACAAAAATGTCAGGTCAACGGAAACCAGTGTGGTCACCCGATGATCCACTCTACATTGAAGAATTTCCTACTCTACCGAAGCGGACTGTAGACCTGAAACCCCACGAAAAAACACCTGTGCAAACACTATCACATGTGGTGGAAGATAAGATTTCGGATGGAAAGAAAAGGATAATAAATGACTGTTACTATATAACACAGGATAAACCCGATTGTGACGCACCACAAACCATTCACGGGAAGGGTGATACTCCTGCCTCGGAATCAAGAAGGATCCAGGTGGAGCGCACAGGGAAAGTACTGATTGAAAAGGACCTCTCGAAACACCGTATCCCCCTCGATGCTCAAGAAATTGAAAACTGGGAGAGCTCTATTGAAAAAAGGTCTGCCATAAACTCCAAAATGCTTGAAGCCTCTGTGAACAGACTGGATGCAAATATGCGTACACGGGACATGGGTACAAGCAAATTGAACAACACAAGCAATGACTTTACAGGCAAACAACAAGGAAAAAATACGAAACGTGGCAGACCTAGAAAACCAATTGCACCCATCACTCGCACTGATGCTGTGGCAAGGCGCCCCGATCCTAATTACCCTGGGTCCAACTGCCGCAGAGACAAGGAGCTACACCTCATTTTTCCCATGAATGAACTACTTTGCTGCACGCAGGCTGATTGTAATACCAAGTTCATCTTAAAGAGCTGGTGCAGCAGCAAACAGTCTCTCTTAAGACACCTAAGAAGGAGACATTCGTTTAGAATTGACAGGGTAGTCAGATGGTGCTCAATCTGCAAAAACGAAATTGCACCACGTGTGAAATACCATGATTGCCTCAAAAACATCGAAACAATCATTCCGCACAAAGGCAACCTCGAACATCCATGCCCGAAATGTAGCAGGACGCTCCCAAGTAGAATGGCCCTTAGAGGTCACCTCTACCAGCATCGCAGAGAAGAGCAGCGTCAAAAGTTCAACCCTGAAATCAAGAATGGGCAGAACAACACCAGCCAAATTGTAAATAGAACTGTAAATAATCATGGAAATAACAAGCAGAAAACTCTTGATACCTACATTGGCAAGCCAACAAAAACTGATCAACCTGAACCGATTGAAGACAGGTACTCCGGGCCGACTGAATCTAGAAGGATTAAGCAGGCCCAAAGCAATGATGAGATCAATCTCACCCACACTGGTACAGATAGGGAGCAAGAAACAACAAACGGTGGTTTGGAAAAGCAAAGACTTGCTAAGAACCTGATCCCACTTGACGTCGATGAATTGGCAAAGTGGGCAAAATCGATCCAGTCTAGGACCACGGGAAAAGCAAATAAAACCAGTAAGGAGGAAATCCAACTCTTCTATTCGAGTAACCTCGACCTCGAGGAAAGCGTTGAATTTGTCAGGAAAATTGATGGCACATCCCATGATACTGACTCTGTCGCACTGAAATCAGGAACAACACCTACTAAGAGCATCTGCAACCCACGTCAAGGTGAAATAACGATGAACGGAACTAAATCTAGTGTCAACTCAGACTGGGAAACTCCCTCACGCTACGTAAACCCTAAGAAAACTGCACACACCAAAAATGAAAGTGTGCCAGTTGAACTCCAGAACAAATATTACTGCCTCAGCGAAAGTAATGAAGACGGGCCCATTTCTAACGGCGGCGCCCCTGGTAACGAATCTCAGAAATCGCCAGCACGCGTCAAGGTGACGAACCCACAGCAGCGGACAAAGATAAATCGTGCCAGCAAACCACGCAATGTGAGAACCAGGTCACCTGGTGTTGCTAACAGTGACAGTGAAACAACGACAACAAGCCAAAGGTCTTGTCAACTACATCGAACAACTACCTATCGATGGACAACCTGAGCTCGACAACTATGTGGATGGCCTTGAGGACATTTCACATGTGACCTCCCCTGACGCACCTGGACCGCTCGATCATCTGGTTGACAGGATTACAAGCTTCAATAAAACAAATGATGACAGTCAGTGGAAAAATTTTGAAAAACTTATTGACGAAATCATCTCGGCAACAGCAGTGCATGTGAAGCTACCGGAGCCTTCCCCTCCCAAGTCACAACCAGCTAACAATGGCAGACTCAGCCACAAGACCATCCAGGCCCTGTACAGGCGTAACAGGAAAAGAGCAATAAGACATATCATGAAAGAGCAGTCCGCCTTCTGCGACTGGGAGCCTGCCCAGCTCGAAGAAGAGATGTCTAGGATTCAACAATCAACATATGATGCAAACCTTGAACTGTTCTCCACCATCAGTCGTAATGATTCACAGAACCCAGGAATAAGCATGGAACCATTCACTTGCGACGAGGTTCTGAGTAAATTGAAGGCCTGTGAAAACTCGGCCCCGGGACCCGACCGACTTACATACAACCACTGGAAGTCGGCGGACCCTGAAGCAAGAGCGTTAACACGGATCTTCAACACGTGCCTCACCAACAGGAGGATTCCCAAACAATGGAAGATCTCTCGAACCATTCTGTTGCATAAAGGTGGCGACAGGGAGGCCATCAACAACTGGCGGCCAATTGCCCTTGGGTGCACGCTGTCAAAACTCTTTGCGGGTTGTCTCGCGAAGCGATTCGTTGGATGGGCGGATGCCTTTCAGGCCTTTTCGAAGTGCCAGAAGGGGTTCCTGCCCTTCGACGGTTGTTTCGAGAACAACTATGTCATTGAGCAGAGACTAGCCCGTGCCCGGGGGACAAATACGGATGTATGCATTGCCTCATTGGACATCTCCAATGCCTTTGGAACCATTGGCCATGAGGTACTCCTTGCTGCCCTGAAAGCCATTGGAGCTGGTGACGATTTTGCAGAACTGATAAAAGACATGTATCTCGACACATGTACCGAATATTCGACTGACAAAGGAGTCACCGATCCAGTAAAGATCGTCCGCGGAGTTAAGCAGGGTTTCCCACTTAGCGGACTGCTCTTCAATGCCTGCATTGACCCAGTGTTGAGAAAAATACAAGAAGACCATGATGAACATGTTACGCTCGCCTATGCCGACGACATAATACTTATTGCTGACAGTCCGGAAACCCTACAACTAAGGATCGACACCTGCCATGAAATGTGCGAAAGCATTGGCCTTAAACTCAACCCACGGAAGTGCTTCTCACTGCACCTCTCTGGGAGAATCCCGAGGGGTACCCGCGACACTTCATTCAATGTTGGAAACTCAACGATACGTGCTCTTGAGGATGGTGAACCCGCGCTCTTCCTGGGGAAACCCATAGGGTACAGCATCACCTCCTCAAACCAGACAATTGAGCAATTTAAAGAAAATGCCTCCAAAATTATGACCTCCAACCTTGCCCCATGGCAGAGGATAGACGCACTTAAAACCTTCCTGTACCCGTCTTTCCTCTATGCCATGCGGACTGGGCAGTTGAACAAGACGTCTTGGGCCAAGATCGACAAACACGTCAAGCCACTCATTAAATCCACCTTATACCTCCCCCAAACTGCCTCTAACGACTACCTATATGGTGACAGATCCCTGGGCATGATGGGGGTTCCAGTAGCCGCTGAGGACTCCGACATTGCATACATTGACGGAGCCTTCAAGCTACTGGACTCCGATGACCCAGCAATCAGAAACCTTGCCTGGGCTGAACTCAGAGACGTTGTCCGGACGCGAACCAGAAAAGAAGAACCCGACAACACCGACTTTGAAAACTACTTGTCGGGTGGTACTCTCAGTTATGATGGAATGACCAAATCGATTTGGTCTTGCGCAAGGCTCGCCTCAAAGAGACTGGGCATTGACTGGGCATTTTATACGGATGGCTCTGCCCAAATTCTATATGAAGACCAGATCATTAAGAGTAGACGTCAGATATTCAAGAAAGTGAGGACGTTAGCTAGAAAGAAGAAGCACCAAGGAAAGAGTTTCCCTTGCATCGGGGCCTCAAAGGCAAGCTCCCACTTCCTCACTGAGGGAAGCTTCACCAGATTCGCGGATTGGAGGTTTCTTCACAAGGCGAGGCTGGGGTTGTCTCCCCTCAACGCTTACAGAAGAGATGTTCCACAATCTGCCAAACTATGTCGGAAATGTCATCAATTCCCCGAGTCTCTGGCCCACGTGCTCTGTCACTGTAAAGTGAACATGCAAGCGATTACAAAGCGACACAACAACCTGCTTAACAGGGTAATCCTTGCAGCACGTGGGAGATGGCAAATCTTGTTTATCAACCAGAGAGCGGACAGCTCAGCGAAGAGACCGGACCTGGTGCTGCGAAAGGGAAACTCAATCCTAATTCTTGACACTACCTTTACCTTTGAAAATGGTGTCGACTCCTTCAAGAAAGCAAGGCAAAGAAAGGAGGAAAAATACAAGCCAACAGTGGAATACTATAAAAACAAGGGGTTTTCTGACACCCGCTTTGAAGCCATTGTTATGGGGCCACTTGGAACCTGGGATCCTGCCAATGACCGAGTGATGACGCGTGTGTGCTCTCGAAAGTACCTGAAACTGCTCAGACGGCTTGCCGTCAGTGACGCAATCAGGTCCAGTCGAGATTTATACACGGAGTTCGTCACTGGGAAGAAGCAGGACCCGGGATTTGGCGGAAAAGACTATGGCGCCATTAACGCAGAGCTTGTGGCGAATGGAAATTTCAATTTTGACTCAATCATTTCTGACCTGGATGAGGAGGAATTTGTACTGGAACAGGACATTGAGATGGAAAATGATGAACTCACTTCGGGCCCTTACATGGAAGTAATTATGAACCAATCGGACCAGTGCAATGCCGTGAGCTACCAAGACCACATTAGCCAGCTAATCAAGAGCTGCAGGAACCCAGGAACAAACCTTGGGACACCAGAAATGGTTGTAAATCATGTAAATATGGAACCTGTAAATAATAGTCTCTTAAATAATAATGCCCTTCATGAAAATATGGACCCACAATCTTCAACTGCACATACTGTAAATAATGGAATGAAGAATTGCGCGATATTGGATACTCGCAACAAAAATTACAATGCAATAACCTCTATATGTGAAGTAGAGGAAGGAAGCTACCCTATGGACGAGAGGCAGGACACCTCACCTGTTGAACGCACTGTGCACTCGCTGAATAAACTGTCGAATCATTCCAAAGACTCTGGCGACAACATTGTTGAATATTCAGGTCGGAAGACTGACCTTGGCTGGGAGTTTGACGTGAAATTTGGTCCTGAATTTACAGCAACTCCTGAAAGGAATAACACACGTACAAACTCACCTGTGAACACATCCAAGATATCAAATAGACAGAACAGCACTCTCGGTCCAACAAGCTTCACTGGCCTATTTAAAAAGGTCACCACACCTGAAGGCTCAACTACTGCTGAGGAAAAGAACAAATATTGCAACCTCACTGAGCAGGAGCTTGACTTCGAACCAGAATCACCCGAAAGGATCTGCACAACTACTCCAGCGCTTGTAAACCTTGCAAGTGAAGGTGACAATGAACACCTAGAGTGTAAGCAGAGACAGGCTCAACATCCAATATCTAATGGTGAACAGCATGGACTCCTACCCATGAGCGACGAAAGAACTGACCTCTTGATCAGAAGCGCCAGATCTAACCAATGCCGGGTATTGCTTGAAGATTGCATGAGAACCGGTCAGCCTACACCTCCGAGTGGTCACCTACATACCATCCCTGATGGATATGAGTCACCTGACGATGGCCTGGCGGTGTGCACGCCTGAAACTAACATTCCACAACATGCATCTGAGGTGCTTAACCTGTAAGGGGAGCCAGTGCCCCGCTGTTACTGGCGAAGAATTCCGAAGAACCTCATCTAATGTATATACTCATGCCCTTAGTCCCAGGTGTCCAACTTGTCTGTAAATATAAGTGTTTTCTCCTTGGCACCTGGTCGACGACAATGTATATAGACGTGTTTTTAATAAATGATTTGGTGAAGGGGAAATGAATGATTGCAATTTGTGAACCCACCACTATTTAATATAGTAATCACAGCTGACATTTCCCCTTTACCAAATCTGTATATGCAACATCAAACCAGGAGTCAAAGAATAATGTGCATTGGTTTAATAATTAATTGGAATAATGCACATTGGCACCAATGTAATGGATGAGGAAATATGAAAAGTAATGAGTGGGGGCAAGAAATTTAGATTTTTGGAAGATACAGAGATAAAAAAAGAATCAATGAAAAGCAGTGAATAGTATATCTGCCAGGAATGTCTTCAGGGACACATTCTAGACAGATATACTAAATTCTGTTGTTTCTATGATTCTATACAATCAAGGAATGATTCATCAAGGGAACAATTTTGCTAAAGAGTTAGAGTATTTGAATTCTATTAGAATCCTCTGCTCTGTCGAGATATCACTAACTAAATGCTTTTCATCTTTCTGAGGTACTAGCAAGTGACATACCATCATAGAGTGGAGTGGAGCAACCATTCTAGTGCATGAAAGGAGAAAGGGGTGTTGCATGTAATTACTTTGAAATTTTTTTTGTAAGACAAGTTTCAGCTCAAAATATGATTCATCACTTATAATTTTTTATTTAATAAATTTTTTGAACAGCTATGCTTATAAATATTTAAAAAAATGATATCAAGGATTAACATTTGTGTAAACTGAAAAATATTTATGAACTGTATTGCAAAAGGTTATAAAAAGTGAGATTCCCAGGATGTTAATGCAAACTATTTTGAGGCTAGTAGTCAACTAGTAAATAAATTTAGAAATATTTATTCGTGTATCATTAAAAATATCTTTAAATGCATCATTGAAAAACATTAATTAAATACAATAGTCAATGTGAATTCATGTCATTTTACAAATAAATTTTAGTTATTTTATAAAATCGATAAAGTAGATGGCAAACATATAAACAGCCACGAGATTGTTCTGTTTATCCACATATTGCTGGTTTTGTGTTGGTTATTTTCTCCCTGAGTATTTCTGCCTTTCTTGTTTTTTGGTCGAGAAATTTTCTTTCTGCAGGCAAAAATATTTTCTTGTGAATTCCAAAATTTCTTTTCCTTAAACAGGGTATTTACAGGTCACAAAAGTCTGGAAAAAGTTATAAAATCAGTCACAAAACAGGAAACAAAGTCATGGATTTTGATACCAGAGTTTTACCAATCTTGGAAATCTGTTTTCCCGCAATTCCAAATCTATTTGCCTGTTAAATCAGCTTTCTTTCACGTCACGAGGAAGATAACTATTGATTATCTTCCTCTCACTTTTGCAATTTATATGCATCAACTAAAATGTTTATAATTATTTCATATTATATATAAAAAAGCTATTATTAATGAAATTAAGGGCTATTTTGCAGCAGCATTGCAAAAAAAACAGCATTTGTATGCGATCTTAGTTTTCTCGGTATATCTCATTTAATTGTGAAAATATTTTCCACGTGTGCAATCTGCTTGCATCAATTAAAATTTTTGTAATTATTACAAGTTGTGTACAAAAATGTTATTTTTCAAATATATTAATAATGAAATGAAGGTCTATTTTGGAGCAATATTGTGAAAAACTGTATTTGTACATGATTGTCGGTATATCTAATTTATTTGTGAGAAAATTTCCACTGTTTGTGTTGACAAATTATTATCAGTTGCATACAAAAAAGTTATTTTTTAAATATATTATTAATGAAATGAAGGGCTATTTTGCAACAGTATCTAAAAAATCATCAATTGAATGTTATTCTTGGTATATCCCATTTAATTGTGAAAATATTTTCCACTTATACAAGCTGTTTGCATTGACTAAAATTTTTTATAATTATTACAAGTTGTATACATAAAAAGTTGTTTTTCCGACATATTAATGAAATAAAGGGCTATTTTACAGTAGTATCACTGAGTAAAAATCAGACCAGTTGTATAGAAGACCTAAACTTGTCTAGATCTTAGTATTTGTGAAAGAATTGGAGATGCGATATTTTAATTTTGTATCACAGAAAAATTAAAATTTCATAAAATATGTATTTAAATTTGTATATTTCCATTTTAATAGATTTAAATAAATTACGAACAGTATACCCGTTCTTCGTACAGAATATATATTATAAGGAAACTTAAAATTCACAATTAGTGCAAATTCCTATAGTATTCTAAATAACATTGTTATTCAAAACATTCTATTATAATATTTAATTTAATTTTTCTAAACAAAAATACGAGGCATGTTTTTTAAGTAAGTACCGTTTTGGAATTAAAAAAAGACGTGCAAAGATATCGCAATAATTTTATTTCTACATGAAAGCCTGTACCTTAATCTACTTTTCTACATAATTTCTGTGAATATTGAGGCACTTGTCATAACGTGGCACCAGTTTTTGAATACCCTCCTCATAAAATTCTGCCGCCTGACTTGTTAACCACTGTATCACAACTGTTTTGACTTCGTTATCGTCTTGAAGACGCTGACCACCCAGGTGTTTCTTCAAGTGCAGGAACAAATGGTAGTCGCTGGGCGCCAGATCAGGGCTGTATGGAGGATGATCTAGAGTTTCCCATTTAAAAGATTTGATGAGATCTTTGGTCCGATTAGCCACATGTGGACGGGCATTGTCATGCAGCAAAACGATACCCTTACTCAACTTGCCACGTCTTTTGTTCTGGATTGCACGACGCAGATTGTTCAATGTCTCACAATAAGACGCTGCATTGATTGTCTCATTACGAGGCAGAAACTCCACTAGCAATACTCCTTTTTTGTCCCAAAAAACTGTGCACATGATTTTCCGGGCAGAAATTGTTTGCTTAAACTTCACTCTTTTGGGTGATGATGAATGTCGCCATTCCATGGATTGTTGTTTTGATTCTGGTGTGACGTAGGCCACCCATGTTTCGTCACCAGTAACAATTTGGTCTAAAAAATCTTCACCTTCATTGTGGTACCGCTCAAGGAAAGTCAATGCACTGCCTAAACGTTGGGTTTTGTGCAAATCCGTCAATATTTTTGGAACCCAACGTGAACACAATTTCCGGTAATTCAAGTTCTCGGTCACAATGCGATACAAAACACTACGAGAATATTGAGGAAACCAGTCGCACATTGATGAAATTGTAAAGCGTCTGTTTTCTCTCACCTTTTCTTCCACTTTCTGCACCAAATCTTCATTAAAGACCGAAGGACGCCCACTCCGTTCTTCATCATGCACATTTGTGCGGCCATCTTTAAATGCTCTCACCCATTTCCTTACCATTCCATCACTCATAATGTTTTGTCCGTAAACTTCACAGATCTCACGATGAATATCGATCGGTTTTACGCCTTTAGCACTAAGAAATCGTATAACAGCCCGTACTTCACAATCGGCGGGACTCACGATTGTCGGAGGCATCTTAAACACTCAGTAAACAACGTATACAATGAAGAATCAGACTGTAATGGCGTCAGTGCGTAGACAAGAGATGTAGGTAACCAGCGCGCATGCGCGGAACGCCGACCGTAGCGCTGCGGCGGCGGCGGAATCGCAAAACGGTACTTACATAAAAAACATGCCTCGTATAAGAATCTCGGTTTTCACTATGCAAAATGATCTTCACAGGCAGATCTGAAGAAGAAAGCATCCTGGTCTGTCCCTTTTGTCGAAAACTCAGACCACTCGACTGAACCGAGGGTTTACAGTAGCCGTTTGAGTGGCCGGTCTGTCCCTTTTGTAAACAAATTTACAAAAAACTGTTATAATTCCCACAAAACGATAGAGACTATCAAGGAAATTGAATTTCATTTGAATAATTTAAATTGAAATATACTGAATTTTCATCAATTGGTGTCATTTTCATTAATTTAGCATCATTTTATCAATTTGGAGATATTTTGATCAATTTGGTGTCATTTTTGAATAGTTGCCAAATTTGTCAAGTGGGACAGTCATATTGACAGAAAGGCCCTACCGAAACATCATTACAATACTCTCCCTTAACAATACACAATTTCATTGATTTATCATAATTTTTTTAAATTATTGATATTTGTATCAATTTGGCCACAGTTTTATGAATTTGGCAACATTTTAAAAATACCCAAATTTATTGCCAAGTGGGATGGTTGGACTGACAGACAAATGCTACTGAAACATCATTGCAGTACTATCTCCTAACAAAACACAAATAATTTAATTAATGTCGCGTCATTTTCATCTATTTGGCAACATTTAAGAAAATGTTTTCAATTTGGCAACATTTAAGAAAATGTTTTCAAGTCATAAGAGCCTGTGGAAAATAAACCAGAAATATAGTTTCCATTTACTTTCATGTTTTAAACCAGTAATTTCCAACCTTTTTCGTTTGAAGGAACCATGGAGGTAGAAAGGAAATAAAACTCCTGTGGAAGGCTAATTTTTCATTAGCTCATTTTAAAACTAGAAACATAGACTAAATTTTAAGTGGGACTATTTCACATTTATCCACAAATTTTCTTGAAATTCAGTGCAGCAATTCTCCAGTGATGATGAGACAAACATACAAATAAACAGACAGTAGTTGCTCATATAACATATATTTATTTAGAATTTATTTTCAGTGTGAGCTGCTGGTTTTCCCAACTTGAAAATTTTGTATAATACAGATAAATAGCATATCAACAAAATATATTATTTTGAAAAAAAATTAAAGATACACTTTTTCAATTTTATTTATATAGATATACACAATAGAGCTGATGTATTTTAAATTCCATTTTACAATTAACAAGATAATGTAAACTAGTGTCCATCATGAACTTTTACATATGAATTCAAAATTTCCTCTTTTTTGAACTTTCTGCAATCTCATGCCTGTTTACATTAACCCTTTCGTGACAGCGGCATTCCGGAGCTGTCGCGGCCCAAAAGACTGAGCGCTTCGCTTCCGAACTGTTCCCAAAGGACGGCGCATTTTTTGCGCTAAGCCTAACTCTCAAAAAGAATTCACTAAAAATCACCTATTCAACACAGAAATCTACTTTTTTCAGGAATAAAAGAAATATTTATTTTCTATTTGATGTATATTTTTCATACAAATCTGAATACAAAATACTCGTTAGTTGCTCCCATTCTTTTATCCGAAATAAACGAATAATTTCACTGCCTCTAACCCCCCCCCCCCCCCCCCCCCCAAAAAAAAAAAAATACTCTCTTATATTCCTATGATTCACCAACGAAATCATAATTCTGAAATAAAAACTGAAACTCAATTATAAAATTGTTGATGCTACGAGAATTGCTCTGTCTGTTTATATTACAAAATGATGTATCACCACTCCAAATGGAGAAATAATTCATTCGATCCTCTTCTGCCAAGGTCATGCCTCTGCAAAATACATTGAAGTTAGTTCCACGGACATTTAGCGCCATCTAGTAGACAAATTAAAACATTCCAGGTGGAGGCACGCATTGTTGGAAAAAAATCAATACATCGTAATTCACGTTCCCGTGAACGGGCATTTATGCAAATTTAATATGAACGACTCTTCCCGTTCACCGGCGTGAACCGTGATGTTTTTCAACATGAGGTTTCATGCAAATCAGTCCTCAATGCGTACGCATCTGATCTGCATATCCGGGGGCGTTTCCGGAACAGTCCATATATAAGGCAGAGATTTCTTGAAGCAATCATCATCATCAGAGAGAATTCCCACTCAGTCTGATCCAGAATGGAGCGGAGAAGGCTTTGTAAGACATAGACACTGATGATCTGATGCAGGCAGACAGAAATGCTTTAGACAGAAGCACTGCGGGATATTGTTTGATGACGGTTTTTAGTCGAGACGGACTCAGAGATGGTCAGTTTAAACCAGTATGTATTGAACATTAAATTTACTTACATGTGTCTGGAAATTACGTTAAATATTCTTCTGATGTCTTATCCTTTGGTTTTCCTTTGCCAAGTGGGATACCTTCAATGGTGGCTGCAAATACACGCAAGTGATAGAGGTAGTATAGTTACTTACTACCCATGCTTCAAGGAATATCTGTCTGGTTATTTACAACTGCAAACTTTTTGTACATAGTATTTTTTTTTTTATGTTTTGTGGCATGGAAACCTGGAATGTGTAACTTGCCTGGTTATGTTTCTCACAAAATAAAGTGAATGATGTTTTTCTTTGAAACTGGATCTGCATACTTTTATGACCCAGCCAACACTTATTGACTCTATGCCAGTGCGTACTTTGCTGTTCATCTTGCTTCTTCAAATTTTAAATTTTCCAACACGCATGCGTGCCACACTGCTCTTACGGTAAAGTTCCTCCGTCACGAGTGCGTGCCGTCTGTCCTTGAATGCAAGTTCGCAGCCGGCACGTGGGCGTGCCGATCGTCGCGAAAGGGTTATATGTTGAACCCTTTCCTTCTTAAGAAAGTGTACTAAAACCAAAGAATATTCATTATGCTCTGGTTATGCCAAAAATCATGTAACATTACAGGTGTCAGCATATAGTTATGATATATGTCATCCATCACAAAATATCCATATTTATGAGGTGCCCGCTCACTTATCCAATGAAAACACAATTCCTTTACTACACTAGACAACCTATGACTTCATAACATAAGAGCACAGTTGAAGGCCATGTTTGAGTTTGGCACTATTGGGGGAGGCTATGCAAATTTAAGATTTTATTCAATTTTATTCTTTATTTTACTAAACTAGGGTCTAATATCACTGAAATACTTTATTTTTTATATAAGGGACCATATACACTGCTGGACAATTGCTAAGGACGGATCATAAATTTTCAATGTAGCACAACATTAAGCGGGGGTGGAGGCCCAGTAGGATAACATATTGTTGCCACACTCTTTGGACATCAGAATAAAAATCATTTATTGTTCTGGAAAATACAGAAGCTTTTGAAACATCTGAAAGGAAAAAAGTGTTCATTTGATACTGTGTATGGAAAAATGGAAAAATGCATATGAATGACAGCAGGCACCTTTAAGAAAGGTGTCAGTATGGAATATGTCCACCATGGAGTGCGATGCAACATTCCACACGTCATGTTATGCTTTGCACAACATTATCCAGCAGCTGTTGAGGCAAGTTATCCTGCTCCTCTGTCAGTGCATAGATGAGGGTGTTCTTGTTTATTAGAGGATATTTTTGACCAGCAAGTCACCTCCCCAAAGCATGCCAAACATTTTCAATAGGGTTTAGATCTGGAGAACGTGCTGGCCAATCGAGGCATTGAATACCCTCACTGACTAGACAATCTTGAACTGCGAATGTTCGATGACATGGTGCGTTGTCGTCCATGAAAACAAATTTATCACCAACAGCACCACGGAAAAGGTGAACATAAGGCAGTAGAACTTCATTAATGTATTGTTGACCAGTCATGGTCCCAATTGCACCATATGTAGAAGCGTATGGCCATTGATCATGATGCCGTCCCATACCATGATACTGCATGTCAGATATCGTTCCATTTCCTGAATATTTTCTGGACGATAAGCAGTACCACTCTCACTCCAGATCAGTTCATGTCTACAATCCGATGACAGACTGAACCTACTCTCATCTGAGAATAGAATGCAAGCCCAGTCCTGTTCGGTCCAATTGCGATTCTCATGACACCATTGCAAACGGGCGGTATGGTGCAGTCTGGACAATGGGACACGCGCAAAAGGTCTGCAGGCGTATAGTCCTTCCCTTCTCCCAAATGCCTGGCTACAGTTTTTCGGGAGATCCGCTGTCCTGTGGTAGCAAGAAACTAATTTGCCACCTGCTGATCTGTTTTGCACTGTTCCCTTTTTGCCGATAGGATAATGTACCTGTCTTCTGCAGGTGTTGTACTTCTAACATAACCTCCCCCGTGACCCTTGCTACACATTCCAGTTGTTTTAAATACTTGCCACAGCTGTGAAACAATTCTGTGGGCGATGTCAAACTCCCTGGCAACATCTTATTTTTTACCCTTCTTTGATCTTTCCAATAATATGGCTATACGTAAGATCATCTAAGTGATATCGGGAAGGCATACCGAAAATTTCAAGTTCGTCAATTAAATCTTTCCTGTAAATCTTCCACTTGCAACACCTGTCGACACATGTCAAATCCTTTAAATCTTTTATCAGCGCTATTGCGTGATGAACAGATGTGTAAATGAAAAATTTGCATACGCATGCCTCTTCTTACTGTATCCCCCACTTATTCTAATTTTCCACATTTTGCTTCTTTTTATTTTGTGGTTGCAATGGGTGCTAGTACCATCCGTCTTATCAATTGTCCAGCAATGCCTGTTCGTCACATCATAGTGCTGATAAGAGATTTAAAGGATTTGATGCATGTGAACAGTTGTTGTTTCAAGTGAAAGTTTTACGGGAAAGATTTAATTGACGAACTTGAAATTTTCAGTATGTCTTCCCGATGTCGCTTAGATGATTTTACTCATGGCTGTATTATTGGAGAAATTGAAGAAAAGGGCGAAAAATAATAGATGTTGTCAGGGAGTTCAACATCACTCACAGTGTTGTTTCATGGCTGTGGCAAGCATTTAAAACAACTGGAATGTGTAGCAAGCATCACAGGGGAGGTCGTGTTAGAAGTATGATGCTTGCAGGAGACGGGTACATTGTCCTATTGGCAAAAAGGGATTGGCGTACCACAGGACAGCTGATCTCCCGAAAAACTGTAGCCAGACGTTTGGGAGAAGGAGAACTATACGGTCGCAGATTTCTTGTGTGTGTTCCATTGTCCAGACTGCACCGTACCTCCCGTTTGCAATGGTGTTGTGGGCATCGCAATTCGACCGAACTGGACTGAGCTTGCGTGCTATTCTCAGATGAGAGTAGGTTTAGTCTGTCATCGGATTGTAGATGCCAACTGATCTGGCTTGAAAGTGGTACTGCTTATCATCTAGAAAATATTCAAGAAAGGGACCGATATCTGACATGCAGTATCATGGTATAGGCCGGCATCATGATCAATGGCCGCACACCCCTACATGTGGTGGCAACTGGGACTATGACCGGCCAACGATACATTTATGAAGTTCTACTGCCTCATGTTCGTATTTTCCGTGGTGCTATTGGTGATAAATTTGTTTTTATGGATGACAATACACCATGCCATCGAACACTCGTTGTTCAGGATTGTCTAGTCAAAGAGGGTATTCAATGCCTCAAATGGCCAGCACGTTCTCCAGATCTAAACCACATTGAAAATGTTTGGGATGCTTTGAGTAGGCGACTTGCTGGTCGAAATTATCCTCCAACAAACAAGAATATCCTCATCCATGCACTGACAGAGGAGTGGGATAACTTACCTCAACAGCAGCTGGATAATGTTGTGCAAAGTATAACACTACATGTAGAATGTTGCATCGCACTCCACGGTGGACATATCCCATACTGACACCTTTCTCCTGCTGTCGTAAAAAGGTGCCTGCTGTTGTTCATATGCATTTTTCCATTTCTCCGTACACAGCATCAAATGAACACTTTTTTCTTTTCAGATGTTTCAAAACCTTCTGTATTTTCCAGAATAATAAATGATCTTTATTTTAATGTCCAAACAGTGTGGCAACAATATGTTATCCTGCAGGGCCTCCAACCCCGCTTAATGTTGTGCTACATTGCAATTTGTGATCCGCCCTTAGCAATTCTCCAGCAGTGTGTGTATATATATATATATATACTGCTGGACAATTGTGGACAATATATATATATATATATATATATATATATATATATATATATATATATATATATACACTGCTGGGAATATATATATACACAAAATAGCAATGTTAGGGCGTATACTTAAAAAATATATAATTAATGACATTTGCATTATCTTTCAAATCTTTAAATTTGGCAAAATGAAATTTATAAAATCCTATGCAACTTTATAAAATGTTTATAACTTTTACGAGGTGTATCTGAAAAGTAAATATACAATGGCTAGTATTCATTCAAAACATTTTTATTTGATAAAACATCCACTACAAATTATTTTCTGGTACATGCGTCTTTTTTCGGCATAATTGCCACCATTGTCCAAACACTTATTAAGTCTGGGTACTAGCTTCTGTATCCCAGAGTCATAGAATTCTACCACTTGTTACCGGAACCACATTTCAACTTCATTTTTTATCTCGTCATCATTGTGGAAGTGTTGTCCTGCAAGAGATGTTTCTTCAGATAAAGAAACAAGTAGAAGCCACTGGGAGCAAGTATGGGCTGTATGGCAAATTTGGGGGGGGGGGGGTGAAAACTTCCTACTTGAATCTTTTAATAAGTGCTTTGATGAGAATCACTGTATGAGCCCAAGCGCTGTTACGAAGCAGGAAACACCACTTGTCAACATTCCCCTCTGTTTGTTTTGAATGGCCCGTCAAAGGTGTTGCAAGGTTTGACAATATGCAGCAGCAGTAATTGTAGTACCAGGAGGCATGAAGTTAATCAAAAGAATGTCTTTTCTGTCCCAGGAAACAGAAGCCATGATTTTTTTTTTATTTTTTTCTGCCCCTGAAATTGAAGTTTTGAATATCGTGGTTTTTGGGGAATGCGTATGGTGCCATTGCAGTGATTGTTGCTTGGATTCAGACGTATGATGATAAACCCAAGTTTCATCACCTGTCACAATGTGGTCGAGAGACTCATCTCCTGCATGTGCATAGTTTGTTAGGAAGTACTTGCATGTGCATTAGGGCTGAGCTTTCGAAAAAAGAAAGAATGTTTTTTTTTTCGAAATTTTTTCCCACTAGCACGAAAAAGTTGTGGAATGGTTTTGGAAACATACTTACAAAATTTCAGATTAATCAATAAATATTTTCCGAGGTTCCACTTTGGGGTCTAAATATGCAAAATTAGTCGAAAATGATGTGTATTTTCACATTTCAGTGATTTTTTTAATTTCCGATTTTCTATTCCCGCTAGTGCAGAAGAGTTAGAAGAACATATAAGAAACATAAGTGCAAAAATTTAAAGTAATCAATAAATATCTTCCGGTTCCACTTTGGGGTCTAAATATGCGAAATTAGGCAGAAGTGTAGAAAACTTAGGGATCGAAATTTAGTAAGAAATAGAAAACTTTTGCTTAAAAATTTATTTTTGGAAGCTTTAAACATTTATTTCACCAAAATTAGATATCCGTAAATAACAATTATGAACATTAAACAATAAATCTTATTACTCACGCAATACACAGACTTTGTATAAATAAGTGTGTTTCGCATTCCAGAGTAAAGGTTGCAAATATGCATTAAGCATATTTCATTCACTTGTTTCCATATTTTTCACTCTATACTGACTTTTGGTTTCAAACGATGGCATGATATGCCTTGACCCCATTCTGGATCTTATGTATCCATCATGCTTGGTCTCTCCTATGACTGCAAGGTAATCTTCTGTTGTCAGTTTTACTCCTTTTTCAACATATTTAATGTGGCGTGGGAAGTTTATGTTTCCTAATGTCGAGACACTGGACATTCGCCAGACTTTATCAGTTGCACTATGTCTTCGTTCGACAAGTGAATGGTAATCGGAGATTCAGTTAGTTGGTAATTCTGCCAGTCTATGAGTTCCATGTAAGATTTAGCTTTAAAGTTAAGTTCAGGAATTTAGAACACACAAACTCCAGCTCCCGTTTTTTTTCCTTGCTTTCAAAATCCTGCGGAGGGCAAGTTCTCGCACATTCTGGTCTGGTTCAACAAGCATTGCAAGAATTAATGCTTCAGGATGACCAAAGTAGCCATTTCTTTGGATGACGCGATCCACAACTAATTACAGATTGTCTGTAAGATAATGTGAAGCTTGAATTGTTTTCCAAAGATTTCATGCTCCATCTGTACAATTGGAATGCAATTTGATTCTGAACCATACAGGTGCTTAAGCCTTCATGATAAACTCAGTCAAAGCTTGTAGTTCATCTGAGGGCTCCTGTGTATCAATATAAACAAGCAAGATTCGGTTAGCAGTTGTCAACCAGCAGGCATGGGAAAGATTTTTGTGGGACAATTTCTCAGGACAAACACCATTTGTCACTGTAGTGCAGATATCTTGCAGGTATTTCTGGTCTGTGCTCAGATCAGTTTTGTCTGCAGAAGGAACTGCAGTGTCAATTTTCTTAAAGTCCACAACAGGTAGAAGTTCACAATTCTGAAGCTGTTTTCCAATTGGACCACAATACGTTTTAGGGCCAGTTGTATCACCATCCAAGTACTGCATTAGATTAAAGAAAGTAGTTATAGTTAACTACATTTGCCATAATGTAGTTGTAGTTCACTACAATAATAAAGTAGTTTTTCCAACCACTGATCCAACCTCCCTTGTAGAACATACTGAAATGTAGAAAGTGGAGTAAAAAGACAGTGAATTTTCTGAAGGAAAGTATGAATTTAATTATAAAAAATAAACAAATAAAGTTATAACAAAAGCAATTGAACTTTTGTAGAGCTAAAACATGACACTTCACAATAACAACATTTAAAGAACCTACCTGGAACTGTTATTTTTTGACATAATTTTAATTTTTAGCTTTTCTTTGTTTTGAAGTAAAAAATATGAAACTATGTTAATTTTTAAAAAATTAAATTAGTTATCAAACAAAGTTACAATTAAAAAAATAAAAGTTCCCTAGAGGTAAGACTTGACACGTCACAATAACAAATGTTGAAGATCGTACTTGGAAAATGTATATTTTATTTTTAACTTTAATTTTGAGCAATACGTGAAAAAAGTGTAAAAGATGAAGTTTTAATTGGAATGCAGCAACTTTTTCAAAGAATGCATATAATAACATTATAATCTTATATTTAAAATTTAAAATTCCTATCTCTAAAATTTGAGAGTTTAGAAATCTTTAATTTTATTGCCACTACTACTGAGAGACAGCTTGTCTAATTCTGAGCTCTATGAATTGATAAACAAGAGGGGAAATCATTCTTTTTTCCAAATGGGTTCTTTCACATTTTCGGAAGATTTTTAAAAATCTATAAAAGCTATTGCTTTTATTGAAAATCCAAGCTCTAGCAGCCTTTTAAAATTTATCTGTGTATTGTTAAAAAAAAAAGGGTTTTAATTTCATTTTTGAATTAGTAGATAGATTTTCCACACACCCTTCTTTTTACCCCCAAAATGAGGTTTTTTACAAATATTTAAAAATCTACCAAATTTTTGTAATTTTCTGCTTTTAGTCTGCCTTTTTGGTTTGATACCTACATTTAAAAAAAGCCTGTACACATCTAGGCCAAGTAGGGGCTTCACAATTCGGTTCACATACATACGTGATCATGTTTTAATATTGACTCCAGATTTTTTCTGTATAAGAATTCATTGTCAAAAAATAACTTTTATTAGGTGTACTGTGTTATAAGCAGGGTTCAAAAACCTATTTAGCATTGACAAGTTATTTTTTCCACTGAGTGATAGCAGCTTGATGTTCGAACATGTTGGTTACATGTTAAAATCCTCTTTTGTTTGCAGCATTAGACAAATAATTTATTAAAAAATGCTTTTGAGACCTACTCTCCCAGTTACTCTGTTAGTCTTAAAATATCAGAAAATGCCATACTGTGTAGTAGTTAAGTGCCTTGAATAGTAAAACATTTTGAAATCTGTTGGGTTTAATATAAATCATTGAGGACTGTGGGTTGTGCACTGTTTATATAGTTAAATGGAATAAATTTAAAGTACAACATGTGTTGATATGTAGCCAGGGTGTGTTGTATCTAAATACAGATAATATTCACATACATTAAATCGAATATTTGCTTGTGTTGAAATTTTAGAGACTTGGATTCTTTTTGTATTCTAAAATTAAATCATTTCTATATGTGTCGAAGGGTCCTTTAAGAACCTTTATCTCTCCCTCTAAAACTTTTAGGTCTGTTGTTTTAGGTGAAAAATTCTTAAAGCACCATCTTATCTGAATGGACAAAGGGTTAAATGTCAGAATAAGAATATTTCCCAAGAGAATTGGTGCTATCCAAATAAAACTAGTTGGTTTTTAAAATTTTCTTCACTCAGAACTGGTTTCGTAGCTTTTATTCTCAAAAATTAATTTATTGCTGTAAGATCATTTGGTTAACATGTTAGATTTTGGTGCTGTATTGGTGAGAAACACTTTTGTTATGTATCATCAGCTTTTGTGATGGCTATGTGATAGTTGAAATTTCTGACAGAGGTATAAAATTCAGATTATTTTAGATGTTGAGAGAGAAAATCCTTAAAATAGATGATGGCTTTATTGCATGCAAAACTCTAGATTGTGAAAAAAATTGTCTTTATGATTTTACTGTTAGTATCTGCTGGCTTGAAAAATTTATGGTTAGACACAATATTATGTTTAGAACTTTACATGGAAAAACAAAAAGCATTTCAAAGGCAGATTACATGGAATGGTAAATTGAAAATATACTAGCCTTTCAAATTTTACATTACTAGGCTTTTCTATATATATTTTCAACAATATAATATTTAAAAATAAATTGTCTAGTTGAAAATGAAAAAAGCAATTGGTGACAAAAATGCTAGTGATTCAGAAAAACTACTGCGGCCAGTTATTAGAAAGTCGCAAATACCTCACTATTTATTTTCCTTCAACTTCTATTTTTATATTAATTTTCCCTATAGAATATTTTTTATGCACTATGAAAATATCAATTGTGAGATATGTATTGTTTTCTTGTATGAGGGTTGTAAACTGCTAAAATGTCTGTTTCAAATGTATCAAGCTTTATTTCAAGAATAAAGCTAGCTATTTACATACAGCAAAAACTTATATAAAATTAACTATTGAACTTATAAAAATTAATATTTGTAAAAAATATGAAATTTAAAAACTTGCATTAATAGAATATCGAAATATATTTATTTTTATGCTTATTCAGGTACTACAGAACATGCGTAAGCGGTTAGATGATCCAAACATAATATCAGGAGATGTTGTGTTAAACATGTTAATATCCTTTCGTGAAATTCAGGTAAGTTTCTTTTAGAGTTTTATCAAGATTCAATTTTAAAGTAGTTTTTCGGCCAGTCAATAAATTTCTGTTTCCATCCATTAAAGCTGTTATTCCACACCTATGTAAACGTGACATTTATTTTGTTAGTTGTCAGTGTAATTTGATCTACATTGGTCAGACAAAAGCTCTCAAGGAACGTATCAAAGAACATTCTAGAACGTTGTTAAGTAAGAAACATCTAAGTCATCCATTTTCTAACATTATTGGTCTAAAAATAATTTCTTTCAATTTTCTCAGGCTAAAATCATTGCTCATTCCCTCACTACATCTGAACTAGATTATTCGGAAGGAGCATGTATACATTTAAAATCTGATAATTTTGCTAATGATAAAACAGCGGTTCCTTACATTTCTGCAGCCTAAAAAAATATTTTCCATACACATGCTTGACTTTAAAAGTAGACTCTTATAGCTTTCGAAACTTTGTTTTTTCTTTAATTTCTCTTTTCTTCTTAATTCTAGTCTCATTTGTTAGTATAAGTAAATTGTTATTTGAGTTTAACTTACAATGTTAGCTAATATAGCTTCCAAAAGCGTATTCTTATTTTGTTCATATTCATCTAAGTTCCAGTTTTATGTTTGGGTATGTTTTACATAGTTTGTTATTTGAATATTCTTAATTCCAACCATTTTTACTTGTAATTTTAATGCAGTTTGTTTGAATGCCTTTAATTGATTGTTATAATTACCTCATATTGCTTCCAAAACAAGGTACTTCCTCCAATTTGTAATGTTACTTTTAATTCAATTTTCATTGACTAGTAATTTTTTAGTAGTTTGATTGTATTCTATTTAATTTCAGTTGTATGAAGTTAAATAACTTTCGAAACCGGTTATTTTTATTATTTTTTGGTATAATATTGTTATTTTCTATCATATTCACTGCAACTGCTACCTTTAAAGTGATTGGATTGCATGTCTTTTGAAGTTAGTTGATAAATTTTGCTCACATGGCTACAGATACCAGTTACCTCTTTAATTTTTTTGTTCGTAGTCTTCTTAATTCTTGGAATTTCAAATATATGTATGATACTATTTTTTGGCTTGCTACCTTACAGTTCTTGCTTAGCATTTGTTAAGTAAAAATACTATTTTGAACTGATGAAAAGGGATCAAAACTCCTTCAAAACAATTGTCCAGTGATTTGCATATGTATGCTTTCTTTGAAGAAATATTTAAAGTGTCCTTCTTCAATTTCCACCATTTTACACTTTCTAGAATTTTTTTTTTTTACAAAATATGATCTTTTTTATCTCTATTCTGAACTAGAATCTTTTATTTGGAAGCTGCTGACAATTGAAACTGTAACTGCATAATTCAGTGTGTATTTGTGTGTTTTAAATTATTTTCACAAATTTTTTTAAGGGGGGGGGGGGTTGTCTCCAATTTCTACCAATTTATAGTCTTTCTAGAATTTTTCAATATTTTTTCTTATAAAATATGATTTTTTCTGTCTCTGTTCTGAACTAGAATCCTTTATTTGGAAGCGACCAATTGGAAATGTGATTGCATAATTCAGTGTGTATTTTAGTGTATTCCCAAGATCGTATAAATGTATTCTTACTTCCATCTCCATCCTCTAAATATTGTGCATTAGATTGATTAAACTAGTGTATTTTCATATTTTGGTTAGTAATTAAGGTTAATTTTTAAATTATTTTCACATAAAGAGTACGACTGGGCAATTCAATATGTGAAAATCCATAAGTATCTTTTTCGATCCACCTTCATCTTCTAAATATTGCACATTAGAATGACTAAACTAGCATATTTTCTTATTTTGGTTAATTATTATCATCTTAATTATTTTTGCATAAATAGTGTGATTGTGTCATCAAGTATATTCTTCTTCATTACTACTCGCCTACACTCCTACTATTATCTTTGTCCACCCATCTCTATCTCATAATTATTGCACATTAGATTGCTAAACTTAATACTTTTGTTAATTATTAAGGTTAATTTTTTAATTATTTTCACATAGATAGTTCGACTGAGCTATTCAATATGTATTCTCACATATTCCTGAAGTAGTAGTCCTGTCTTCTAGTATTACTAAATTTGAGTACTAAAATAACTTTTTGTGTCTAATTTTAATATACATATATATATAAATTGAAAGATTTTAATCGAAAATTATGCATAAACTACTGTATGTACAAAAAAACCCATCTCTAGCATATCTGTTACAAATGACTAACTATAGACCAAGACTAAGGATAAAGATAGAAGGTAACATATCACTACAATGGTAAGGGGGATGAGAATAATATTAGGATACAAAATTCACAATTAAAAGTATATAAATAAAAATAAAAAGAAAACACGGCAAAAATGAGAAAAGGCAATAATAATTAGCTCAAGATAAAAGATTAAGACATAGAGAACAATCAATTGAAACTACATAAAAATGGCGGTTAGTTCGAAATTGCATTCTCATCAGGACAGCCATACAATTCGAATTAAAACCGATAGAATAGCCAGTTTCTGACAATGGCGATAGTATTTAACTATAGACACCATTGGTATATATATATATAATTTATAATTATATATATATATATAATTTATAATTATATATATATATATATATATATATATATATATATAATTTTTTATAATTTTATATACAGTAAAATCCCGATAAATCGCCACTCAAGGGATCAAGAAATTTAAGATAACTTAAGTTGAGTGATGACTGAATTGGAGCAGAGTAACCAGTGAAATTACCGAATATGCATTGTGGAAACTATTATTTAAATTTTAAACTTCTGATGATATTCATAAAGATTATATAAATAAATATGTTAGTGAGAAAATTTCAGAATTATTTTTTTTATTTCTTGTTGTCTTGTCACATCATACCTTTTCGACAGTGACAAGTTATCCAAAATAGCATTCAAATTAGTGACGAGTAAAAGAGGGTTTAGTTACATTGTCGTCTATGTGAACCTTACTCAACTGAAGAAAAGTTATGACTTATCCAGAGTGCCGAGTTATCCGGGTGATGACTTATCGAGGTTTTTCTGTATAAATTACTTTTTATTATGTCAAAAATTTTAGTTCATGCATTGTTTCCTCTTTTTTACAATTTTCTCAGTGTTATGCCTGTTATAGGGAAAATACAACTTATTAACTGTTCTTATAAATTCTGTAAATTTTATTGTCTTAAAACGTGCATTACAATGTCAGAGTTACTGAAACTCAAATGTTGTTTCTTAAATATTGTAAAATATCATAGGCCTAAAAAATTACCCTTTTTTTCTGAAATAAATTATATATTTTTGATATATTTTCTCTTTACAATTCCCTTTTGTATATTAAAGGTACCCATATATGATTTATATTGTTTAATTTATGCAATGTTCCTTTCTTGAATATCTTTTTGACCAAAATGTTATAAGGTAAAAGTAAAGTTATATGAAAATAAAATGTATCTGCATATACAACCATGGAAGCAAAAGTTGCTGGAGACATTCCAATATTATCTTAAAAAATGTTAAAATATTTATGTGAGCATTTTAAGTTCAAATAGCATAAAATGAATGTTTTGTGATTTTAAGTTCTGCAATAAAACAGTAATTTGTATTTTGTCTTTTTTTTCCTAAAAAGTTTCCTCAAAATTAACTGATAATTTGGAAGGTATCCTTGTATATCATATGCATGTTTCTAGATATAAGCACTCAAACAAACCAACTCATATTCTTCCAAATTTTGTGTAGTTTAGATCAGAATTTTCACTGGTTCAACATTTTTTATATTAAAATTTGATAACAATCCTGTACCTTCAGTACCTGGTTCAGAAATGCTACAACATTTAAATGGCAAGATGCTTTCTTTACAGAACTGATTTTCATTGTAAGTTTAGTATTTATCCATTGTTTGTGTTTTCTGTACTTTGTGCAATGAAGTGGAGTGAAAAAGTCACTTCTTTTTCATTTTTAATTTAAGAGAAGCAACAAAAAACTACCTTTTGATTAACTTTTTAAAGAAATATAATTATTTTTTATGATGAAAGTATTTAGTGTTCATTTAAAAACATATGCAGTTATGTACAGATTAAACTTCTGCTAATGTAATAAATTCCATTGAGTTACATTTTTAAAATTCTTTAGCAAATCCTCATACTCCGTTCCACCAGCTATAGTCTTTATAGACTGCCCCGCGAACTGTTCGTATCAAGCCTTAATGCAAACTTTAGTTACAGGGTTGGTCACAATTCGTTGCTTGATATCTATAACTAACCCAAAATTCTGTAAAAAATCTGCACTCAGAAGTGGTTTACTTACATCAGCAATTGTGAATATCCATCGAAATCTTCGATGCACCTGCAATTGAGACTGAATAACTTTCAACCATATGTAGCTATACCTGATCCATTTTCAGCATATAAGGAAACTGTACCCGCTTTCAAACTATGCAAAATAAATGACCTTGGAATGCAAGAAACGTCACTACCACTGTCCAAAAGAAAACTTTGAAGAATTATTGTCCGTAATGTATAATCTGTGATTTACTACCGTTTTTTCCAAAACCGTAGCTGTTTCTGCTTGTTTTACCAGTTTTTTTCCCCATAAGCACATGATGCAATACATTTGTGGGCTTTATCCATAAATCGAAAATGATAACAACAAACCCAATCTTCACTTTGTGTATTAAACCCTGTTTGTTACTTCCTATTTCTACCCCAACTCGAAGTTTGCGCTGGGCGTTCTGTATTTTTCTGACCGGTGATAACTCCGGATAACTTTCTAGATAATTCCTGCACCTGTTTAGTCAAATCTGAAATTTGCTTTTGTAATATGGGTACCTTAGTATCCTGATTAATACCCTGCACAGAAGGTAAATACATTTCCTGACTGTAATCTGAAATTTTATCCACCATTTCAGCTAATTTGGTCAATCCTTCCATGCTTACTGACAAAATGGCCTGCATATTACTGGGTAATCTACTCATCCACACCTCTTTCAAAAATGCCTTATCTACCTGGTTATCATTTAGTTCTCACATTTCCCTTAGAAATGATGAAGGTTTTTTACTACTCAGCTCTAAATCCTGCAAGAAAGTTTTTACATTTTTTGCTTGTGATTCTTCAAATTCTTTAATTAACCTAGTTTTCAATGCTTCATACAGTGCCTCTGCTGGAGGCTGGTACACCAAATCTAAAACATACATTAAAGTTTGAGGGTTCAAAGGATGCCACACTAATGTGTCAAATTTTGTTTGTTCAATCTTAATACTTGAAACGCAAAAATTTGCTTTCAATTGCGCAAAATACAATTTCACATTATTAGACCAAAGCACGGGCACTTTAACTGACACCCTATTACACTTTAGTATATTCTCATTCTCTGCCATATTTACACTTGCCCCCAAACTATACTATCCCACAAAACAATGCTCTATAGCAAAATTCAAAACACTTAATATTCAGATAGTTAAAAGTACACATAGTGCAAAATTCAAATAGCTCAAAATATAAATAGCTAAAAATACACATAGCTCAAAATACAAATAGCTAAAAATACACATGCTATTTTCCAAATCACTAACCCAATTCTCAGAAGATCACTGCGAGCAGGGGATAGCAAGAAAAATGTATCTCACCAAATTGTAGGTTTCTTCATACTTCACTGAGCCTCAATATGAGTCTTCATGTGTTCAAACGGGTCACCACTTGGGGAGGTCTGAACCACTTGTAGATGTGATACCAACTTATTCTCCACAAACTCCACAGTCGGGGTCTAAAGTACCCCCTGTAAGTAATTTACTCAGAAGGATTTAGGCTCATGAAACACATCACACAATTCAGGACCTATATTTTATTCTAACAATGGTAAACATTAAAAACAGAAGAAATCATAAGAAGTACATGCCAACTTGGCATACAAACATGCTAAGTCAGATCACTATGCGAAACCGACATTCTGCAGACCTGTTGATTCAGGAATTTTTAGCAGAATCTGAAATGGAATGTGGAATGGTCTCTTATCCAGCTGGCAGATCAGCTTTTTTATATCCGGATCGGCGCATGTGCAGAACTCTGTGTTGTGAGTGCCGCCACACATGTATAAATGTTATTTTCATAAAATCATGTTCTTTAGTTATTTTATAGTTAAATAGTATTTGTGTTCATTGTTCTCCAATGCTCAGAATGTACAATATCAGGGAATGGAAAATCTACACCAAACTGCTATATCTTGGTACAAAAACACCTAAAATCCTAATATCTGCATCAAAAATGCTATTTTTTGACATGTCCAAAAACAAAAGTTTTGTACTTTTTTTTTAAAAATGACCAAGAAATTGATAAACTGTAAATTACAGTACAGCTTTATTATACGTAATTTGCATTTGGTGAGATTTTTGGTACAATGTGGTAATCCCTTAGTGTGGTTTCTGTTAGCAGTGTTGTAACTAACTGTACCGCATTATAAAAGCAAAGAATATGCATGTAGGAGTGTGTATTTGGTTTTGATTTGAAATAGTTAATTTCAACTGCATTCTTTGTAGAGTGAAAAGTTAATTTTTTTTATTTTCACATGTCCATTGCATGGACTTAAGCCTCTGCTCTATGAGCCACTAAACACCTGTTGCACAAACACCTGTTGCTACGTGCCACAGCCAGTGGGACCAGATTCTATGATTTTTTTTAGTGAGCATAGGTCCATGCTCGAATTGCTACAGATCAACTGTTGCACAAATGCTGTTTCTACATCGCGGCCTTCTACAGAGAACGACCATTCCTATGTAAATTTTCTGTTTGTACAATATTTTATCCATTTGACATGTGTTGACATGTGTTATCTTTCATTTTTATATATTTACATTTTTTTATGCATTTTAAAATTGTACTTATGTATTTTTCAATTATTTACACACTAAGTCTAACATGGAGTTCTTAATCACTTTCAAACACAATCTTTCTTGGTGCCATTTTTGCTCGCCATATACTACAACTCTGTACTAAAGATTCTGTATACTAAATTTGTTCCTAAATTACAAACTAATTATCAAGAATGCTACTGAAAGGTCCATGATATGAGATTTTATGGCAAATATACTTCAGATTTGTTCGCCAAAGACTCGTTGCATTTTTATTCATCAATCATCAGAATCATCATTTCAAATTCCTATTTATTTTCATTTTGTTTATGGTGCTCCTAGCGATGTTAAATCCTTTTTCCTGCTGTGAAACTATCCTACACGTATTTGATGCAGTGTTTCCCCTAGTCAGTTTTAAAAATGCTCTGCCACCCTCAAACAAAAACCATCCAACCCTTGTATTATTCCAAATAGATAATTAAAAAATCAAGAGTTCTTTGCCTGCCTTCATTACTACAGTTTTTGACATCCCGTTGACCGACACATCACCTCGAATAAATAAAATAAAATAAAGACGTGAATTTAGAGTAAAAAAAAAAGAATTAGCATCCCCACATTTTGTTTAAAGCTGAAAGTGGAAGATTGTTGTCCCTTTCACTAGATACACAGTTTAAAAATTATTTTTATTTTTCTGCAGCTTAAAATTGTATTAACTTATTCTATGTTTAGTAAGCATTTAGAGTAAAAAGTTCTGAAAATTTCAATTCTGAAAGCAGTTTTTCTTTAAAACCAATATTTAAAGATATAGCATTTTGAAATAGAGGTAGGTCTTTTGCGCCATTTACAAGAGCAGGCGTTTGTTTATGTCAAAACAAAAGTGTTAATCAAAGCACCTGATAATGGGAAAGGAATGAAAATGTTATGTCTGCTGCAGTGCTGTAACTTCAATTTCGGTGACTTTGGTGATATATGAGAAAACTTATTTCCTTCTTCTTTACCATCTCTACTTGTTAGAGATAGTAATGTTACAAGCCGTCTTCAGTGACTAGCCCGATCAGTCACTCTTTGAAAAACTATTAATTTACAATAATTTTTTGCAGTAGCTCTCGACTATAGTCTTGCATTGGGTCATGCACCCACTGGTTATTCGTTTTGTGAGTCGGTTTTCTTTTATTTTTTGAGTTGCTCGTCAGGTTTCTTTTATTTTCAAGTTGTGGGTCAGGTTTCTTTTATTTTTTAGGCTGCGGGTCTGTCTGTAAAAGTTATTTTTAAAGGCTATACCTTATCACATTTTTTTTATGAAAGTGACTGGATAAATGCATAAACTAAGGTTATAAACTGCAAACAGTAGAAAATTATGCATATGCACCGAAAAATTACCAAAATAAAATTTTGAAGTACAACTCCTGTCATGTAAAATTTTGTCGGAGTTGTAGAAATTTGAAGTCTGACTACAGAGTTGCAGTGGGTGAGTCATTCATACAAGTGATAAGTTTCGAAGTGATGAAAAGAAAGTTCTCCGAGTGAGTAAAAGAAAAAGAAAATTTATTACTTGCAATATAAGCAGACAAAATAATAATAGCAGACGTCATTAACTATGATGTTGCTTGCAAGAAGATATTAAACAATATTTCTCCAAATTGAGCACAATCATAGCCATAAGAACATAACACATATCGGTTATCAGTTATACCTGCATACTGCCGCAATTAGTTTGCTTGCTATAAGTATCATTACTAAGCTAAATTAAGCTATAAGCAAAAAGCTAATGTGCCTTTACCGGCACAGGGTATTTATACCTGTATTTGTTGTGGCATTTCCGAAGCTATGACTCAATCTGCAGGAACTCGAATGAGATTCAGCTCAGACACTTAACAAACGATCCTTAATCAAAACAGTTAACTGGGAAATATCCATTACTTAAGTTTTAACCATAATGCTTATGATACATCATTTGTTTACTTTATAGTGTCAAACATTTGGCCTACTCCTGCAGATTGTTTTTTTTTTAAGACACTGTAATACATTCAACAAGTCTTAAAAATTATGATGTAAGCTAGCAAGCTTTTAAATAGATATCATGAAAAAAAATTTAGTGTATAAACATAAATTACAGAAATATCAAATGTGATGTATAAACACTTTCATAACACATTTAACATGATAAAATAAAAATATATACAAAATCCCCATGTATACAACAGAAGTAGTTCTATATTTTATGCCTTCGCCACACAGTTAAGATCAACAGTAACTAATCTACTATTTCTTTTAATAGAAATAACTGGATAAATGCATGAACGGATGTTATAAACAGTAAAGAGTTGAAAATTATGTATATGCATTAAAAAATTACCAAATAGAATTTTGAAATACAACTCCATTGTGGGTGGACAATTTTTTCGACCCGTGCAAGGCCCCGGCCATCCATTTTGTTGCTCTAAGTCCTAGGACGAGTCGGCTGGCCTGGGCTTTCGACCCGTGCAAGGCCGTGTACTTCCTTGCTATGTAGACAAGTCACGGCCAATATTATGCTAACTGCATTTCATACAGTATTTGCTGACACCTACATGGAGTTATAAGTTATATACAATAACGATATGTTTGCTGCATGAGCTTATGCAACTTACATAGCGTATTTTTAAAATAAATCATTTATTAATGAGTGCTTGTAATTTGTGTAATGTAATAATGGTATATACTCTGCACAAGCATATGCAATCCGCGTATTTGCTTGCATTTACAATAACGTACCATGGTTCACTCAATCACAATGTGGGCTCATGATTGACAGATCAGCCCATTGCACTGGAGCATGCACAGAGATGCTGATTACAAAGGATTTTCCATAGTTTTTATGGGAAACCTTCTCATATTACAGATTACGGAATTTACATAGTTTCCTAAAATTGTCTTCTGTGAAGACTAATGTAAATGTATGGCCGCATGCTCAGTAATGCCAATCAAATCAATGTAACAATGGGGATTTAAGGCCACATGCACTTTAATGCCAATCAAATTAATATGACAACGGGAATTTACGGTGTTCTGTGTTTGTTAATGCTAATCAAACAAATGTGACAATGTGGATTTACGGTCAAGTGCATGGTAATGCCAGTCAAATCACCGTGACAATGGGTATTTACCACTATGTGGAATGTAAAAGATCACTTTTTTCTTGGAAGTAATAAATATATTTTCAAAAAGTTGTTAAATTTGGCTTAAATTGCTGAACAGTTAATTTTATAATTATTTTTGCATAAACAGTGCAGTTGTGCAATTTAGCTTATTTTCTCGTGAATTACCGAGAATCAATTTGTATCTGTTTCATCTGCCTCCATCTTCTAAATATTGCACATTAGATGGACTAAACTAGCTTATTTTTATATTCTGATTAATTATTAAGGTTAAATTTTTAATTATTTTTGCATAAACCACACGATTATGCAGTTCACTTTATGTTTCTGTAAATTGCCAGGAGTCCATTAGTATCTTTTTCCATCCATCTCCATCTTCTAAATGTTAGATACTAGATTGACTAGATTAGCATATTTTTATATTATGGCTACTTATTAAGATTAATTTTTTAATTATGTTTGCATAATACATATTTTCCTATTTTGAAAAATGTGTATGAATCCTAAGTGATATTTGTCAGAAAGTGGTATTAAAACGATGATATAGGCAATTCAAAAAGCAACCATTTTGGCAAGATATATTAAACTTGATATATGATACTTGATTCCATCAATAAATACATTGCTATATTTTATTTTTTATTGAAGATCAATATTTGTTATTATCTTTAGTGAAAACTTGTGTTTTACCAAATGTAAATGTGTGTTTACAATATAAAATATTTTTAACCCTTTGCGGACAGTTGACGTGACTGTGCGTCAACTGCGAACTTGCATTCAAACATGATAGTCACCCATTCGCATTGGATAAAACTTTACCCTAAAGGTCGGCAGTCACTGATGTGCGTTTTCATATAGAATGTTTTTATTTTAATTTATTTGTGTACTAGATGGCGTTAAATGTCCATGCAAACAACTCCAATGTATTTTGCAGATACTTGACCTTGGCATAGGGAAGATCCAATGAATCATTTCTCCATGTGGAGCGGTGAAGCATGGTTTTGTAGTATAAACAAATAGAGCACTTCTCGTAGCCTCTGCTATTTTATAATTGAGTTTCGGTTCTTGTTTTGATTTTAGCTTAATGATTTCATTGGTGAATCATAGGAATATAAGAGAGTATTTTTTTTTAGTTTTAGAGGAATGTGCATAAGTGAAATTAGTAGGTTATTTTGGATAAAAGAATGGCTGCATTTTCTTTCTGTGGAAGAGTATACTTGTATAATAAATGAACCGGACAGTAATAAATATTATGCAGATAGTAAAGATTCGTAGAACTGTGGTATTTCTGATAATGAATCTGAAAATGCAAGTGATTCTTCAGATTCTGAGCGTACTATTATTACAACACCACCAGTTTCAGTAGCTGTTCCTGCGAATGATGTTTGGGCAAGAGATTTGAAAGATCTGAATTCTTTTGAGTTTTTGAGCATACCTGGAATCAATCACAATATTATGCTGCTTAATTTAGATAAGGAAATTGATTTTTTTTAGCATATTTTTCGATGATGAACTACAGTACAGGATCTATTATCCGGAATGCTTGGGACTTCAGGCATTCTGGATAAGGGGTTTTTCCATAATTCGGAACACTTTTTCTAAAACTTACTGGAATGGTCTCAAATGTTGTTATAGAAAATTATAATTCATTTTAAAATCATAAATGTATTAGAAAAAGCTTTTTTACAATCTATATGAAAAATATACTAAAATGCAAACAGTTGAAGTGAGCAAAATGTAGATTTCAACGCATTATTTTATAATACACAGTACAACCTCGAAAATCCGGACATCCAAAATCCGGAAACTTCCAAATTCCAGACGATTTCCAAATTTTCAATTTTTTTTCCCCCCGGACTGACGAAGTCGCGGATTTAAAACAACAGGGTAAGATTATTTATATGGAATTATATTATATAAACAAATACCATATTTTCAAGTCGATTTTCTGAACCCCGAAATGAAACGAGAGTTTAGATGGACGGCTGTAGATCGGCTCATGGTTTTAGCGTGAATTACGTTGTTAGCGTTAATCCCTCCTCCCCCTTATTCAAGTCACAACTCCCAATGAATTATTTCATGTAAAATTAACATTGTTATTTAAATACTGAATTTTTATTATCAAAATTTCCTTTCCTCATTATTGGAAAAGACATTTTTCTGAAACAATGTAATTTTTAATATTAAACACTTTAAAACGTTATCGTAACATTTTATCACAGATTGTTCAATTAAATCTAAAAATCCCGAGAATTCATATTAACACTCATGGATTTCTTTTGTTCACTTCGTAGTAAGAATCCCATTTTTCAATGTATTCTGTTTTGTCTCCAGAATCTCCCCCCCTCCCGATATCTGACAAGTTTTACGTTCTCGTCAGACGTATCAGCTTGAAATCGACTGTATATTTTGTCTTTTTTGTTTAGAAAGCCATATTTACATTCTATTAATAGCAAATAAATAACTAAATAATATCGTATAGCACAGAACCAGCAAGAAGGTCATTAACACATAGACTTCTCAAAGGGGTCGGCTGCGTTTGCGATTACGAAATAAGCAAATTCCAATTCCTTTCTTCGCTTTCCCTGCCCCACCACATCCGGGTGCAGCTGCAGCCTAGTAATGACTCATCGTGATTTAGAAAAATCATTGAGAGGAGAGATTTTTTTTTTTTTTTTTTGAAAAGATATATATTTTTATCTACTACGATATTTTTTACATATTTGACTATTACTAATAAAGTTTTACTTTTTTCAGAGTCATCAGCCTTTTTAAACATAACATTATATCTAGAAAATAAATAAAACTTCAGTTCTTATTTTTTGTTCTTTGTTCGTTATTAGCGAAAACGGTTTAAACACATTTACACCTTTAAATATATTGTCAAAAGTGCTAATCCTCGATCTCTATTAAATCTCGGCACTTCATTAAATCTTCCGGCACTGCATTAAATCTCGACAAAACCGATATAACAGACGTTCTGCACTGTGATGATGATGCGCCAATAGTAAATAAATTGAGTGATGGGGAAATTCGTGATATGATATTAAATTAAAAAAAGACCAAAGTAGTGACGATAAATGTGGACAAGAAAAAATACCCATTGATAATCTTATGCAAACAATCAATCATGCAATTAAAGGCCTTGAACAAAGAAGCTTTATAACCGAGCAGAAATAATGTCCATCTACAGGATAAAAAAAACTGCTTTTCCATAATCCCAAAATTAATGAAATAACAAATGTTAATTCAAATATTTAAACGAAACAAACGAAATGATAAAATTACATTTTATCATTTTGTTTCATTCACACATTCTAAATTATTAATGTGTATATTTTTTCTTAGAAATTTCTTTTGCTCTATTTTTTAGATTAAATAATATGTTTTAATTGATTAACTTAACTTTTGTCATTATTTTTACTAAAAATAGTGCTTTATAGTGTATTTAGTTAATATTAAATCTGAATTTTATTCAAATTCTATAATCCGGAAAAATCGAAAATCCGGAATCGGCAAACTCCAGACGAGTCCGGATTTTCGAGGTTGTACTATTAATATTGCTAATTAAGGCAAAAAATCATTTGGCGGGATTTTAAACAAAAAACCGCTATTTGGCGCAATTTTTGACAAATAATTGAGTGTTGGCGCAGAATTTGACAATATTTTGCCGCATTCCGGTTTTGGGAGAGTCCGGATATTAGAACGCCGAATAAAAGGTCGCGTACTGTAGTAGAATTCATAGTAAAAGCAACTAACGAGTATTTTGTATTGAGATTTGTATGAAAAATATATATCAATTAGAAAATAAGTATTTATTTTATTACTGAAAAAAGTAGATTGCTGTGTTGAACAGGCGATTTTTAGTGAGTGTTTTTCAAGAGTTAAGCTTAGCTCAAATAATTAGCCATCCTTTGGGAACAGTTCGGAAATGAAGTGCTCCTTCCTTTGGGCCACGGCAGTTCCCGAATGCTGCCGTCCACAAAGGGCTAACTGGATTAAAACTGGATTAAAGGGTTAACTGGATTAACATATAACATAAATACAATGCATAATTATATATATGCTTAAATCATTTTGTGTATATGCATTTTTGCATTATGTGAGCATATATATATTTCTTTTCTTAACCTGACTACTAAAAAAGTCTTAAAACTACTGATATTTTCCTTCTTCACTACTGAAATCATCATCAGCTGAATGGCATTTCTGCATGCATTCCCTTAATGGGTTCCTATAGTAAATAGCCTTTTATTAGCAGACCTGTCTTTAGCCCGCTACGTGGACACATGCACTGCATATATAATACATGCAGTCGACTGCGTGCCTCCCACTAATCAGCTCATGGTTACCAATACACCCGCTGCACGGACACATGTAATCCAAGTACGTTACATGTTATTTATAGTTGTACACCATTCAGTGATGACCAACTTACCTGTTAGACTTTTACTCTTGAGGGTATACCTTGTTTTTCTCCACAATTCTACCCAAATTTATGGAATTTTTTGGAATTTTATTTAGTTGTGTAAATTAAGTTCTTTTTTTTCTTCTTTTCTGTTTATTGGCAAGTATAAAGTAAAGAAAAGCTGAATAAAAGAAATATCTGTTAAAGAGCTTGAAAATTGACATTGATGAGTTAAGAAAAATTTTAGATTCATCACAAAAAATGCTTTCTAAAGCAGAGAAAAGGATCAAATAAGACATTAACAAAAACATTTATCAGACATTTAAGAATGGGCAAATTTTTGTAAAAGAAGTGAAGTCTAATCTTGAATAAAGACGTCTGACAACATGGAGCACAGATAACTTAGATTAATGTAGAGTGTAAACTGTTAAAAAGCAACAATCTCGAACATAAATGATGTGTATTTTGAATGAAAAATTTCAATGTTATTATGTATTGAACTATCAATTTTTGTTCTTTTAAACTGGATAGTATCATTAAATGTTTTTCTCATATCTTTTTTTACACTTAATTTTCAAGATTTAATACTCTTCTTTGTTTAATTGGTATAAAATGAAGATTTTGTATGCATAAAATAACTATCAAGTGCGCTCAACAACATTTCCCAGCTGCTACAAAACAGCTCTGCACTGCTACAAAACAGCAATTTTTCTGCTACAAATGTGCTACAAAACTCAATTTTTAGTTTTTCATCCCTAATAATATTCAGTGTACATTAACAAGAGTAAAGCAATTTGGAAATCCCTCGGAATAATTTTTTTATTTCATAGCTTTGCCTAAATAAATTCCATTGATTTGTATTATGAAGCAATTGGTTTGTGGGCAACTCTGACATCATTGTTACTCTTTTCTTTTCCCCCCAGCCAATACTGTGAGACCAGCAGATAGGCTAATCTATTGTATCAATAAACCTTGTATAAGATGATATGTCAAATAGATGAACACTGCAATATACAGGGTGTCCCAAAAACATTGACCTTAGCTTTTATTCCTTAAATATTGATCTTAGACATATATAATAAATTACAAAGTTGCATAAAAAAAGATACAGAATTTTAAGAAATCGATTAAAATTTTCAAGGGAATTAAATTTTAAGAAATACAAAATTTAAAGTTTTATACGGCCCCCATACAAAAACATTTTCAATGAGTAAAATGTTCCCCATACACTAAGGTGATGTACAAAATTTCAGCATTTTATCATAAAAAGTCCCATATATATGAAAAGACAAAAATACTGACTTAAACCACTTTTCGATGCATCGAGATGGGTTCTCAGAGCAGAAAAATCATGTCGGTAGATCGTGTTTCAGGGGTTATACACAAATTATGAAAGAAAACAATTATTACATAAATAAATAATAATTTTGCTATTTATTGGTACAAAATTATCTACACTGTGTGGAAATAATAACTTTACACAAAGATTGTTCAAAATGTTTTCCATCCATGCCAAAGATCCATTAAAGATAAGAGGCAGATATTATTTGCCTATGATGCATTTCTGTGTTGCGTCATTTGCACTCTTGCTGTAAACTTTTACATTTTAATTTGTTATTAATCACTCACCAACTTTGTTTAAACATATCTCTGGGACTTTTTATGATAAAATGCTGAAATTTTGTACATCACCTTATTAGTGTATGGGGCACATTTTACTCATTGGAAATGTTTTTGTACGGGGACCGTATAGAAATTTAAATTTTATATTTCTTCAAATTTAATCCCCTGAAAATTTTTATCAATTTCATAAAATTCTGTACCTTTTTTATGCAACTTTGTAATTTATTATATATGTATAAGATTAATATTTAAGGAATAAAAGCCAAGGTCAATGTTTTTGGGGCATCCTGTATACACTCTTTTGCAAAAAAATTGAAGCACCATGAAGAAAGTGATTGTTTTTATTGAAATTAAATATGCGTACAGCTCATATACAGGCAATGAAATGATTACAAAATCAAGGCTGTAGACCCATTAATGGTTAGTAATTGCACATTGAATTTTCAAATCAGTAATTAGTTAAACCCTCCTTGACGGCAATGCATGCTTGTATACTTCTCGATAAGGAGTGATAAAGTTTCCTAATGTTATCCTGCAATACATTCTGCCAGGCATTCCTCAATTGTTGCTCCAGATCTGCTACATTTCAGGGTGCCCGAATCTGGCAGCCTAGCATGTTTCATACATGCTCGATTGGTGAAAAGTGTGGTGACTTTGATGGCCAAGGAACAGTATCAACAGCACAGAGCCAGTCCACAGATATGCGAGCTGTATGTGGCATGGCAATATCTTCTTGGAAAATAGCCCCAAAATGACGTGCCATAAAGGGTAACACAAACTGCTGAAGGATTTCATCAACATATCGTTGAGCTGTTAAAGTTGTACGCAGGATGACTAGGGGCAACCTGTTGTCATAAGAGATGACACCCCATACCATCACACCAGGGGTAATGGCTGTGTGCCTGTGTAAAACAAAGTCTGATTGGAACCGTTGGCCCTTGTGCCTCCACACACGTACCCGATGGTCATCTGCTGAAAGACTGAAGTGTGATTCATCAATGAACACTATACGATGCCAGTCTGCTGGCAGCTATGATGCTTGGCTATGACATCACTCCAAACGACTCTGTTGATGTTGTGGGGTATGGACAGATATCTTAAAGGCTGCCGTGAGCGTAATCCCACCTCAGCCAAGCGCTGTGAGATGGTGGAAGGTACCATGGGTGGTATGGAAGAGACTGTAGCATGTTGGATGGCGGACAATGATGCTGTTGGGCCTGTTTGGTCCTGTCGCACAATCATCTGATCTTGCCTCGCATTCGTGCACTTTGGCCTTCCAGAGCCTTCATTCCGCCGATGAGTTCTTTACAACAACAATTTCTCCAGCACCTTTGCACAGCAGTGTGTTCTGTGCAGGCAGCGGTCTATTGCTCGGTATGACCAGCCAACTTCACACATTCCGACTATATGACCACGTTCAAACTCATCTAATTGCTTATAAGGTCTTCGGCAAAGTCGTAATGACATTATTGGTTGTGTCTCCACGGAACTGCAACGCCTATAACGAGCAAAGATAAACCTTCCACATTTTAAACCTGTTTTATAGGATGCTAGATGCACAGTAGAAACATGCGCTATGACCGAAGTTCCAAAGTTAACACGCATTGGCTTTACAAATTTAATCATTTGCATACTTGGTATAAAGGAATTTGCATGCGAAATTTCGAGATGATCGGATTATTATTTAGGGGTGCTTTATTTTTTTCACAAAAGAGTGTATATACACTTACATGCATACATACATATTTGTTTCATGGGATCTGTGATTAGATCTTGTGTTACAGAGAAAAAAATCTTAAAAACCCATGTAAGACTTTTTGATGGTGTCAGCCTAGACGATGTATGATAATGCACATCCTCATAGGACTAAACTTGTAAATAAGTTTCAGGAAGGTACACATGCAAAGATCAGCATATTTACTGGATTTAAATCCAATAGAACATGTGCAGAGGTGCACTATGAAGATGTCTTGGAAGTCAGTAGCCCCTATGCAGATTTCTCCAAGAGCTGCCATCTGCCTTTTGAGCAGAAATAGATAATATGCCCCTAAATCTCTTTAACTCCATTATAGAAAGCATGCAGCATACTGTGACTCTTGCATAACTGTACAGTGTAATCATACTTGTATTAAAGTATTTTAATATATTGGCTATGATTTGAATCACCTGTGATGCAAAATACCATTGTTATTGAGCATTGTTATCTGCAGGTAGTGTATTATAGAAGTTATTAAGTCTCCAGGTAATTTACCCATTTTTTACTTTTACACAATATCCCCATTTACTCCCTTATTTTATGGCACTGTCTATTTAAAAAAATGTGCTTTTAATGCATATTTTATCTATACTATATCAGAGCTCACTCTTGGATTATAAAATTGCGTGTCAGATTGACTCTTACAACTCAAAAGTATGAGTCAAACTTTCACATTTATGAGCCATTTCACTTTTAACATTCATTATTTTAATGTTAATTAAATAAAGGTAGAAATCCTAATAACTTTAGTTTGCATGAGTTCTGAGAATAATAAATATTTATGAAAATATAGCTGGTTTAACCATGAAAAGTAGAAAATTTTTTGACTCTCCATATAGTTTAATTTGGTTATTTCCTGATAAACACAAATAAAATGCATCAAATTTAATAAATATCTAGAAATTTGTTCTTATGTTAAAAATTACTCCTGGTGTGTGAAATACTCTGACTGGAATGCTATTTGTGTTTGAACCCTTCTTGATAATCCTATTTTTGAGTGAACCCCCTTTAGACTACATCTACTGAAGTCTTATCATGCATGATTAATAGCTAAAAATTAGCACAGGTTATTGAAATCAGCGATTGGAATTTATTTCAGGATGTAACACCCCATTCCAGCTTATAGAACCCTGTCCTTACTCACACTGCATGATTGTCATGCACCTATTCATGTCTTCTCAATGGAGAATTCCGATTTTTTTTTTAAACTTTTAAAATCAATTCATATTTATAGAGTATTTTTTTCTGATTTTAAATATCCAAACGAAAATCTGTTAAAAAAATTATTTATTAAAATATCAAGAAATGAAAAAATGAAAAATCTGCTCAAACACAAAACACCCTTGATTGGCTGTGATGTCATTTTCCCCATTCGACCTGTGATGCAACATTCTATCATTTGTTTTGCCTTGATATATTTGCAAGGTAGTAGGGGTTTTATTTTGTTTACAATTGAATTATAATAATTTTACACATTTGTACTTGGTCTGCTTGAATTTAGATAAATTGTTCATTATTTTAATGTAAATATGGATCCTGGTTTTGTTAAAAGACAATTTGCCTAAGATCAATTCTCTGATGAAGCTGTATTTCAGAAACATAAATATTTTGTAACGACTAAAACTCTGTAAAAGTTGATACCCTTTTCTTGAACTTTTTTTAAAAATTATTATGATTGTAATGTGAATAACATCTACGTTTGGGGTATCTGTGATGGGAATTGGAGAATCATGAAAAATGTAAAAACTTTGGATATAATAGATAAAACCTGATAGATAAAAGTTGATACCCTTTTCTTGAACTTCTTTTTTTAATTATTATGATTGTAATGTAAATAATATCTACGTTTGGGGTATCTGTGATGGAAATTGAAGAATCATGAAAAATATAAACACTTTGGATATGATAGATAAAACCTGATAGATAAAAATGTAAGTATTTTTCTGGTTTTATCGGAAATAGGGTCCAGATAATGAATATATAAAATAATTTTAATATTTTGAACTTTTTTGGAAAACACTTAAGCATCTATCCAAGCAAGTAATTTTTAAATTTTTTTTACTGTCACTCAAACTTTAAAAGGTGGATATAAATAGTAAGCTATAAAAATATGTATTAGGAAATTTAGTTTCTGAATCTATATTTATTTATTTAAAAAAAATGCTCTTATAGTTTTCAAGTAATCTTCTGGCCAAGTTGAAGAGAATTGAAATTTTTTTTGTTTTACAAGTTTGTAATGCTTATATCTCAAATTTAAAAGTGCTAGCTATGAACGATAAGCAAGAATGTGTAGCTCTTTTAAAGCCTTGCAAGTATATATAATTGGATTTGGGATCGAATGACTATAATTTCAATATTTTAGGTTTTTTATCTGGATTTTTTCAATAGCTGGGAAAGCTACAATATTTAAAATGTTATGATTGTTGCAGCTCAATGTCTTTACTTACTCCTTGGTGAAATATGGGTGCACGAGCACGAGATATTTTATTTTGTTTAAAAAAATTAGAAGGTTGAATGCAAAAATTAGAAGGTTAAAGTTGGGGATTCTAAAGATGTTTAATGATTGGTAAGGTTTGAACAGAATAGATTGAAATATACGTAATCAATTATGCAATCTCAGTATGTAATTAAGTTTGTACACCACCAGACAAGTTTATAGATTAACTAGAATGTAAAATCTCGTAATTTGTAGCATTTTGAAAGCCTGTAAACAAAACAAATGGGTCTGAAAAAGAAATCAAATAAACTTATTTTACAAAATGTTGTTTATGCAAAACCATTTCAGCTCCATTGAACTGAACCCACCACTTTTTTTTTTTTTTTTTCCTTGTAATGTGCTCCATAATTTTTTTAGTGCAAATAACCTTTTTTTTATATATAGGTTTATTATACAATAAATTTAAACTAAAAGTTTAGATTGAGCAGTATATTTTTTCTGGAAATTAAAAAGAAAATATTTATATATTTATGTTTATATGTATATATATTTTTATGTATATATTTTTTATTTTATATTTTTTTATTATATATGATTAGTGAGGATTCTAAATATAATATTTAATAATTTATTTTTAAATTAAAAGCAGTTTTAAATTGTTTCTTATTATATTTTTTTTATACCTATAATAATCAGTAAATAATTTATGATTTTGAGTAGGTTCAGCAAGTTTAAATTATTTCCCATTTAATTTATGTTCCTTTTGTGCAATGCTTTTTAAATATGTGATTTAATTTATTTTTTCATTTTTTTTTTAGATAAAATCTATTTTATAACTTTTCAAAAGCACATGTACATGAACTTCCAAAAGTTAAGCACGCAATGCAAATTTTCATTTTTCGAAAGAATATTTGAATTTGAGTAGCTGAAATTCACTGCGGATGTAGATGGCAGTTTGCAAATATCGTATGTTACAGCCAATCACGATTGACTGTCTGGATATATGCTAATTAGGCAATCGTTGAAGACGCCAGCATTCTGAAGGGTTTGAGGAGGTGCATTTAAATGCTGATATGAAGTGTTTATAACTTTTGTTGGATTATTTTTGATGATATTCGTGTTTCTATGGCTAAAATAAGACAAATGACAGATATACAGTGTGAGCACTGGCTTGCGATCGGACGCATTAAAGCAGGACAGTCAATCAAAGGTATCACTATTTTCTTTGGCATTGATCATTCAGTAATTTCTCAATTATGGAAACAATTCCAAACAAGTCAAACAGTTGTCTGGAGACCTGTGCCCAGTCATCCAAGGGCTGGAATTTCATTGGGACACTGCACAGAGCTGCACATCTTTAAAGGCGGTTCTGTGATAGCTACATGGTATCAGGATGAAGTCCTAGACCCCATTACCAGACTATGCTGCAGCAGTTGGTCCTGATTTCCTCCTTATGGATGATAATACCCATCCCCATCGAGCTAACATTGTTCACGAATACCTGGAAAGTGAGGGCATTTCTCGTGAGGGCATATTCCCCCGACCTTAATCCCATTGAAAACCTTTGGGATGCCCTCGGGCATGCTGTCTCTGTACGTTTACCTCCTCCAGCCAGTCTCAGAGAGTTGGAAATTGCCCTATTGGAGGAATGGCCATTGCTCGCATCTGCAATGGTTGATCACTTCATTGAAATCATGGAAAATCATTGTAAAGTTTGTGTAAAGGTTCGGGGTAGTCACATACCATAATGTAAGTTTTGTTTGGTTTGTTTGCCTTTAAACATCATTTTGTTAGTGACCCAAATGTGACATCATCATATAACATACGAAAAGTAAATATTTGTTTCATCTTTGTACATAATTCTTGTTTTAATTAATGCATAAACACATTTGCTACCATCATGTACAATTTTGAGTTAATCAAATCTTTACTTTTCCATTTTTGTTGATTTTACCATCCATGCTTAACTTTTGGAAGCCAGTATATTTAATGAAATAACTAAATTGTAACTACTCACTACAGTATATTGATATAAGAAATTTTCATACATGGAATTTTTTATATACTCCAAAATTACCTGCGAACATCACAAACTAAACCGAGGACTAAGTCAATAATCCACTTCGAGTCTGGCTTTAAATTCATTCATAATAGCAAAACTAAACATAGAGTGTCGAACCAGTACACCCTTAAGGATTTTTTAAGTTTAATAAATCATAAAGAATAATTTCTCATAACAAGGCTTTAAAAATAGGTATATACAGTCACTGATTTATTACCATAACATACATAAACAACACTCGTTGATGACAGTGGTGACTTTTATTTACTGTCTGGCGTCATGTTTTTCACACTATTTTTTATGAAGTATATCATGTTTTGGCACAGATATAAATATTTTATATGATGATGTAAAACTTGTAGTCATGCACATTGAAATGATACAATACTTATAACTATTCGGCAGTTTGAGATGGAAGAAACAAATATTATTAGCAGAAATGTGAACAAACTTATTCACCAATTCTCGGAGGTACAAAAGGGCATTATGACATCACATTCTGTGCATGCTAAAATGGGTCGTTTTCTTGCAAAAATCAGAAAGGCGAACTTTTGTTACAAATAAAAAATTAAATACAGTTCAGAGAATAAAATTTTTTATGTTTTTGTCCATTTTAAAATATTTTAAATCGAATAATAAAAAATACAGATGTCTGTATCCATTCTCACTAGACAGTACAGAATAAAGAAAACCATTTGCCATGAATGGGCAGCATTTGTGAGACCATAAAAATGAACACACAACAAAGGTTTTAGATTTCTTATTGTTTTATAACTGGACTCCCCTCTAAATATATTCCAAGAGCCCTGGGGTAGGGTCACTGGCCTATATACTAGCAGTGTAAAGGTCAGTGGGTGGGAATCAATGGACAGTGACATTTTTTTCAGAATGATAGAAAGAGCGTAACACCAAAAACTCATGGTAGAGAAAATAAAATAAATTGGCGACGAATTAGGCACCCAGTTTTTAAATAGTTAATTAATTTAGTTTTAAAAAGTCCTGGTTCATGCAGCAGTTGCGAGTAAGCATAAACGCTGCTACATACTGCATTTTAACCTGTTTCCCATTTGTCAATTTTAACCTGTTTTTGAAATTATGCATTACTTTTAGACAACAGTGTATATAATTTGGTAAAGTAATACAAAAGGCTTTATATTGATACTTTGTAGTCTTTTAGTTAAATCTCAGATTTTATACTTTTTTCCAGGATTATGATGCAATGGTGAAATTAGTTGATGATTTAATGACTATTCCGAACTTAAAATTTACTTTTACATCTGCTATTCAACACTTGTATGCATTTGCCTTAAACAGGTATGATAGTAGTTTTTTTGTTTATTAAATACTTCATTATATTATTTTAAATGAAGTGTTATTTATATTGTTTTTCATATGAATTAAAAATGTACTTTTGGTTTTAAGTGAGTTAAGTGTTTTCTTATTTTACTTACCTCTCTTAAAAAAAGCATTGTTTTGTGTCGAAAACACTTTTTAGCCTTATTGAACATTTAGACTTTTTGAGGGAATGCTACAGTGATTACAGAAATCACTTTAACATTCTGTTTGTCCAGTAATTGATTTTTCTCTAAAACAACCAAATTGGGTACAAAGGTAAAATGTAAAAACTTCATCATGGTTTGTTTTTCTTTAATTGTTTTGTGTTTTGCGTACTGTATAGGCATGCATATTTTACAATATATTTCAATATCTGTTGTACAAAAGAAAAATATAAACTGGCAAAAAATTATGCCATCTTAAAAATTGAGCTAATGCTGTGAAAATGACAGTGGTTTTTGCTAAATGTCACTAGTTTTGCTGTTTAATTATGTTAAACTAGAACACAAATTACCAGGCACAATCCCAGGTCCTAAATAAGTGCTCAGTAATAAATAATAGGAACACCAAAACCCATTTTGACATCTCATGAAAACATGAAGAAGAAAAACAATGTGGACAAGAAATTCTGAGGTCATTATGACAGGATTCGTTTGCACTCTGGAAATCAGAAAAACCGGGAATTTACAGGGAATTTGAAATTGAACTAAAATGGCAGGGAAAATCAATTTTTTGTTTAAAATTCTGGAAAAATCAGGCAATTTTCAACTTGCCGACCTGCTCACAGAGATGCTGATTAATACTGATTCTCCATAGTTTCTACAGGAAATTCCTCATACTGGGGATTACGGAATTTGCTGCATAATGTCCTATAGAAAATTGTCTTCTGTGAAGGCCAATGTAAATTTGCGGCCATGTGCACGGTAATGTCAACCAAATTATCTTAAGGCAGTTAAATTGTGACAATGGGAATTTACAGCTGCATGTTCGTTAATGCCAATCAAATTAACGTGACAATGATGATTTACCGCTACATGGAATATAAAAGATCATTTTTTTCATGGAAGTAATAAATGTGTTAAATTTTGCATAAATCGCTGAATGGTTAATTGTATAATTGTTTGTGCATAAACAGTGCAATTGCACAATTCAGTTTATGTTCACTCGTCGAGAGTCGATTAATATCTTTCTCCATCTATCTCCATCTTCTAAATATTGCTTATTAGATTGACTAAACTAGCTTATTTTTATATTCTGATTAATTATTAAGGTTAATTTTTTAATTATTTTTGCATAAACAGCACGATTACACAATTCACTTTATCTTCCCGTGAATCTCCGAGAGTCCATTAATATCTTTTCCATCCATCCCCATCTTCTAAATGTTGCATATTAGATTGACTAAACTAGTTTTTTTTTCATATTTTGGCTATTATTAAGGATTGATTTTTTAACTATTTTCGCATGTTCACGTCAATTGCTGAGAGCCCATTAGTATCTTTTCCCATCCATTTTCTAAATGCTGCATATTAGATTGACTAGGCTAGCTTATTTTTGTAATCTGGTTACTTATTAAGGTTAATTTTTTTTATTATTTTTGCATAATACATATTTTCCTATTTTGAAAAATGGATATGACTTTTTTGAAGGGATACTTTCCAAAAAGTGGTATTAAAATAATGATTTATTCAAATATAAAAGTAGCCATTTGGGCAAGGATATATTAAAATTGATATATTCACATCTATAAATACATTTCTATGTTTTATTTTTTATTAAACATTAATATTTGTTATTATCATTAGTGAAAACTTGTGCTTTATTAAACAGAAATATTTGTTTCCTACATAAAGTATTTTTAACTGAGTAAAAACTTATAATATAAATATATATATATATATATGATGCATAATTATATTTATGTATATGCATTTTTGTATTATGTGAGCAATTATATATTTTATTTCTTAACCTGACCGCTGAAGAAGTCTTAAAAGTACTGATATTTTCTTTTCTCACTACTGAAACCGTCATCAGCTGAGTGGACTATGATGATTGAAGCTGTTAAGTTTCATGATCATAAACCTTTTTATGCATGATTATGCAAACTTTTGCCTAATGCTGCCATAGAAAATATGAAATTTCACTCAAAAAAGTTTTTACTAGAATTTTAAGAAATCTATCTAGTTCTAGATTTTTCGATTACATAGCCAGATATAAAGTTTTGCATAAATCCATCAGTATTTATGGCAGCTATCATGTATACTAGCAATCGACAACAGATGGACATTACTCTAAAATAGTTAATGTGTTCTGCAGATTCTAAAACATGTATTGGCATCAAAATCTTGAAAATGTAAAATATTCATGAAGACAATACTCTATTCTATAGTATGATAAATTGAAAATAGAGACATTTCGCCAGCGAGTTGAGGTGTGTGTATGTGTGTGTGTGTGTGTGTGTGTGTGGGAGGTGACAGAAAAAATACCTATTGATAATCACGTACAAACAGTCAATCATGCAATTAAAGGTCTTGAACAAAGAAAATTTATAACTAAACCAAATAGATAATAATGCCCATCTACTTACAGAATAAAAGAAAAACTGCTTTCTCACAAACCAAAATTAATGAAACAACAAACATTAGTTCAAATGTTTAAACAAATGATAAAATATAATAATAAAGATGGTATCACTTCTATTCTAAATTCAGTTATAAAATTAATGACACAACATCATAGATAAAGGTCATTTAATAAAGCCATCCTATAAGAAGTGCATAGCTTTAAAAATCCAGAGCGATTTCGGGCATTACTATATCCTTCATCAGTGGCTATACGAAACAGTAAACTAGAAATGCTTATATGCAGGCCAAATCAGCAGACAAATTTGCATAAATAAATACAAAATAATGGTGTACAAGCAGGTTATTAAAATTAATCAATTACAAATACAAATTTAAGGGTTATATCCAAGAGATTTAATTTGAACAAGGGATAAATTTTTTTATTTTTATTTTTTATTTTTTTACAAAGAAAAGACATAAATCAAAACTGCAGCCAAGCACAATTACAATAAAATGATATCACAGATAACTGTGAAGAAGTTTGACATGCATAGAATCAAGAATGAGTTGCCAGGTGTAACTTAAAATTTGAACAGGATCAAAATTACAAATAGAATCACTAGATATAAATAAACAAGGATTCATAAAGAAGGATATTACGTGGGTTATTACAACAGATGAAAAGGAAGGTTTTTTCAAAGACGGGCTGAAAGTTATCTTTAACAACACATTGGACAAGAGCTGTAGAAAGTTTACCATTCCTGTTGTCATGAGTGTGTTCTGCTAACCGGATACCTACAGTATGTTTAGTACTACTGATGTAAAATTTATAGTCATTATCAGGAGTTAACAGGGGTACAACGTACATCTTAGCATGACTTTTAAAGTTAACAATATCCTCTAACTTATTGGTGCGAATACAATAAGGTAGTAATATTAAAGTGAGCGGGTTTGAAACCAAATTCATGGCAAAATTGAATAAAGGGACGGAAAATCTTAGGATGATAAGGAAAACTGGATTTGTACATCATACATTCAATATACAGCATACGTTCAATAACAGCAACAAGTTTAGTATCAGGTTGAGTGAATTTACGGCGGACATGCTCACTCAAAGGAATAAGCTGACTCATGTCCAAGATTAAAAATAAAGTTAATTTCATTATTTAAAGCCGAAATAGGAAAGCAAACATTAAATGCATGATTAAAATAAGCATTAAAAGAAGCTTTTTTAGAGGATATAGGATGAGCAGAATTAATAGAGATACATGAGTTAGTAAAAGTGGGTTTACGGAAAACAGAAGTTTGAAAACCAAAGGAGGTGCGGGTAACAAGAACATCCAGAAAAGGCAAAGAAAAATTAGACTCATGCTCAATGGCAAATTAATTGAGAAAATATCCTTAACTTTATCCAAAAGAATGAGAAGATCATTTAAGTCATGATCCCAAACAACATCATCAACATAACGGCACCAAAGAATAGGTTTAAACATTAAAAAAGACAAAATCTTGTTTTCAAACTCCTGCAAAACAGCTTCAGCAAAAATGCCAGATCACAATGCTGCCCATAGGGGCACTGGAAGTTTGTAAGAGTAAATAGTGTCACCGAAGTGTCACTATTAGTCACATCGCAAGTGACACTATTCGTGTCACTTACAATGATTAATACTAGGATTGCTAAACTTAAAAAACATGCCGATCTTCCTCCTAACATTAAATCTGCTATGTTCCGTACTTCACCCCAACTTCCTAAAATTTTTGGACAAATTAAACTTTATAAAATTATTCATCCCATGCTCCCTACTGTTTCTAAATGCAATGGGCCTACTTATTTTTTAGAGAAAGCCCTTGCGTATTTCCTAAAACCGTTTTTTAGTAATCATATTTTTTCAATTAGTTCTGCTGAAAATTTCATTAATATTTTGTTTAAAACTAAATTTGTTCCAAATAGTACTCCCCACAGTTTTGATGTTGTTTCTTTATTTCTTAATATTTCTGTTACTAAAGCTATTAATATTATAGCCAAAAAACTTTAAAATCATAATTTTAAAATACCTTCTATTGACGCAATCACTTCTGCATTGAACATCGTTGCAGAGACAAATTATTTTGGCTTCCTTGACACTATTTACTTGCAAACTTCCGGTGCCCCTATGGGCAGTCCGTTGTCTGGCATTTTTGCTGAAGGTGTTTTGCAGGAGCTTGAAAACAAGATTTTGCCTTTTTTAACATTTAAACCTAATTTTTGGTACCATTATGTTAATGATGTTTTTATTGTTTGGGATCATGATATAAATGATCTTCCCAATCTTTTGGATAAAGTTAATGATTTATTCCCCTCGATTAATTTTACCGTTAAGCATGAATCCAATTTTTCTTTGCCTTTTCTGGATGTTCTTATCTGCACCTCCTTTGGTTTTCAAATTTCTGTTTTCCATAAACCCATTTTTACTAACTCATGTATCCCTGCTAATTCATCTCATCCTATATCCTCTAAAAAAGCTTCTTTTAATGCTTATTTTAATTATGCATTTAATGTTTGCTCTTCTATTTGGGCTTTAAATAATAAAATTAACTTTATCTTTAATCTTTTCCATGAGGAAGCTTATTCCTTTTAGTTTATTTATTTATAAGATTTTTGTGCATGTTCACCGTAAATTCACTCAATCTGATACTAAACTTATTGCTGTTATTGAACGTTTGCCATATAAATCCAGTTTTCCTTATCTTCTGATGATTTTCTGTCCTTTTATTCAATATTGCCATGAATTTAGTTTCAAACCTGCTTACTCTAATATTACTACTACTTTATTCAATCGTATTCACACTGATAAGTTAGGGGATATTGATAACTTTAAAAGCCATGCCGGGGTGTACGTTGTACCCCTGTTAACTCCTGATAATGATTATAAATTTTACATCGGTAGTACTAAACATACTGTTGGTATCTTGTTAGCAGAACATGTTCATGACATCAGGAATGGTAAACTTTTTACGGCTCTTGCCCAGTATGTTGTTAAAGTTAACTTTCAGTCCGTCTTTGAAAACCTTCAGTTTAATTCATTGTAATAAGCCACGTAATATCCTTCTTTGTGAATCCTTGTTTATTTATATCTAGTGATTCTATTTGTAATTTTGATCCTGTTCAAATTTTAAGTTACACCTGGCAACTCATTCTCGATTCTATGCATGTCAAACTTCTTCACAGTTATCTGTGATATCATTTTATTGTAATTGTGCTTGGCTGCAGTTTTGATTTGTGTCTTTTCTTTGTAAAAAAATAAAAAATAAAAATAAAAAAATTTATCCCTTGTTCAAATTAAATCTCTTGGATATAACCCTTAAATTTGTATTTGTAATTGATTAATTTTAATAACCTGCTTGTACTACCATTATTTTGTGTTTATGCAAATTTGTCTGCTGATCTGGTCTACATATAAGCATTCCATGTTTACTGTTTCGTATAGCCACTGATGAAGGGTATAGTAATGCCCGAAAGCACTCTGGATTTTTAAAGCTATGTAAGTCTTGTAGGATGATTTTGTTAAATGACCTTTTATCTATGATGTTATGTCGTTGATTTTATAGCTGATAAAATATAAACTTTCATTTTTTTTAATTTCACGTATATGTATATTTTTTCTTAATTTCTTTTATTCTTTTTTTTTTTTTTTTTTTTTTTTTTTTTTTTTTTTTTTTTTTGTGTTGAATAATATTTTTTAATGAGTTAACTTGACTTTTTGTTATTATTTTTACTAAAAATAATGTTTTATAATGTATTTAGTTGATATTAAGTTTGAATTTTATCCAAACTCTATAATCCAGAAAATTCTAAAATCCAAAATTATCAAAGCCCAAATTTCCGAGCTTGTGCTATGTATGCAGATAAAATTGCATACCAATATAAAAAATTTTGAGTTATTTTGAATGTTTTTTTTTCTCACTGTCATGTATTCATGATAAATATCAGTTAAATCTAAAATTATTTTTTGAAATTGGTGTTAAAATAGTAGTACACAGTACCTGGAATTTTAATGACTACACCAGGGAAAACTTGAAGAACTCGGGGAATTTCGTTTTGAGACATGGTCTTGAACCCTGTTTTTAGGATGTCTCTTACACTTTAAACAAAAACAGAACAAATGTAAGTAGTGGCAAAACATTTTTCCGCATTGAAATTTAGGAAATACATGAAAGAAGGAAAATTGAAAATATACTTAATACTTTACTGATTTAGAACATTACTAAAATACTTAGAATATCAATCATTACTTAAATTTAACTGAAATAAAAGCCTAAACCTTATTGAACTTAAAATTGTATAGAAGAATTTTTGAACTCAAATTGACAATAAAATACCTACTGAAATACATTGCGATTTACACCAGAATAGACCAATTTCTGTGGATGTTGGAAAGTAAGTAAAGGTGACAAGAAAGAAATACAGGTTTTTAAGTGTACACATTAATTAACATTTATTTAAGCAGAACACACAAAGCCCACTACGAACATTTTCCCCCACAGATGGCAGTTATAAAAATAACTGGTGGATAAATAATACATAGCAAGAGTGACAGGTTTCCAGATAAAGACCCATTAGTCTGTGATATAGTGTATCCTAAAAATGAGCTTATTTGAAAACAGAAGTTAATATGGTTCTTGCAAAATGAAGACATGGACTTGAAACTGGAACAATGGATGCAGAGGAGATCCTTTTTGATTCCTAGGCAACCACAATGACTTAGGATGGGTCAAGGGGCATAGGCTCCGAGTTTTCAAAATCTCAGGGTGGGGATGGGCACAATCCAATAAAGTTATATAAAAGATTCACAAAGTCAATAAAGATATAACAACGTACAAGGCCGCCTTGAAGAAAGCAAGCATATGTCAGTTAGGTGACTACAATTGGTTCGAGGTCATTTTAAGCCCCTACTTCAGGCCAAAAGAACAAACAGTATGCGCCCTTAACAACAGCCAGGATAGAACTGCCCAACGAACAGCAGTAGTAGTTGTTAAGAGCGCATATTGTTATTTTGGCCTGGAAAAGGGGGATTATAATGCCATCAAAGCAACTATAGTCACCTAACCGACATATATATACTTTCCTCAAGGAAGTAAGTTATTGCCTTACAAGCAGCAGTTTTGGAGTGAGATAACCGAGTGGTTAAGTCACGGGGATTGTACTCCTCGGAGGTTCCGAGTTCACTTTTTGGCTTTTCCTAAATTGTCTCCTTGTGCGAGCAAGTTACATTTGTGGGTTTGAGAGTCCTTCCGAGCGGTTGGTAGAAAAGGAAGGAATGTCGGTCCTTGTGGATGTCGCCCCCACTGGGTTCCAGTTTAAATTAGATGGCATTATCCAGGTGATCTAAACAGATATCTTATACCTTCGGGTAGGTCGGACGCGCTGAGTCAAAAGAGAGATATCAGCAGTTTTATTTATTGTATGATAAATATTTTTAATCTTTTTAGGCCTATCTATATTTGTAAGCTAAGTTGATTAGGAAAATCCATATAGTTGCTATGCATCAATATTATAATATATAATAATTACAATGGATTTTAATACAAGAACTAACTAGTAGCAAAGCTGTTATTTAATAAAAAAAAAAATCTGAGAGTTAATACACTTTAACACTTAATATCAATTCTTAACTACCTATCAGTTGATTTTGACACAATATATTAAAACAATGAACCCAGCAATAATACAAAAGTTTCCAAATACTATTGTCTTAATATTTAAATATTTTAAAATTAAATATGTAAATAAATTGATCATCACTATAACCACATATTCAGCTAAATTAAAAAATCTTTAAAACAAAACAATTTATAAAAAAAATCTCATAAATAATATTTTTATGCAAAATTTGGATGACATGTTGGTTGACATTTCTAATCACAACTAAAACTTTAATATTTTTATCAGGGGGAGTGGGCTTAGCTCTCTCTGGCCCTTGCCTGACTACGGTACTGTGCCAAATGTCCGGTGCTCACCAGGAATAAAGCTACCCGTGGAGTTTGCAACTTCAAATGGAATTGATACCACCCGCGGGGTTTGCAGCTTCAAACAGAATAGATGCCACCTGTAAAGGCAGCATTGGTATATAGAATCGAGGAGTAATTACAGATAAGATCTCTTTAGGTAGACAAAAAAGTCATCTCTACTTCATAGTAATCATTTGCAGTTATTACTGGGGAGAAACAGCTATTTTTTGGAATGCGAATAACATGGTTGTAAATATTCCATTTCTCTTTGAATTAGCTGGTCAGTCGAAAAAGATCTGGTAACCAGGTGTTTTTGTCAGCGTAAACGTGTTTCCTGGGAGTAAAGATGAGCTTGGTTTGTGTGCGAGATAGTTTAGGGAGCTATGGTAAGGGAGATGTGAACAAGATTGAACTGTGAATGTGACATTTACATTGATAGGATTTTCTTTCAATTATTTTTATGTTTAAAAAATTTCATTTTTTGGTATTTAGTAAAATATGAAATATATCCGTAGTCGGCACCTATGTCTTGACCATTTTTTCTCGATATACAGAAGCCTAGGCTGATCAGATCATAGGCTGATCTGGAGATGCCATTTTTTTCTTTCTGTTATGTCCACTTGTCACAATCTTGTGCTTGAGCCATGAGTGATCCCAAGGATGGGAGTCTCACTCATATTCACCACCTCCTCTCTTGAGAAGAAACTGAATCTCCACTCATGGCAGTGCTGGTAGGACAATTCCCCAGAGTTTGCCAAAGCATGCAGCATTTCTTGTCAACCGTGCCAAACATTCTGCCGTAGCAACAACAGAAAAAATGGAGCATGACGCCAACGTAGTTGGGAAATAATTCATGCAGAAAATCCTGCGGATTACAGAATTACAAATTTGCAACCTTCCCAAACAGGTTCAAGTGCATTCATACTGCAAGAAAATGGTGCATGCTCGAACTTCATTTTAATTCACAAATTGCATTTGCCAAAGAGGGAGAAAGAAATAATTTTGAATATATAAGCTCTTCAAGGGACTTGAAAACAAAGATTAATTGCTAAAAATCTGAAAAGGGGAACATTAACATAATTAGGAATTTTGAAAGGAAAATGAAAAAATCAGGAAAATTTGAACTTTAGTGAATTTTGAGAATTTTAAGTTAGGAAAACTGGCATGACAAGATCACATCTAAATGTATGCTGAATCTAAACCGCAGGAAGCATTGCACATCAATGAATAAAGACAGGCTGTTACAAAAAGCCTTCTATGCATAGGGATTGGCTTCAATACATAAAACAGCTCTGGAACAGAGCGGGATTCCCTCATTACATGGAGAAAGTGCTTGCCAGTTAGCTGCCTGGTAAAATCAAAGATATGCTCAGAAGGATGAAAGAACATTTCTGAGATAAAAAATTTATGATTAATCAATGGATGGGTTTATGAAATTATTTTTATTTCTAAAATAATCTGTGATATTGTATGCAAGTGCTGAAAAAAAATGAAAAGTTCAGAAATTGACTTACCAATGGGGGGTAAGTCAATTTCTGTATATTGTAATATAAAAATCTGAGAGTTTTAAAAGTCTAATAATCATATGGATTCTATTCATAGTTTGTTTTAAGAGTTTGTTTCATAGTTTGTTCCAAGAGTTTGTTTCATAGTTTGTTTCATAGTTTGTTTCAAGTTTGTTCGAGTTTTTCGATCTTTCCAATGATGTCAAGATGGAAACTGATAATATTTTATGTCTCTAAGAGATCGATTTGTGAGAATATCAGTCAAAATCTGTGAAGTGGGCTAAAACTTAAAGTAACTAAAAAACTAATTTGAAATTAAAAAAATAATGCCAAGATGCACCTATTTGGTTCCTAAAGTACATGTACCAAATTTTATGGCCATACAATGCTTAGATTTTCCACAACAGATTGCACAGACAGACAGATAACTTCATTTATTAAGATATTCTGTGAAGTCTATGGCATATCCATCAGCAGTATGAGCAACTGAACAAGTTTGCAGGAGGTCATGTCATATAGGCTTAACCCATTCATAACTGGCGAGTGAAAGAAGTGTTTCCGCTAGACCATGCATAATGAGAATTGTCTGCTACTCCAGGCCCAGGCACTTTTTGATGCTAAGCCTAATGCGGAAAATTTGCTTTAAAATATATCTACCTTTAAACCTTGACCTTTAAATTTTTAACCCTTGCTTTAAAATACATGTACCATTATCACAGATATACATGGGTGCTATTGCATTTGAGGACCTGGCTCCACCGTTGTTTTTCAAACGTAACGTGGGTCTTGAAAACTTGTTTGTTTTGTTGACTATTACTTATGTAATATAGTCACTGAAATACAGAATAAAAAAATTAATTTGCTTTAAAAGGGTCTTTGAATGGTTTATATTTAGTCTAGAGTCCAGAAAACTAAAGAGGCGGCAGATCTTCAACCATTGAATTTTAATTATCTGTATTAAAAATATCAACAGCATCATCACACACAGTGTCTTTCAAATGAAGTTCCACACTAAAGCACATACCAACTATTTTACTTTCTGCACTTATATCACTATGAGATTCATTCATTAATTATAAAATCTCACTTTTAGAAATAGATGCTATTTTTTTGCCAATATTATTGCAATTCTTCTGACTAAATTCTTACTAGCTCATATGCATTCCCTCTAAAAACAAAGCGATAAGAATTCCCAGTCCTAATTCCCAGTCCTAAACGTACCACCCAAGACCCTCTTCATTAAAATAAGCACAGAATAACCTCTATGAAAGAAACCATCCTTTTAAATCTCTCAGTTGACATGCCTTTTAAATCAGAAATGACGCTTCACTCTTTTTATTTATTTTGGCGCAATTTCTTTTTATTCATTTAGACATGCTTTCTTATTTTAATCTGATGTTCTTCAGAAAATTTTGTTTAATACTAGTCACTCCCAGTGGCTAATTTGAAATTGGCAAAAATACTGAAAAAACAAATCACCAACTCTCATGGCATGTGGCGAGATCCATGCCATATCATTTGAGTAAAAACTTCTTTGTTCTGATATTGCACTAAGTTCTTGGAAAATGTAGGGTTGTTGGGTTTTGTTGGAAAGAACATGAATTTATGTTGACTTAAGTGAGTGTCCATTTTGGGATGCCGAGTTGGTGAGGTTTTCCTCCATAGCACAACATATTAGACCAAACATAATCTGAAAAAGAGTTAACTTATCCAAGAGTCAAGAGAGCGAGACTCCATTGTATCATATTTCAGTCTATATAATTTATATAGATACAGATGTTTTCGTAAAATGCTCTTTAACAATAGAATCACAGCAGTTTTGGTATACCTTAAACCGAGGGATGTGTCAAATCGACCCCCTCTCCCCTTAGTATAAAAATCCATATTCTAATACAAAAATAAGAATTGATTTTTATAGTAATGACAATTATTTCTTTAACAATAATATTAAAGTTACATAATATAAGATTAGAAATATTATATAAATATGTTAATTTAAAAATAGACATAAAATAAGTTTCAAACATTGTACATTATATATGCAAATTTCACTTTTATAGGAAGTTTTGCTATTGGTGAGTAAATTTTTAAGTAAATTTTATCAATTAATACTATGGATTTTCACAAAATAAAATGTAACATAATTGTCAATGCTTTTAAAAATTACCAATGCATTTTTAGTACAAAAAAAAAAAAATCCGTATATATTTTTTGGTTAGAAAAATATAAAGAAATCTAGGTTAAAGTAAAGTATTCAGTTTTTTACCAGTAAAGTGTTCAGTGTATCTACTATACACAGTTGGAGCAACTTCCTTTTATTTATTTTGTGCATGTGCCATAGATTTTTTTTTTTTACAATCAAAACAGATGTCAGCAGTTTTGTTTCCACACTTGAAATTTGATAACAAACTCTTTTGAGTGCTGATGTATCTACGGTTGTTTCGGATGTTTGCTGTATACCAGAATTTTTCCTTTTTAGGAATTTTTCCTTTTCCTTTCCTCTGAATTTTTACTGTGTATTTTCATGTCATTTGATCAGCAACATCTACACCAAATTTTGTAGAATTATAGAAAAATATTGTCTCTGAAAACTTTTTTGGACCATTATGATCAATATTAACTGTGGGGTGAAGTGAGCTGAGTAATAAGACATTTTTATTCCTGTTTCCTTGGTAAACTGTTAAAGTAGTATCATTGTGTATAACCAATAATGTTTCGTACAACGGTGTATTTATTTTTTTTCGCAATTTCAGGTACTTCTTTTCAAATTCACTTTACCATCTCTACAAAGCATGTATTCTTTGCTTTTAGCATTTGCGACAGCTTTAGTGTTGTGAAGAAGTTATAAGTCATAACATTTCTTCCTTTGTTTTCGAAAGGTTTCATTAGATGCAAACCAGCATATTTTGAGAGAGTTAGATTTTCTGGATGCATCTCATCTTTATCTAGATGTGGGAAGTCATTTAATATGTATTTAGTATCAACATCAGCTACAAACCAGAACTTAATTCCAAATTTATCTGGTTTATTTGGCATATACTGTGTAAATCAACAGCTGGCTTTTTGTAAGAAACAGTTATTTATAAATCATATTTAGTTGCTTATCAATATTGTGAGAAGTCAAAACTTTATTTGGTTCTGCTCGTGAATTTTTGAGAAAAATGGGAGAGGAAATAAATTTGGGTCAAATTGACCTATTCCATGGTTCTGTGTTAAGATTTCAACATTTTTTGGTTCATATGAAATTCAACTAATTTCTATATATTTTTAAATTAATAATTTGCAAGATGAGTAAAAAGGAATAGAATATATATGTTCAAAAATTTAATAAAGTTAAAAGTAAAATATATATTATTTATTCAATTTTTAGATAATTTTATTTATTGATTATATATTCAAAAATATTTTTCAATTGCCTTATTTTATTTTATTATTGAAAAATAATAGGCGAAATAATGAAGGTGATCGAGCAAAAGCTCTTCAAGTTGTTAGAAAAGCATTAGAGAAAAAAGAAAACCAAGTTCCAGATATGATCTGTCTTTGCGGACGAATTTATAAGGATATTTTTGTGGAGTCAAATCACACTGATCAAGAAAGTCTTGATAATGCAATTAAATGGTAAGTTTCTTATATTCTTTCTTTTCCTTTCTTCTATATTTTAAACATTAACATTTTTACTATCATGCTTACAAAATTGCCACGAGTTACAAATGCAAAATATTCAGAAAAAAAGTGCGGAATAGCAATTTAACTCGACAAAAAAACTGCCGGGAAAATGAGTGTCCTATATTAAAAAATTTTAATAAATATTTAAAAAATTAAATATTACAAAATTTATATTGATTGTCATTTTCAGATTTAAAAAAATCACCGTAATAATGAATTTATCTATGAATATTTAATATTGTTAAATTCATCATAATTATCAATTTCAGCTTTAAAAGATAAAAATATCAGAATGCTGTGATTGGAAAATAGGAAATAAATAAAAGTTGCCATGAATTATCGATACAAATATTAAAAAAAGATATGGAATAGCTAAAAAAATGAATGCTAATCATAACCATAAAAAAATATTAAATTACGGCGTCCGTCCACTAAAAATACTCTTTTAAAAATTGCCTTAAAATGTTTCATCTGAAAATCTCTTGAATCAATTTAAAAATCACAAAAGGCATCGAAATTAAATAAACACAATTATTAAAAACTTCTTAAATTCATAATTTGTTTTTAAGGGACCTTTAAAACTCCCTCCTTTTTTTTGCCAGAATCTCCTTAAAAACGCCTTTAAAATGTTGCCTCCAAAATCCGGACAGTGAGGAATATTATCAAAATAATTGAGATTATACTCTTTTTACTCCAAAATATATACTTCATTAGCATTATTAAAATTGAAAAAAAAAATTCCCCTTTCACCTCTTCTAAAAGAAACAAAATAGAAAGATATGTATTTTCACCAAGTGTTTATATTAAGTCAGACATGTTGAAACACTGGCTGGAAGTATGTCTGTGGTTAGTGATCTGACAGGAACTGATGGGGTTAATTCTTTCGGGATGGTGGCATTCCGAAACTGCCATTGCCCAAAGGATAGAGCGCTTTGTTTCCGAACTGTTCCCAAAGGACGGCTAATTTTTTACGCTAAGCCTAACTCTTGAAAAAAATTCATTAAAAATCACCCTTTCAACACAGCATTCTACTTTTTTCAGGAATAAAGGAAATACTTATTTTCTATTTGATGTATATTTTTCATACAAATTTTCTTTTATAAATTTTTCTTTCAAAATATTAACAATTTTAGTGTATTAAAAATGATTACTTACCTCAATTAAAATAGTTATCAGTTAATCAGAAAAAATATAGAAATGATTGTAATGAAATATTTATATAGCTAATAGAAATTATGTACATATATATACAAGATATATATATACAATAGCATATATGACATATATATCCAAGACATATATATACAATAGCGTAGCTATTTTCATTAATTAATACACCTTTTGCGTATGGTATATTTCAAAGCAAGAATCCAAGCACAGACCAACATTGCAACCTTTGCATTCATAATAACTGTCCATGCGCTTTCTTTTGCCTTTTGTAGTCCACATAACCAGACAGTAATGAATACTGTCTGGTTCGTTTACCATACGAGTATATTCTTCCACAGAAAGAATACGTTTCAGTCCAACCATTCTTTTATCTAAAATAACCTAATCATTTCACTGCCGCACATTCCTCTACCCCCCCCCCCCTCCCCCCGAAAAAAAAATACTCTCTCATATTCCTATAATTCACCAACAAAATCATTAAGCTAAAATCAAAACGAGACCCGGAACTCAATTATAAAATTTTTGATGCTGTGAGAAGTGTTCTGTTTGTTTATATTACAAAATCATGTTTCACCGCTCCAAATGGAGAAATAATTCATTGGATCCTCCCTATGCCAAGGTCGAGTATCTGCAAAATACATTGGAGATATTCCCATGGACATTTAACGCCATCTAGTAGACAAATATAAATTCAAATTAAAACGTTCCATTTGAAAACGCGCTGACGTGTTCTTCGTCCTTTAGTGTAAGTTTTTCCTCAATGCGGATACGTGACAGTCGTCCTTGAATACAAGTTCGCAGCCGACGCACAGGCACGTCAACCGTCCCGAAAGGGTTAAAGGTGTCAAGGATTATAATGAGAATAAAAAATATAAATATTTTTTTTAATATTTATTTCTATATATTTGCCTGATGTTGTTTAAATTTTAAAATGCAACTTTCAATTGCGATCTCTTTTCATTCAACTTAATTTCTCTTTAAGCATGCCAGAACCATTAAAAAATGGATTCAAAAACACATCTAACTTTAAAGATAAGTATTTGTTCAACAAAAATACTGATGTTGGCATCTTCATGACTCCTCTGCACAATTAATTTTGTATTCTTGTGCATTATTGAGAGTGTACAAGCACTTTTCCCATCTGTCTTTAGGGCTTCTGTTTATCTGCACTGTATGCATAAATGACCCTAATATTTTTATAGTAGCTCATTATAAATATCAGGTTATTTTTATAGTGTGCTAATATAAATTAATTCCACAGGTATCCACAGTATCTTTTCTACATGTTAGTCCACAAGTATATTTTCCATCCATATCTATCCTTTAATTATTACACAATATGTAGACTAAACTTACTTATTGTCATATTTTAATTAATTTTAAAGAAATATTTTGCATAATTAATCAAATATTATGAGAGTTAATTATGATGGAAGTACAATGATTCTTATAGTTAACTAACATTCTTCTGTAGTTTGAATTTAAAGAATTTTTTTAATATTTCGGGCTCTCAAATGGTAATTATTATGTTGTTTCTAAGATGTAATATCTTTTTTATTAAACAATAAGTAAAAAGGTAAAAATAAGTTAATAAAAATTTTGTGAGAATATATTTACTTATTCTCGTATAGAAAAAATAAAATTATGTTTTAATGATTAGTTTAAAAAAATACAAGTCTTAGTTTTACATGATACTAATTAAATTTATATGATTAATATATAGCTCTTAGTTGTATATTGATATTATTTAAAGAAATTTGCCAATTTAAGAAGCTGTATAATTGATATATTGATATTTCTAATAAAACATTTTTCTTTAAATCTGCTTAATGTATGACCTGTATCAATTTATTTGACAATTTTATGTATACAAATGAACATTTTTAACTAAACCCAATGTAATTATAAAATAATTTGAGTTATAGAAACATGCAATGCATGCAAACTTTTGTTAGGAAAATTAATTTTAATTCGAATTATCAAAACTTCGAGTTGTGGAAGTTTGAGTTAAAAAAGTTTGACTGTATGTGAATATAATTTATTACACTATGAGATAAAAAAAATTTTCAACTAATTTCTTGCTTGGCCAATCATGTCTGATAATGCATTGATTATGAAAAGCTTTTCAACTGAAATACAATTTTATTTAAACATCTCTAAAATGCTGTACATTCAATGCTGACATATTTTAAATTATCACAGTACTACAATAATTTATTACATTTGAAAACTTGAAACTTCAGCAAAAGAAATTAACTTTATTCTAATAACGTCACCGAATTATAAATCGTCTGGCTCCCTATGTAAAAGCAATGAATATTTTATTCATATCACTTTTATTCCAGACTCCAAAGCTAAATAATTTTGCTTGAAAAAAATTCAGCAATTTTTATACAACTCATCTTATAAACACTTGTTTACATTCTGCATCCATTAAAATTAGGCTTCATTGTAGAAATAATGAAAGTTTGTTGATCCTTTAAACTCAAAAATATTATAATTGCGTTGGCACAGAATATAGATGCACAGAAAATACACAAAATTAAAGCGGTTTTAGAATAGATGGAACACTAAATATAAATTCAAAAGAATAAAAATTGCAATTTTTTCACTGGAAAAAAAAGATGAATGCCTTATTTTATTTTGAAATGGGTCACATGATCTCTTCATATAATATGGGTGTAATTATTATTTTAATTTTTATTTAAAAAACTAACAAACATATTTTGCTGAAATTTTTTTGTATTATTTTAGGGGATAATTTGAATATTTCTTAAAATTTTCGAAGCAATTTATAAATTCGAATCACACTTAATAAACAATGTTTGAAAATTTAGGTCCTATAGGGTTCAATGTATTTCACTTTTTCAACTTGGGTTCAATCCAAAAGTAATTGGGTCATATTATTAATTTACATTCCTATGCGCCCCACAGAAACTACTAAAATTTCATTTTGATAAAGTCATTTTTACTGCATTTTTACTGCATGTTATCATGCGAACGGACGGACAGAGAGACAGGCAGAATGAACAAAGTTATAAACACTTTTCAACAAGTTGGAAAGTGTTAAAAATTCCCGTGAAAGAGAAACCATTAAACCTAAACCTATTAATAATGTGAAAAAATGTATTAAAATATTTGATTAGAATGATCGAAAAACAGAAGGGGGATTTTCATTTCATTTATTATGTTGTGTTTTTGTTTATTAATTTAGAATCCAGCATTAGCAATGTAAACAAAGAAATTCTATATAGTGTGTCTCCCAGAATCAAATTGTTGCAGGGTAATATATTAACAAAAGGGCAACCTATTTCTAAAAAATGCACCTTAGTTTTGAACTAACATGCTTTTCTTATATTTGTAATATTGTAAATTGTACTACAATTTGGAAGGATCACGCAATATTCTGTTTAAACTGGTATTTGCAGAATTGTAAATTTTGAAGTCATAAGTTACAGGCATATGCACACTATCATCTAAATAATTTGTTAAAATTATTTTTATTAACAGTTTTGCAAGCGATTAAATCCCCCTCCCACCTCCACTGAAATATCTTATGAATGCTACTGGTCATGTGCGTACAATGTCAGAAAATTTTATTCAGGAAGTAAGGTTATTGATAATGATAATATATTTACATTTTAATGCCATAGACGAATCTATGGGGGTTACATAAGAACCTGATGAATCTAACTTTCTGAATTTAGAAATAATTTTAGTAATATAGAAAGTAAATTTGGATTCTTCAGAAATTTTAGTGGATGACAAAGGATACGTCATTAGTATTGCTGTAAGTGAATATGATCTGTATGTAAAAAATCTTACTTAAAAAAACTATCACAATTTCACTAAAATATTTATTAATAATAAAATATACTTTGAAGAGATGAAAATTCTACCTTTCATAAATAAAATAATTTGATACCAAACATGGATGGATATGAATGCTTTTGAATTCATAAAAATCATGTCTAAATCACTTGGCAATTATTTTTATCAGTACTGCTGTAAATATTACCAAAGTAATATGTTATTTTTCCGTTTTGACAATGCATAAATTGGTAATTGAACCAAGCACTTTTCGTCATAGTTTACTGGGGCGGAAATGAAACATAAAGGTGCCCTTGGGCCCTTAATGGTAAAACCGATGAGATGAGGCAAAAACACAAGAATAACTTAGAAGTTATGTAAGTACAGCAAGGGAAGTACAGTACAGGAAGTACAGTAATGGCTCAAAAGAGCAACCGACAACCTGAATGCACATCTTACAGCAGCGATGAAGAGGTTGGCAAACTCTCTCAAATAGACCAGGTATGTTGCGCACTTTGGCAGCAGTAGCAGCCGAAATTCTGGTCACGAGTTTCTTTTCAGATTCAAGGGGAGTGTCATAGATGAGATTTTTGAGATATCCCTACAAAAAGAAGTCAAGATATGACAGATCAGGTGATCGTAGGAACCAATCTATGGAACCAACTCACCCAATCCATTGGCCCTAAAAAGTGACTTCCAGATAGTTTCTTACCTCTTTCCCAATTATGAAAATTTGCATAAGGGTTCTTCCCCAAATGAAATTTGCATACATGGTTTTCTTCTTCAACCAGAATGACGATTTTAAGTTTGCGAAGCAGCCGCTTATTAACACTAGAATGACGGAAGTGGTCCTTTTCACCGCATAACTACTTTGAGAAACGATTCCTCTAAAACGTCTAATCCCAGCCCGTTGAAATTTTATGACTTTTCTTATTTTCTTAAAGTTATTGAAAATACAGAATCATTATTCTAGGTTTTATAAGAGAACAAATCAAGCTGCCCGTCATTCAAGGTAGTTCAAAATATCCATCATTCTAGTGTTAACAAGTAAGCGCCACGATACTAGTTAAAAGTTATTTTAACACTTAAATAAGGTAAATAAGGCAGATTATTGTGATTTTTCCAGAATATCAGATATTTTCCTGACAAAATCTATGGAAAAATAAGCATGCCTTTCAAATTTTGAAATCAACTACGATAATTTAAAACCACTGTTTCTAGTAGACTCAATAAGTTTCTAACACATTTTTGTCACTGCACTTTTTCCACCAGAATGAGAGTCCTTATAGATAAATTTGTAATAACTCTTGTGGCAGGTTTGGGTAGACCGAGGAAGATGTTGTTCCTTACTTACAGCCCAGGCCCGTACCGTGCTGAAAACACCGGTTTTCATTAGATCACTGAAGTCAGGCAGCATTGGGCGTGGTTAGTACTTGGGTGGGTGACCACCTGGGAACACCGCGTGCTGTTGGCACATTTCGGGTGCGGTAGCCCGGTGGTTTACTCGCTGGATTTGCACGCTGCCACAACTGCCGCCGTGTTCATGCGGAGTACGATTACGTTCATGTGGGTCCATAAGTCCTTGGGGAAGGAGGGTACGGTCCCTGTGGATGCCTCCCCCACTGGGTTCCGGTCTAAATTGGGTGGCACTTCCCGGACGTCCAAACTGTTACCTTACACCTTTCTGGTAGATTGGACGGTCTGGGTCTCAACAGCAACATATGGATAGGATGAAAAATAGGCAAAATAATTTTCAGTTGCACTAAATACAGTATGGGTAGCTTTTTTGTAATTTGACCGTTTTTCATTAAAGGGACTGTATAAAAAGTTAATTTTCTTAACTTTCTACAAAATATGGTAAAGCATTTATATTACTATTTTGTAATTTCCTTATTTAAAGCAGATTTGCAGTTGGAACTATGGATCTACACCCAACAGTTCAAAAAAACCTTCTGCTGTTCAATTTTTGTGGGAAACCCTGTATATATATATGTTGTACTTATTGATTTTACAAAATATCCTTGATAGAGTGGCAACTAAACTAGAACCACTTACTGGTCACTTGCTACTAAGCTCAAATTCAAACTTTCTGGTCTATTGTAAAAAGTATATATTAGAAGTAGTAGATAAAATTAGTTTATGATGTAAAGAACTATATGCTCTCAATATTTTAAAACCATGAAAAAAAGATTGCATTTAAAGAGATTTATATTACTATTAACTCATTATTTTTTTATAGGTACCGACGAGGATTTCAAGTTCAGCCTAATGAATATGCAGGTATTAATTTAGCTACTCTTCTTGTTATTGCTGGAAATGACTTTTCAAAGTCTGATGAGCTTCAGCATATTGGGCGTGTTCTCAACAACTTAATTGGGAGAAAAGGCAGCTTGAATTCTCTCCGAGATTACTGGGATGTTGCAACCTTTTTTGAAATCAGTGTACTTGCAGAAGATTACACAAAAGCTATAGAAGCATCAAAGTGCATGTTTGACTTGAAACCTCCAAACTGGTATGTTTTCTAACAAATTGGATGATTTGTTGGCATTTCTTTTTGTTTATACACAATATGTCTTATAAATTTGCATTTTCTGACAAATGCAGACAAATGTTTCTGCCAAAATGACTGGAATATTTAATGATTTGACATTTGGCCGAAAATATATAGAAATCAACAATTTCCACAAAATTAATGTACAAAATAGAGTTTTAAAAATGCTACTCATGTTGTAGAAGTTAACATAAGTTATTTAAATTATATTTAAATAAAACATATCTGTCTAATTCTAAAAAATCTGAGGAGAGCTTTTATAGCTGTTCACAAAACTATTGCTGCACAGAAAGCACATGCATTGAGTTGTGAAAACGTTTCAAAATACCAGAGGCAACAGTCTTGGTAATTCGCCAAGTCATCGTTATTTCAATAAATTCACAAAATAAACTCACATTTGTTGCATTTTATGTAAGTTAAAAGTGACCTTATAGTATTATCACTAAAATCCAGCATTACTGGGATTTATCCCACTCTGAATTTTGGGAAATTTCAAATTTTTGAGAAAATTGAATAGATACGTATAATATCTTTCATTAATCAAACCTAATAACAATAAGAAGCTTGCTGGTTTCGAATTTCAAAAACCAAATAATTTATTATATCTCTCTTTTACTATGAATGATCTATATTCATTTGAAATTGCAACATTATGATGTTAAGGGAACTGCAAATGTAGTAATAACCAATTATTTTCTATAAGAAAAATTGAAGGGATAAGTACAATATTTTGCACAAAACCAAACCTAAATACAGCCAGGCATGCTATAAGCAGTTTCAGCTAAATTTAAAAATTGACAGAATCAAATAATTATCAATATTTCAATTAATTATTTTAAAAAAATATAATATTTTAGTTTTTTGGAAAATCCATAATGAGTAAAGGGATTTTCTCATTATGGATATACGTGAACATGGCACTAAATGCATAGTAGTGATATTTCAATTTTCTCATTTTTGGACACACTTCCAATAACTGAATGGTGGTGTGGCTCCATTTTTGAATACAGAAAAATTTCACTTAGTAATATGCTACAAAAGTCAGACATCTTGACCATTTCACATAAGAAGCATTTTCTATGAAAGGAACAGACTGAAATGAATGTGACAGGCTGAAATTTGAGCACAGGTCATAAAACAAAATGCAATGGAAGGCAAAATGCGAATGTTAATATCTTCTAGCATTTCTTATCTCTTCTATCTATAAGTCAATAATTCCTGTATTTATATCTCTGAGGCTTAAATTTTTAATTTCTGTGACAAATACAAAAATAGAAAATCTGCATTATTTCATTAAAAATTTAAACAAAGTTGAAGTTGAGAAAAGAACTCAGGCTGGATTTCTGAGGGTTCTGGATGCTGTATTCAAATGATTTTACTTCAATTGATATACTTTCTTCGGACTAAGGTTTTCAGTTCTGTATATTTATTTTTTTAATATAGGTATCTAAAATCCACTATTGGGAATATTGAATTAATAAACAGATTTCGAAAGAAGCCTGAACATCTTGAAATCTGTGCTGAAGAGAAGGTAATGTATGCTTACATTCGCTCTCTCTATATAATTTTTTGCCATTAATACAGTTTTTAATCAACACAATTAAACTGTTTGTTTATTAATTACATTAACCCTATTAAGGAAATTTGTTTCTTCAAATTTTAATTTTGATTTTAATATTAATATATACTGAATGTAGATGTATTAGATTTTCCATATATCAATATTTTTTTTAAATTGTAGTATTTACCAGTTAATAGTCAAAGTGGCAAATTAGTGCTTTCTTAGAGTAGTGGTATTCATACTTTCATCACGCTAGATTCATTACACTTTAGCATTTTTGTTAGCATGGTATGGTTTAGCTCTTATTTAGCATTCAGCTCTAGGCTTATTCACACTGATAAAGGAAATTCAAGTATTTCTGAAACAATAATTTGTTTTTATTACTTTATTTGCACAACAATTTGTATTGTGTATGCTTTATTTAGTAAATAGCATAAATCAGGTTTAACAAGATCTATTAGATTCTTGTTTAGCCCTTGTCTATTTTCTATAATTATGCTTATTTATCGACATTGCTGGTGGGGGGATTCTTCATATTGATATTGTGCTTGGTGTTTTGTTTATATTTGCAATTTGGTTTTATATAAATAAGATTTATTTATTCTGAACATATTTTAATTATTTATTTGATATGTATTATTGTAGTTTAATTATCAATTGTATAAGGAAAAGTAGAGTAATGTATTTAAGCACAAATAAAATAATAATGCAACATACAGCTGTTTTGAGGTTGCATTGGATTTCTTTCATCAGTATAAGAGAACCAACAAACCCAAAGTTAAAAAGCAAAATGGGTGCAAATAGAAGAAACAGGGGTTTATATGCCCAAGACCTAGATTCAGAGTTCATCTGAGAGAGCCAAGCAATCAGAAAGCAGATTGAAGAATAGTCCGGTCAATCCGAAATAAGAAGTAACACACAAGATTGGTGTGTGCCAAAATGCAACAGAAATAGCCTGACAAGAATCAAGTTTGAACAATAATAAATGGGACTCAACAAAACAAAAATAAGTCAAAATGGCACATAATAGCCTAAAAGACTAAGAAATAGGACAAATATAAAGAAAATGCAAAAAGATCAAAGGGCCCTCTGCCAGACTGAGGAGAAAAGTAAAGTACAGGACCAATCATTAATTAAATTACTAGAATTCTTCTGGATATAGAAAAGTTCAAAAAAGTCAAGTTCATAGCTCATGTGCATTTTTGTATGATCCTTGCTGAAGAAAACTCAAAAAAGTGATCAAAATTATAGCTTATAGCAATGTCGAACAATTGAAGATTTATGAAATTTCTGTTTTTTGACATAGTTTTCATTTTCCTTAATATAAAATTTTAAAGCACATTTTGTTTAACCAGTATAAGAAAGACCATACAGTCCAGAAATACTGTAAATACCCCAATTATTAGAAATTTCTAAAGGATCTTTAAAATAAAAAGTTTATTGGCAGGTTTAAACAATATATTAAATTTGAATTTTTTTAGGATTTTGAATATTTGCTGATTGATTTTAGGGGAAAATAATGAAGTGATAATGTTTTTAAAATCCTTTTCAGAAGCAAGTTTAGGGAAAAGTTTGAAAAAATGTTTAATAGCACTATCAACAATGCTAGGAGAGAAATTGTGATCAACACTAACAACTTTTAAATAATTGATATTAGAATTGAGCAAATACATAATAGAATAAATGTTGAAAGCCCAATGGACAAATGTATTGAAAGCAGTAGTTTTCTGATTAGGTGGCTGACAGGAATCATTATGTGGAAGTATAGAGACCGAACAATGTTTATGAAAGACCATAGTGCACAGATTCCCTGCAATTCCTTGCTCATTGTTCAGATCAAGATCATTTGAGATGAACCTTCATTGAAGTCCTCCACCAGTTGCTACACAGTAGATCACCTTTTCTGCTGTACAAGTTGTTTGAGATGCCACTGATTGATCATTGACTTGATTGATGGTTTTCAATCCACAGTTCCACCTTTTATACAACACCTGGGGGTTGCTTCTAACTGTTATACACTTTGGATATCTCACATTTCGAGAAGCAAGTGAGTTGTTTTGTTCTGGCAATCGTGTTCCCCACAAGACCTTTTTCAAACAGAGACAAATCTGTCGTTTTCCTCATTTTGCTTCACTTCTTTTGGAACACACACTAACAACATTCTTATATCAGTGTTGCAACCACTTGTATCTCCCATGACCAAAGTAATTTGCATACATTTGCCTATGACCTATATTTGCATACATGTTCCCAGGTTTCTGATTTACTTGCCAGTGTGTGTAGATGTCACTAAGAATAGACCTGAATGGATTACCCATAGCCAAGCCATCAGACTTTCTGTAGAATTTATTATAAAAGTAGGGATTGCACAGGTCCTTCTTTTTCCTACTTTTACATATTTGGAAGCTTTTTTTTGCTTGTGTGCGAGCGTATGAGTAAAAATGTTCGAGAATTTTATAATACAATATATGAAATAAAGTGAGGAAGATAGGTCTGGCAGTCTGTTTTTATGAAAAAATGCTAAAATTTGCATTTTTATGTAAGAGTGGTAAAATTTGCAATTTTCAAGAAAAAGTGCTAAAATTCATAATCTTTGAAGGGGATCACAAAAATTCATAATTTTTAAGTAAATTACTGCAAATTTTAGCACTTTTAAATAGTGATTTTTGGTGCTTTTAAATTACATTGTGTATTTTAGTGTTTTTGAATAAAATCACTATTTTATCACTTTTAAATTAAATTATGTATTTTAGCACTTTTAAATTAAATTATGTATTTTAGCACTTTTAAAATTAAGTTGCATATTTTAGCACTTTTAATTAAAACTGCAAATTTTAGTGCTCTATCTAAAAAGTCATGAATTTTAGTGCTATTTAAAGGAAATCGCTCTATTTAGCATTATTTCTAAAAAATCACAAATTTTAGTGCTATTTAAAAAACTGCACTTTTTAGTATTCTTTCTCAAAAATCGTGACTTTAGAGATCATTCTCAAAAATTTTGAGTTTTAGTACTCTAAAAAATCTGAAATTTCAGTGCTCTCATAATTTTCATGAAAATATTCTTTAAATGTCAAGAATTTCATAAAAATGCTCTTTCATAAAATTCACGATTTTTTGATAAAAATTACAAATTTTAACACCTTTTAATAATGATTTTAACACTTTACATAAAATTTATGCCAATACCAAATCTTGCTACTAATTAGGTAACTTTGATTTTCAATAAGTAAAAACACACAAAAAATTAAACAATGTAAGTATGTAGGAAATATTATGCAACATAACATATATATATATAGCTTATTTAGTTTTTTAAACTTGATGTCTGTTGATGAAGAGGGTCTATTCTTGTGTTGTGCAATAATTTGTGCATAATTATGTTGCTTAATTTTTCCTTAACTTTCATTTTATTGCACTGTGTTACTTAATATAATTGCAATAAAATGCAGCATTGATGTTTCCAACTAACTTCTGTGTCTTTAACAATATGATTAATGCACCCATTTCATATTTATTCTTGACTGATTCTTGCCAGATATTTCAAAATTTGATATATTCTTTTAATTAGATAGAAATGTTAATACTTTATTTCCAGAAAGTTTCAAAATTCTCATTTTCTTGCTTCAAACAAAATGGTTTTATTTCTATAAAGTGGCATTCAATATGCCAATTTTCTTGCTGCAAATTAAAAAAATTTCTGCTTCAAGTTAAGTTTTATTGCTTGGAACTCATACAAAATGGGATTTTTGCTGTTCCAAAAGCACCGTATGACTGTGAGATCATTGTATTAGGCATATATTTCAACATTATATTTATGGAGAGAAGCATTGAGGAGGGTGGAAATTAAAATTCCTACTTTTTAATACTTTTTATATCAGAATTTCTATTTTTGTTCCTTTATTTCTTAAAAAGTTGAGTCCAAGATAAAATAATTTTGCAATAAGCAAATGCTGGTAATGGAAACAAGCTCATCAATTTCAAATTCAAAGAAATGGAATTGATACAATCTTCTCCTGAGACAAGACAATGTACTGTCAATAGGGATATTGGTAAATAACAATTTAACATCAAAGGAGACCATAGTCAATCTATAAGAGTTTAAATTTTTTTTAGATTTGTTTGTATTTGATTTTTTATATGTGATTTGTTAATATTTGATATTAAATTTCTGTTGTGTTTTGGTTCACACCAATCTTGTGTGTTACTTCTCATTTCGGTTTGGCTGGACTGCTCTCCATTCTGCTATCTGATTGGCTGGCTTTCTCAGGCAAACTTTTAATTCAGGTCTTGGGTATATGAACCTCTCTGTTTCTTTTATTTGGACCTATTGTGTCTTCAGGGCTGTTGGTTTTCCTTACAGTGATGAAGAGGATCCGGCATATCTCTGAAACAGCTGTATTTTTGAATTATTATTTTATTTGTACTTAAATACATTGCTCTGATTTTCCTTATCACTTTGCATAACATGTTCTTTTTATTGTTCATGTGTATTAGTTTCTTAATTTGATTATGCTTTTCTCGATTGTTTCAATATATCTTAGTAGATGTAATATGTTTATGCTATTTCTAGGTTTTTAATTTTTGGTTAGAGTATTTTGATGCTGCTTCATCTGATGATGTTATGGATGTTATAAGATTTCCTGTGAGTATGATTTATGCTGAAATTTTGTTCTTAATTGTTCATTAGACATGAATGAGATAAATGGAGGATGACATTTGATGCACTAAGACAGGGATCGGCAACCTTTTTGCACTTGCAAGCTGCATTTGAATTTTGGGTTAGATGAATCGGCTGCATTAACATGTATTAAAGATATGCAATAATGACAAGAATAACAAAATATATTAAAATATGTGCTGAAATAGTAAAAATTGAGTTCACTGTTATTTTTAGCACTGGTACATATTACATATAATCTTTATTGTACGATGGCCATACGTATAAAAAAACAGTTTTAACCATTAATTATTGTTATGAGCAGCACATTGAGAAATGCATATAAAACCTTAGATTTAGATATTCCATGACCAATATATAGAAAATATAAAAAGATAATTGTACAATAATAGGAAAATGTATTAAATATCATAGATACTTGAGTTACATTTTTATTTTCAGAAAATTAATAACAATTATTTTTGAAAAATTTATAAAATTTGTTTAAATTTAATATGATTCTTGTCAATAAACACAATTTCTAGATGCAGAAATAAAAAATTAAAGAAGTTGAGTGAATAAATTAATATTGTATAAATAAGTAAAATGTAATTTTTAAAGTGGAAAAATATATATTAATGCCATTTCATTACAAACATATATATATGCAATATTATTAGCAATTGTAATAAAATTCTATCGACAAAGATAACGGTACACAAAACTTGCATTTTAAAACAAGAAATAATACAAAAATATTTCTTAAAAAAATTGTGCTAAGAGAAAATTTATCTTTATAAAATAATGAGCTTCTAACAAATTAAACTTAATATATAGAAAACATAAATATTGACATTTTTTTAGTTAGTGTGACTTTTGTTGTTGTACAGTCTTCACTAAATTTTATGTCTGATTTCATTTGTGAACTGCAAATTGGTATAGTACTGTAAAAATGCTTATCAGTAAGTCGAGTCAGCTATGTAGTATACAGCAGAGCATTAAAGAGGTTTGTTCCAAATTATCTCTTGCACAATGGTGACTTTTTATAATTTCATGAGTAAGATATTAGTTTATTTTCTTTATATATTTTTTCTGAAATTTTTAAATTCCAAATTATTTTTTCAATATGTAAAAAAGTGAATTAACTCAGCAGAATTGTCTAAAAGGTACTTTTGTGCTACATTTGAAACAATTTTATTTAACCTGTTCAAGACCACTGTTGTACATACACAATGGAGGGATTCTCTATTCCTCGACCCACTAATGCATATTCGCTATGTGATGCATTGTCCACTGATTTAAATGTTTAATTAATATTTTTAAATAACACTAGATAACAATAAAATCCCATCCAAGCTAATTATTTAGATCATTGATATTCACATTTTAGTTTTGGATTTCATTTCTCATGAGAATGCCAACTAAGTAAATTGTATAAGCACATATGCAAGCTGTTGTAAACTCGTAAGTTAAAAATCATGTTGATTAACAGATTTATAGGGATGGTTTTTTCATTGTGTTTATTTTCATACAGTCTTGTGTGGAATGTTTAGGGCTGGGAATTCTTATCAATAAATTATCTTTTGAATGTTATTACAATGCATTTCTCAATAATTTAAAATTTGTTTTATTAGATTCTTGTTCTCGAACCTGACAAAGTGTATATGCCAAGTTTTATTACTGTTAATATGGGTGCTGAAGAAAAGTCTGTGCATATTGTAAATTTGTGTCTTGAAGCTCTTAAAGAAAAGTGTCGAAAATTACATGAATGGGTTTTCACAGCACCATCTTTAAAGAGTTTAAGGTTAGTTATTAAATTATTTTGTCTCTTTGTATTGTCCATTTACAAGGAGACTGATACAGCTAAAAAGTTATTGATCTTGAGATATCTGCAAAAGGAACTATAAAAGTAAGCTATAAAAGTTATATGGAAGGGTGGCACATCTGAATTACTTAAGCAGCAAGTAGTAGTTCTAATGTCAGATTTCTCCAGATAAAAGAGGCTTACTTTTATAGTTCATTTTTACAGTATATCTCGAAATTGGTAATTATTTAAATGTGTCATTTTTCTCATACACTGGTTATATATGTATATATGCACATATATATATATATATATATATATATATATATACATATATATATATATATCTGTGTGTGTGGAAACCCCAGACCACATGACCAACCCGAAGGCTTTTGGTAGCTATTTGTGTGGATGGATATCTGTGTGTGTGTATATATTTTTCAATGAAAATATTTACTTTGATGATTTTAAATTTCTTTGACTGCTCTTCATATAAAATAGATATCCTTTAATGTTTTTCAAAAGTTGATCATTCCTGTGAAAGAGTTAAAGATCTTTTACTTTCTAAAAAGTAGTACTCAAAGTAGTCAGTCACAGTTTTCACAGAACACTGTCAACTCCTCAGGCATTTTCCTTTGGAATTGTTGATCCAAAGTGCAAAGACTGCTTTTCAGCTGAAGAAACCCCTTCACATGTGCTCTGAATTTTATGCAGTTTAGATCAGTGGCTTACACAGGATTTTGATTTGGGGGGGGGGGGGGGGTGAAGCTTGTGGTTGCCTTCTTTCAAACCTAGTGTCTTATTTCGTAAGTGGCGATATTTTGAATTTAGTATAAACATATAGAAAATTGAATTATTTTTGCTTTATGAGTTTAAGCAAACTGTGAAATGGTAATAGTTAGTAGAAAAAGAAAATTAATTAGGAATAATATAATTTATTAAAAAGTTTAAGTGCAAAAAATTTAGATCTGAAAAGTTATCTCCCCTGTGGAGTAGTTTGGTATGATATTCAACTGCAATTCTAAGACCGAATATCTCAAGGTTAATAGAATATTAACAGGTTGAGACGTCAATGCTAGCCCTTCCAATCTGTGGACCAGTGTTTCTTCATAGAAAAGCATTGGAAAACAGTACAGTTTTGTTTAAAAATTTCTTGCTTTAAATAATAAGCAAGATAAATGAAATGTTGCTTAAAATAATGTGCTGGATTTGAAATATGACAAATTAACTCAAATTTGAATTAAAAACAAACTAAATTGCAATAATTAATGGATGATGAAGTCAAAAACAGCTGTTTGCCAAATTGTATACCAAGACAAGGATATGAATTTTCTGGGTGATTTTACATAACAAATACATTGGGCTTTTTATTTTATACAAAATGTACATATTTCATGCATAAAATGATAATCTTTATTAATATTTTTACTCGTAAATATAGTGCATAAATTTGGATTTTTATATAATACATTTGAACAATTATTTTTACAACATATTAAAGGTTTTGAACAAAGTATCCCATTCAAATTCATTAAATCAAGACTATGCACTCTAATGTCTGTATTTCCTAATAAAGAAAAGAAGATTTGAATAGGGTACAACTGATGAGAGATATGTTAAAATAAAATTAAATAAGATTTATTCTATAAAGCCCTCCATTATATCTTCATCAATTTGCAATTTCATTCTTATTTCTTTTAAAATATCTTGATTTAAAATTTCTTGCTTATAAATTTTATGGTACATATCTTGCCCAGTAAAAGTAAGTGTACCATTTCATTCCAATTTGTTTCTATACAAAAAGATATTAACTTTATAATTTTCTGAAAAATGTTATTGATTTGATTTAGAAATATTTAGAGTGTAACATTGTATGTTCAATGCATGTAATTAATATTTTTATTTTATATGCTTAAGATCCCGCTTCAGTATATTTAATGATATACATGTATTGTTTAATTTTGTTCATTTGAAGTCTTTGCAAATCCATTTACATATTTTATGGAACAGATATTACTGTAGAATTCTGTTGATCGTCCCCCTCAAATGTGACGAAAAATTGTGAAAAATGAAAGATGGGGAGGGGATTACTCAGAATTTTAAGCTAAAAAAAACAAAAGTTATTTTTATGAATACATTTATTTTATTCGATGACAATTTTATTTTTCCTCCAAAATTTGTTCAATGTTTATGGAGAAGGGGGTTTAAAAACTTTAAATTAAAAGATTCCTTTCAACATTTGCTTTAAAATAAATAGGGTATGGGGTATATGTGCATTTTGATGTAACTATAAGTTCATTTTTTTTTACAAAAGTATCCATGAAATTACACTTTGTAATTTTTTTTAACAAATGAATATCCCTCTTTTGAACAAATACCATTTCTATTGCATCGAAACTACTCTTCAATAGATTACTCATGATGGAGACCTTCGATTTGACAAATTGAGATATGAATGCTTTGATAAAAACTTTTTTATTTATTTATTTAACAAAAAATGTATTAACAACCCACATTTGACATGATAAATGATTATTATTGCTGTGGTTTAGTGAAATGTGTGTTTTCAAATTTAAATCAATTATTGTTTTTTCTTCAGAATATTTTAAAAGTTTCCTGACTTTTTCTCAAATCTGAATGATATATTTGTTTAAAACATGTGAAATTTTTGAGCTAGACAAAAGCTAAGCGTTGCATTGCATGAAAATACTATTTATTCTATTTTATTCTGTATTCTTTATGCTTGTAGACATCTGAATACAGTCAATATTTAAATGACAGATTTGATCAGTTGATTGTGGGTTTGGATGGTGTCTCTGGGGGTCCAACAATTTTTGGTAAATTCGTGTTGTAAGTCTAGAGGCTGGACACTTAAAATTTTCCCTTTTCTCCCAGCCATTCTAGTGAAATGACATTTCTCATAAAGGGTTTCATAGAAATTATATTTATAGATATGTATATGGCATCATTTAAGAACAAATCTAACACACAAACACATGGAAAGTATATAGTACTTGAATAATAGTTTTAAGAATCCTATTTTAAGCACTAATTATCATACAAAAAAATATAGCCTTAGAAAAATTGTATGGTGCATGAAAAGAATATACACATATTCCGTTAAGAATTTACTTGTGTATAGAATAATCATTGGCAGAGAGAGAACAGTGGAACAAAAATTGACAATAAACATAAAATAAAAAGGTAATATTGAGTTTAAAAATATTCTTGCAAATAAAATGAAATTCAATGTCTTTTGACTTTAAAAGAATGCATGAAAATGCAGTTCTAATAATATAATTTTTGGGTTCACAAAATTAGACAAAATTGTTTATAACAAGTATTCAAAGGGAATGAAATAATTTAAAAAGGGAACATCAAAAACAAAACCACTATAAAATACATATTCTAGGAATCCATTAAAATAACACCACTTAATAGTAGAGCAGCATTGCATTTAAGGTGCACATATAATATAATTTTACTAATTATACATATACATAAATGGCAAATGACAGGCATTTTTATCTTTTGCATTATTTCACCAAATGTAAAAATCATCTCTTTGAATGTTCAATATGAAGCATTGTATATAGAATAATCACTGTCATAGAGAAAGCAATTAATTTGAAATTGACAATGGTTTATAAAATGTAAAGGTAATGTTAAATTTTTAGAAAAATCGTTACTGAAACAAAATGCAATTCAATGTTTTTTTGCTTGAAAGGAATGCATAAAAGGAAGGAATTATAATTAATAACATGTTCACAAAGGGAAACAGAAATTATTATAATAGCAAGTTACTTGTATAAGAAGTGAACAAAAGTAACATAAAAAGAAAATATGAGGAAAAATCATATACTTTCATAAAGATACTATACATGTAAAAAAAATCTCAAACACTATGAGAATATTCTAAAACATCTTTTACTTGTCTTTAATTTTTACTGTGAATTTTATTACTGGAAAATTAATGAAAAATGTAAGTTAATGTATTTCTATTCCTTAGTCTTTACAAAAGAGATGAAAGATGCCTCTTTCTATATGTGCACCAAAACTCTGATGATTTCCAAATTTTCTTTCCATCAGAATTAATGCGCAAGAAGTTTTATGATTTACTTTTAGAAATGACTGCTGATCAAGATGGTATAATTACTACAGAAATCGATGATATTAACCCTGAAGTAATAAAGGTATCAAACTTTAGCTTTTAAAGTTGCTCTGTGAAATTTTAATTTTATTTGAACATGCATTCATATGTAGAGATAGAACACAGATCTCCAATGACTTTCGGTATAAATTATTGAAAGCATGCAGTCTGTATTTTGCATTTTTTTTTTTAACATGCATTTAAGCATGATGCATTCATTCTTATGCTTGGCTCCATTGAATGGTACATGACTTTGCATCCCATGAACAACTGGTTGCTGTGTGCTATTGGGGCAAGAAGGATTTTCCCATTTATTGATGCTGTTTTCCACATTAATTGATAAATTTATTTTACTTGAACATAGGAAAATTGCTTTAATCAGAAGAACAGATATATTTTGAAGAATTAAAATTTCTGAAGAAATGTTCATAGTTTCTGCCTTTTTCTCTAGAAGTAATAAAAGGGGAAAACTTCCCTTTAAAAATATGTACAGATAATAGGATATTTTTCAATAAGGAAAATTGGGAAAAGGGATATACAATTAGGCCTACATAGTGGAATATGCAGAACTAGCTTCTTGAGAGGGGGTTGAGAATATTCTAATATATATAAATTTTATATATATAAGTTTTTTGAAAAAACACTGTTCCATATTAAAAAATATAATATCCTAATATATATAAATTTTATAATATATATATTATAAGTACGTTAAGAAAAAGCACTGTTCCATATTAAAAAATTGGCTTAATCATAAGGAAATATATGTTTTTTTAGCCAATGGAGAGGATAGATTGTAATGCTAACTACACTCATGTCCAAAGGTTAAGCAACAAAGTGAGAAAAGCAGATAAAAAGAAAAGTTTTTATTCGCATTCTTTAAAACTTTCACAAGTCATGGGGTATAACAAAAGATACTAGCATGGGGAAATGCAAAAAAAATTATCGTTAAATAAGGAGATAATAGAGATAAGCAAAAACAGGATTTTGGGCCGCAATACAGTTCATTAGTGGAGGTCTGGATATAACGGCTATATAATGGTTATGGGATATAACGACTTCTGCTGGAAATGCATGTCAGACAGGATCGATTCATGCCAAGAATACAGAGCAGACATGTTCTGTGCTTATAAAGGTTCCAGGGAAGTTCATGGAGAGAACTTAAACATCTCCGAAACATGTTCCATACATGTTCGATAGGATTTAAGTCAGGTGATCTCATTGGCCATTCCATACAAATCAGGCTAAACCAACCTTCCCAAGTGACCAGCTAGGGTTTACGCTTTTGGGATGGGAGGCGGTGGAATACTAATCGCCCACTCAGCGATAACTCAACTGGAGGAGCGAAGTCAGTAGAATAATTCACTGGATGAGGTCCGAAGATGGTCCCGCCAAGTCTTGACCAAGTCACAGTCAGGTTTAGGCTTAGGTTATGAATAGAAACAGTCCATCCCCATACCTGGAAGAGTCCAAGTCACAGGCAGCTGAGTGGGGTGTTGAAAGCCCAAACCGTCCGACTCATCCGAAGATGTAGAGTAACAAATTAGACAGCCGGAGCTGGGTCGGGTGTGGAAAACCCAGGTCACCCGACTCACCCTAGGGTATGAGCAGCAGGATGAGCTCGGTAGGGTGTGTGACAGCTGTGTTTCTCGGATTTATGTACCCCCAGGAAGGGAAAAATCAGCGCTACAGAGCTAATATTTGTACATCACTCTCATGGAGTCCCCTCTCCCTGTGGGGGAGAATTCCATACGAAGCAGTGTTTCTGATTCTAAGTACTAGCCAACAATGCGAGCCATGTGAACTTGTGTTTGAGCGTTTCTAAAAAATGGCATCAAGACCCGTGACTGCAAGAAATGGGCAAACATATTGAGCAAGGATGTCATCTCTATACCACACTGCAGTCACAGTACTGCAAGGAAAGATGTGGAGATCTGTGAGGACGCTGGTAGTATTCCCTGCCCAAACCATCAAACCACCTCCTCTGTATGCATGCATTTAACTGATGTTACTGGCATGATAGCAAGTTCCAGTTGTTCTCCAGACCAATAATCATCAGAAAGTACTCTGTACATCAAACTATGATTCATCAGTGAAGAGCACAGTACCCCATTGTTGTAGAGTCCAGTTGAGGTGATTGTGAACCCAGTTTAAGCGGGCCCCTCTCTGCGAGGATATTAGTGGGATGCAAACCACTGGTTGTCTTGCATACATCTGCCCAGCATTTAGCCATCTGCAAACATTTTGCTGAGATACTGCTTTTCCTGCCAATGCTGCAAGGTCATAAGCAAGCTGATGTGCAGTGACTGACTTGTGGTATCATGCTTGCAGATGCAGAAAATGGTCATTCTGAGTGGTTGTGATCCTTGGACATCCACTTACTGGTCTACGAGACACTATTTCTTCACTTTAATACCGGTTCCACAGGTGCCAAAAGGCGAACAATTGACATTTTGGACTTGGGCTATTTTTGGCTGTCGTTGGCCCTCTTCGAGATGTCCTATTACCTCTCATCACCCTTAGATGATGTCATATGCTCATTTTTCAAAATTTGGCTATTTCAATTTTCCTTCTGGAATCTAATGTGGAGATACAGGCTCTGCACAAAGCTAGCCATTTTTGTAATTTTCCTTGTTAAAAAATGCTGGTATGCGAAATATTTTCTGTGGGCTAGTTTCCACATGAATGTGCCTGTCATGTATGCGAATTTTGTGGCTACATGTTGTTTCTTACAATGAATATGCTAATTTTTCCCTTTGTTGTTTAACATTTGGACATGAGTATAATATATTTTGCCCCTCCCCCAGACATTGTTTTCTATCTTTGCCTAATTTTTAGCTACAAATTTAAATGTATTGAAACATTTTGCTGAATTTTCAAGAATATTTGCTTGATTATATAGAAATAACTTTTAAACATAGTTTATACTTTTTATCTAATGTCTACTATATTTAATCAAACAAGATTTGTATATTTTCTTTAACTATTTGAACATAGGAGATACTACAAAAATGTAATATTTTTTAACTCCTTCAGAATATAATGCTGGAACAGATTAAATCAAAAAGTACTTATGGAAAGTGAGATTTAAACTGTTATGAAGATAAAAAATAATTTTGAGAAGGGTCAATTTTTAAGTATGGTGAACAATAACTGGTAACTATACACATTAATTATATATTATTTTTAATAAAAAGTAATTATCAAGAGGTAGATTCAAGAAGAATTTCAATCTTAGTAGTATTTTCCAGCATATCAGCTTATATATGTACCAAAAATTCATTTTTAATAAACTTTACATATTAGGAAAAATAACTTGTTCAATACCATGAATAATTTTTTTAATTCTCAAAGCAAGTATTTAATATTAAAAACTATTTATTGTCAAACTATTAGAAATTTATGAAAACAGCAATTAATTAACTGTTTGTCTTCTTTTAGTTCCAAAGTAGCTAAATAAAATCTGGTAATTGGTTTACTTTCATATATCCCAAATTTGAAAACTATTGTAATTGCATTAGAAAATAAAATTTCAGATTTAACGTGTTACAGTTAATTCGTTTAATAGTAAACATTACTTCCTCTGATTCTTGATCTATGTACCCATTTTATTTTATTTTTCTGTCTACTGCAGCTGTTTAAAAATAAGTATTTATACCTTTCATTCTTAAATTCTAAATTTGATTGGGAGATTGATTGCAGGTGTTTTGAAGTTTTAAATCTTCTGGAACATAATTTTTCTCCAGCTAGTAGTCAATTCTAATTTATTTGGTAAATGAAAATATCACTTTATGTGTACTTCATCTGTCCTCATTATAAACATTGTTTATTTTCTGAATTTATAATTTTTAGTTGATTACTTTGCCATTCATATGTATACAAAGCTGATGCCATCACTGGCATTTGTTTACTCCTTTATTTCTGCAAAAGTTTGTAATCAAAACTCATTATTAATTGGTATTTATTGATAATTTTATTAAATTAATTATTGATGGATTATTCTTTGTTAGTTTCATAGAACTGAGTTTATTTAAACTTGGATAAACTTACATTCATTATGCATGGCTACTTAAACAGCATCAGTGCCTGATTTCAGCAGTTTTTAATCTGGATGGTGCTCCATCACACATAGATAGACACCCTTGTCAAGTGGTTGCTTGAAGCACATTTTACTATTGAAAGAATCATGAGCCAGCGTTTATGTGTAATGTAGCCAGCATGCTCACTGGATCTGAATCCCTATGGAATTCAGCTGTTGGGATGCTTCTAAACCAGCATTGCATGCCATATCTACAATATTTCGAGTGAGATTCTATATTTTGTGGTTAAGCATGTAATTTTGAAATGTTGCCAACAATGGAGGACATCATATCGAACATGTTCTTGTGTAACCATACAACATGCCATGTGTATCATAAGTTGTTTGTTGTTTTGAATTATCCGCTATTAGTACCATGTATTGCCTTAGCAAGAACTTCCGAAACAAATGTTCTTATTCTTTCTCCAAATAAAATCTCATCACTGTATCTGTTCTCATGTTAAATATAAAATTATGCAGCTGAATAGTTCCCAGTTTACAGCCTTTCAAAATGTGAACTTTAATTATAGACACACTGTATACATATACACATAGCACAAGAGTAAAACAGAATCAAATTTTACTCTTGTGCATTATATTGTATATAATATATTGTATATAATATATTATTGTATATAATATATATATTCAATCTGTCTATATTTATTACAGTATGAGTATGAGTTGGACAATCAGCAAAAAAAAATAGTATTGGGCAAGGGCTCATATGGAGTAGTCTATGCTGCTCGTGATCTGACAACCCAAGTTCAAATTGCAATTAAAGAAATTCCTGAAAAAGATATAGGGTTTGTATTTTCCATTTATGTATTTTTTATAGAATTCTGTTAAAAGATCTGGAAAATAGGATTCCCATTTTGGTGTGATTAAAAGTTTTTGAGTATAAACAATATGTCTTTAAAAAGATCTTTAATTAGTTTATAATTCCTGTGGTCATTACTACTTTCATATACAGCCAATACTATCTTATGAAAACTTTGCTCTGTCCCATTTATTTTAAGTACTGTTAATGCAAGAATGAAATGATTGCGGTCACTTTAATCCTAAAATTTTATTCTGTGCATGTTCTTATTATTGAACTTTTAGCTCTATTACCAAGTTTTCTAGAGCTGTTGAAAACTTTGATATCATACAGTAATAGTAAATTTCTAATCATAGAAAATTGAAAAGAGTAATATAATAAGATAGGATTAAAATCTTATATAAATGTTAATTATTATGTAATGTTAATGTTAATTATTTTCTATGTTAATTACTATTCTTGTTATTCTAAAGTAATTTATCTTTTCACTGTGAAGATAAACAATTGATTTTCAGAAATAGTGTTATATTCAATGTATAATTTCCTTTAGTTTTTATCAGTTTTTCATCTGAAAAATTTGGAATATTCATGTTTAAAAGTTATAAAATGTATCCATATTTTAGCACCAAAAGAGTGCTGTAATCAAAATAAAAAAAAATCCAAAAGTATTATGCTCAGTAATGATATAGAGTAAATAATATTTTTAGGCCAAAATTCTCTTATATGTTTACTGGTATAAATAGTTTAGTTTTATTTTGTTAAAATACTCATCACTTTGACACTAAATGCACATTTCATATTTAGTGTTTTTTTTTTTTTTTGTATTCACTAAAATGTAGAATCCATATTTAATTGTTTCACTATGATTTGAATTGAAAGTACAGGGTGTCCCAAAGATATCTTTACTACTTTAACCTGTAATGAAAAAAAAATGAGTTAAGTTATCATAATGTAGCTTTTTGCATATGAAAGAGTAACTCAATTATTTAAACAAAATTTTCACTGAGTTATTTTTCCAATTTTTTTCCAGTTAATTTTCTAAAAATTTCTTCAAAGTTTTTTCCAATCTCAACCTCTACATTTGTATATATCACCTTAAAGTGATAATCAATTTCCAGCTATGTTTACTGTAGCATTTCTGCATTAACTGTTGCAATGGCCGCAATTATTTTTTGTCTTTGGGTTTTCAATATCATAAACTTCCATTCATTACACCATACAATTTAAAATATCCAGATGAAAACAAATAAAAAAAACCCACTTTGTGAGTTACACTTTTATATGCAAAAAGTCGCATTCTGATATCTCAACTCATTATCTTTTTATTACAGGCTAAAGTTGTAAATATAATTTTGGGACACCCTATACAGGATGTCCCAAAAAGATTGAAATGTGCTTTAATTCTTTACCTGTTGGAGATAAGTGGGCAATATAAATTGTAAAAATGTTGAAAGTAAGGTAGGAAATAAGACTATGTTAATGAAATAGTCCTCCCATTAATTTTTAAAAAGTTACACTTTTTAAATTTATATACAACCCCTTTAAACAAATTTGGTCAATCAGAAAATTTTTATTTTTAATGCAACAAGATCATTTAAAAAAATTGCATATTTGTATCTTTAAAATCAACTAAATTGTGATAAAGGAAAAAATCTGACCTATGCCACTTTTCCATACCATGTAAAAGGCTGTTTCATCAGTGAAAATATGGATCATAAACAAATTGACGATGGAAATTGTTTAGATCAAAAATATGTTAATATGTGTCAACATTTTTTATCACAAATGCATCTAAATAAAGCATTACACAGACAGAGATCATATAAAGCAGTGGTACTCACTAAGTCTCCTATGTATTATTATCATCCAGTTTTATATTTTTTGTTATATGTCACAAATTTACATTTCTAATTTGATATATGGTCCCCATTCACAATGTTTAATATTCAATTAAATATAACTCGCTCAGTTTTAAAGATACAGAAAGGGGTCGAATAAAAATTTAAAGAGTGTAACTTGTTGAAAATTAATGTGTGGATTATTTCATTAATGTAGTCTTATTTCCTACCTTACTTTCAACATTTTTGCAATTTACATTACCCACTTATCTCCAACGGGTAAAGAATTAAAGCGCATTTCAATCATTTTGGGACACCCTGTATATTATTGTTAAATTCAGGTGATGCATCGTTTACTAGTAATAACCAAAGATCCTTTATTTGAAAATGGGCAATTAATTTTATATATATATATATATATATATATATATATATACACATACATACAAATACATACAAATGTCATATATAATACAAACTGGTACAGATATTTAGCTGGTAGGTTAGAAAATTATGGAATTATTAATTCATTACACTAGGAGCAACTGATCTGACTTTTGTGACTATTTACCTCACACGCTGGACTTAGATGTTACCTTAAGTCTAAATTATGTATTGTAAATGCATAAAGGTTGTTCACTTTCTCTCCCAAGACTTAAAATGTTTCAGTATTTTAAATGTTCTGGCTTTTATTGGATCAGTGTTGAATTTTTCATTGGTACTGGATTCCATTTTGTTGACAACTTTAACTCTGAAAATGTCTGAAATTTTCATAAATTGAACCTTGGTTTAAGGCACTGCTGGAGAAGGCATCTTAGATTCTGGAACTACTGGCATGTTGGAATGACCCCAAAACTATTAGCAGTGCAATTTTGAAATCTCAATCTCTTGAAATTTATTAAGGAGGGTCATCAGAACTGTTGGTCCGTACTCAACAAATACTTATTAGTAGTTGTAACCTGTACTGGCCTTCACTAGGTGCATATGATTATGCCATCCCCACTGTGAATAACATTATGATGTCGGCTTCGTTTAAGCTGTAATGACTTTTTCCTCCACATATGGAAATGCCTAAAAATCTAAGATAATTAAATTCATGAAAATTTGAAATTTTGATTATTACATTGTGAATTTAGATTTAATGGCTAAATTTCACAATTGCGTTGTGTTTGAAAACAAGGTAATTAAATATAGAATTGGCTGCTATAAATTTTAAAAAAGAAGTTAAAATCATAAAATGAATTTTGCCTAAACTATTGTTACTCCTAATAGCTATAAGAAGGTTTGAGCTGGAAAAGAAGTAAAGAGGGTTCGTACTCCTTCTGAAAATCATCAAAAACTCCTGGATTTAGGTTTTTTAATGGACCTTAAAAACTTCTTATTTTATTTGTTTTAGCACTAAACTTCTGGAAATTGGAAAATAATTCTGGAAAATTGATATTGTGACCTATTATTTCTTAATTTAGTCAATAGGTGGTGCCACGAAAATAGCAATAGTAGACAAATACTGAAGTTGGAAATGCAGGAATGTTGCTGTTATATAGAAGTTTATGCTTTATTGTTCAATTTATTTTTATTTAACTGAAAATCCTTTTCAATAAGATCGTATAGTTTTTTATATTTTATTTTTACTTCCAAAATTATTTCCAATAAGCTGATTACATAATAGAGTTTCTTTACTTTCTATTTTAAATGGTTTGGCTTGTGCTCATTACTCCAATGTTTACCTTTTAAAATTACCAACAATTTATCCAATTCCAAAATTCCACTTAACTTTAAGTACATAAATTAATATTGGTACAGCCAAAACACAAAAGAATAACAACGAAATTTCTGCTAAACGAAACTTTTATTATTAACCAACCTTTTAAACTTCAGAAACAGTTAACTTATTCTTACACAAACATTTAAATTTAAAAGCTTCAAAACATCTTCCAAATCATTAATACTTAAATAAATTTTGAAGTTGAACAATTATTTTTAGTACATTGCATTGCCCAAAAAGAAAAGAACAATTAAACCCCAGAACCCAGCTTCATATTCCACTCTAGTCTGAAGATCAGAGCTTGGTCTGCCTGGAAAGCTGTCCACCAAACATTAATATTTGAATTAAAAATAACAAAAAAACCCAAATTATTGATGTACAAAAATTAGAACTTTAAAGATAATGAATGAAACATATTGTTTGCAAACCAGTACCTAGATGGCAGTACCACCTCCGATAAAAACGTGAAAAACAGGCTTAAATTTTCAGTCTTGTTAAATCAAATGTCAAATTAAATGACACATTTTTCTTTTTACAAATATTGAAACTAAAAACTGGCACATCTGCAATAAGGTTGATATGTACTAGCTGACTCTTCAGTCAAGCTTGCAAGGAAACACCTAGAATCCAATCACGCAAGGGACTGGAGAAACTGATGGCACATTTTTCTTTTTAAAAATATTGAAACTAAAAATTGGTACATCCACGACAGGGTTGATATGTATTAGCTGACTCTATGGTCACTTATAAAGCTTGCAAGGAAACACCTAGGATCCAATCACACAAGGGACCGGAAAAACTGTATATAAATGTGTAATGATGAAGACAACAATGCATGATCACTTAAATGTTAGAGTACCACAGGGACACTTGTAGTAAGGCATATTGGTGGCTGCAGAATGTTACCTTAGAACAGCACTAGTCTCGACAATTTCATGATGAATAATAAAAAAAAACACTTTGGGAATGGATCTTTTTGTATCCATCTCCATCCTCGCATTATTGCATATATTGGCTTGACTAAACTAGCTTATTTTCATATTTTGGTTAGTTCCAAAGGTTAATTTTTTAATTATTTTCACATAAATATTATGATTGCAAAATTCAGTTTTTTTTTTCGGGCATTGCCGAGAGTACACAATTCCATCCATCTCCATCCTCTACTTATTGCACATTAGATGAACTAAACTAGATTATTTTCAAATTTTGGTTAATTTTTTAATTATTTTTGCATAAATAGTAGGATTGTGCATTTCAGTTTTTATTTTCGGTCATTGCCGAGAGTATACAATTCTCTTTTTCCATTCATCTTCATCCTCTTTTAATTGCACATTAGCTTGACTAAACTAGCTTATTGTCATATTTTGGTTAATTCTAAAGGTTAATTTTTAAATTATTTTTGTATAAATATTACAATTGCAGAATTTAGTTTAATTTTTGGACGTTGTCGAGAGTACACAATATCTTTTCTATCCATCTCAATCCTTTTATCATTGCATATTAGCCTGACTAAACTAGCTTATTTTCATATTTTGGTTAATAATAAATGTTAAATTTTGAATTATTTTTTGCATAGATAGTGTGATTGTGCAATTCATTTGCAGGTCACCTCTCCTCTTCAAGAACCCATTGAATTTCGAAGAAATTATATATGGGAAAATGTAAAACAAAATTTTTGGTTACCAGGTACCAATCATGTCAAGTTGATGTTGGATTTCATTTAAAAAATTATAACATAAAGGTTAAGAAGAAATCTGTTATTGAACCCTGTTCCATCACTGATACTTAATAAATTATAAATCTTTGTATGGCCGGAGTGGTGTAGTTGGTGCAAAACCAAGAGACCTGACTCTTAAGAGAAACATTTGTAGAATCTTGGTTTTATATCTGCTTTTAAGGTTTAGAAAAACTGCTGGAAAAATAGTCAAACCCGCCTGAAAAACTCCTTAAAATCTCCTGGAAATGGTTCTTGGAAAAGAATATGAACCCTGAGTAAAGGAAGGCTAGGGAACACAAAGTAAAAGGATTATAAGTATTTAAGGGGCCAATAAAAATGAGTTGTTTTAGGTGTTCAATTAAAAATTTACAATTATATAAAGCTGATTACTGTATATACTCACATATAAGTCGAACCCCTGTTTTTAGAGCAGAAATTGAAAAAAAAAACAAATATTCATGTATAAGTCAATCCCCCTCCCCCCCCAAAATAAATAACATGTTTTCAATAAATTTATTCGAAACACTTGAAATGAAAATTATATATATATCAGGGATGTATCTACAGTGGTCGGTGGTGGTCGGGGTTTCCACCACTCAGAATTTCCGACCACCACTCAATTGCCGACCACCACTCATCCAAAAAAATATACATATTTTAATTACATTTAAAAAAAGTTATATTCAATTTTATCAAATGTTTTTCTTTAATATAAAAGTATACAATACTAATACTGTTTGTGTGTGCGAATTAACGTGAAGCTCATTTCGAAATTTTATATTCTCAATTATAATTGTTCTGGAAAATCAACCACCACTCATATTTCTCTAGATACATCCCTGTATATATATATATATTATACTAAAATTTAATGTGCATAGCAAAAACTTTCAAGTACGATTCCAAACAAGATTAATATAGTCCGAGTTAAACTTGCCAAACAGTTAAGAAAATCTTTCTCCATTATTGGCATGTTATATAGATATCAGCAATCCCATCTATGCCCATGTCATAAGAATCACTGTCATTATCATTTATAAAAACCCAATCATCATCTGTACCAGCAAGTTCATTACTAATGCAACATTTCTTGAATGATTTCATGACCAATTCCTACAGTCCTGCATCCCTATCCCAAGCATCCTTGACCCACTGCACAATCAAAACAATGTCTGACATATTAAGGTTTCCGCTCCTAAGGTTCTGTCGATAGTTTCTGTAGCCCCGAATTGATGTGAAGCAGCACAGTTATTAGTATACTCTGCAAAAGAAATCTCTTTCAACTTCTTCTTCGACCCAGACCGTCCGACCTACCCGAAAGTGTAAGGTATCTGTTTGAATGGCAGGGAAGTGACACCCAATTTAGACCAGAACCCAGTGGGAGCACCATCCACAGGGACCATACCTTCCTTCCTCTTTTACCAACCTCTCGGAAAGACTTACAAACCCATATATTTAACATACCATATTCTGCATGAACATGGGGACAGTTTGGTCAGAGGTGGGAATCAAACTCGGGTCGTCCCTAGTGCAATCCCAGTGCACTAACCACTGGGTTGTCCCGTCCCCTCACTTTCAACTTAAAATCATGTATTATAGTTTGACACAATTCACGTTAGGGAGTGTATAGCTCTTTAAAGAGCCATTTTTTGTCGAAGACGATATCAGCCGTAATCGAAGAAGCGAAAGAAAAACACATATGATCAAAAACAAGCAGGGTGTAACAGGAGTATGGGCATGGCTCCGTTCAGTCCAATCCTGACAGACTCAATATGCTGGTAGTCATGGAGACAGTGACTGTGTTGTGGGTATGCAAAGCTATGAGATTTTTGAAGTGCAGAGAAATTTGGAGAGTTGTGGTTGCGTAATTACTTCTACATTGTTTTAGGATGGATTGTCTTGCAGGAAGAACTTTAGAACTTTTAGACTTCTGTTTTTTAAGGCTTTGCATAAGACTACCCCCTCCCACCTCCCACCACTTCGAAGCTCTTTTTTTGTCCAGAATTTCTTGATTTCTATGTGAGTATATATGGTACCACCCAGATTACTCAAAAACATAACAATGAAACGAGAACTTAGTTCAAAATAAATCAGCCACTCAATGAGTGGGACATGCAAAATGTGTTTCGCAATCGATATATCTATTAGGTGGGTGGAATAACACTTGGTCTTGACAAACAAAAATACATCGATGGACAATTATACCTCTTTAAGAGGGTTTAGAAGAGTATAATAACTGATGACTCCCATTAAGGGGGATGGAAAACATGAGTTCCTGGATATTAGAGGAGAAATTTATCAAAGTTATTTGAAAAAAGATTCATTGAAAGAAAAACTTCCTACACTCACCGAAGCCACTCTATGATAGGGGGAAAAGGTTTACTTGGAATATAGACAGAGGTGGTTTAAGCGGATTGGAGGCCCCTGTCGGTAAAAATTTCGAGGTCTTTAGACCTAAGCCCCCCTCCCCCCCCCCCAAAAAAAAAATGTGTAAGGAAGTTATGACTTTTTTAGAAAGATTTCAGTATTATATTTTTAATGAGTTGCTTAAACCAGCAATTTGTAGCTAATAATAAAACTCAACAGCTTCATACATCCGAGTTCCTTGAGATAGCTCTGAATTGGTGCTATCGCATATGACATAAAATGTATTGACGATGAAATTTTCCCTTTTTGCAAATTCATAACTGACTTTTTTGCTTTCACCAAAAACATTTTTCTCTTCTTTCATTCTTCCATCTTCTTCATCAAATGATAGCCCTAATAACTCAGTTGCTTCTTTTTCTACTCTTCCAAATTCTTTGAAATATTCGATAAAATTCTCTACTGACCTTAGTAGAATAGAGCCTTTTAATAGTTCGCACTCCACTGATTGCAGTGATTTGCTAGTAGCATTTATTCTCTGTACAATGGTATTTCAAATCACGGTTTCAGGGTGGTTTCATATTTGTCCAATTTTTTCAGAAGTGGCGTTGCTTCGACTATTGTGGTCTTTTTTCTTCTTTTAAGTCACAGATTTCAACTAAAGCCTTTTTTTATATAGGTGTAACCAAGTTTTACAGCCTGTACGGCATCTGCTCTTGCTGACCATCTTGTGTCTGAAACTCTTCACACTGAGACTGCATGTTCACACTTCCCAGCTTTTTGCACAAAACTTGTTAGCGATCAGTTGATGCAGAAAAAAATTGTGAATAAATTCTGTACAAACATAGACTACTGAATCTCAGCGCTACAACTTTCTACAATGAAATTTCTAATTAAATTTAAAGAATGACTGGCACATTCTTTAGCTGGCACAATGCATATAAACTGCACTTGGACTGTTATTTAATACATGCCTGTAGGCTTGAGTACTTCCCTGACATATTGGAAGCATTGTCAAATGATTGCCCTTTACAATTTTTAATGCCCACTCTTAATTTTGCTAAAATCTTTAATACTTGGTGTTCCAAATATGAAGACTATGTCCTTCCATGGGAGTGAATGAATTCCGCAAAACTTTCTTTGATATCACCACTAGGTACAATGTATCTTATGACAAATGTCAGTTGATCAACATGTGACACATCGGGTGTAGAGTCAACGATAGTACTGTAATAATTCACATCCTTAATGTCGTCAATTATGTGCTCTTTTACTTGTTTACCAATGATGCATATAAATTCATCACAGATATGGTGAAACAAATAGCTATCATTTCCTCGTCCTCTATTGGTATATTTCTACAAATGCATCTTCAAGAAATTGTCATATTTCATTTGAGATATTCCAAGCACGTCAAGTACCTTTTTTTTTTTTTTTTTTTTTTTTTTTTTTTTTTTTTTTTTTTTTTTTTTTTTTTTTTTTTTTTTTTTTAGGATCCTGGCCTTCTTTGTTACCTAGGAATGCTAGCCCTAAACGACTCAAGAATTTTATAGTCTATATTTATATTATTTGCTTCACGATTTCTTTCCAATTATGTTCTTCATTTTCTCCGACGAAAATTTGGAAAACGTCCGGATTTTGGAAGTTTCCGGATTTTCGAGGTTATACTGTATTTCAGTTCATTCATTCTTGTTTATGCTCACTTATGTGAGTTTCTGTAAACTTTACCATTTGTTTTGCTGTATGTTTTGTTAATGGAGATTTTTGTTAAAGATGGCAAGATAGCTTCCTGAAATTTGTACTTTTGTTTTACTGTAAAAATTACTAAGCCATATTTCTCAAAGCAGATAAAATAGCAATGCATGTCGTCATAAAATTAGCAGTTCAGCTCAGATAAGCAGTTCTTGGGTTCCAACATCCTCTCTTCCATTGCAGCATGTGCCCACCTGATAAGGTCATCTGCATCAGCAGTAATCATGATACACTCTAGAAATTTATTCATATATATGGGTTCATTTTTTAATTTAACATGTTGCAAAATCTTATTGTGTTCCTTTTGAGAGAAACTTTTGTCCACTAATAGGAGCACAACTATGTGAAAAATTTAGTAGTTTTGAAGTCTTAGTTATCTGTTTATCCTTTATAATTATATGCTGCAATTCTTGTTCTGTTTACTTTTATGGAAGGATTTTAAATGTTTATATGTGATTCATTCCCACTATCTAGAACATTATATTCAACTTTATCTATTTACATTTGGTATGTATAATAAATACTACCTATAAAATTCAGCATGGTTGAAATCTATGCTGTCCTAATTTTTTGTATATATCTGTAATGTTGGTTCTATTGATCTGATTTCACCAATATAAGTGTTTATTTTTTGTTACGAGTGCTAAGAAAATAAAATTACTGCTAGCTGCTGCACTGCAGTTAGTTTATTTAAATTCTCAATTTTTTAAATATAACTTTATTAAATAAATAATATATGTCTGACAAGTGCAAATTTTAATAAATTATAGAAGAAAGTAGGCAAATGGGACATGCGGTGAGTAGTGCACATTGAGACTTTTATATTGGACAGTAAAATTATAGATTCAGGCTAGCCATATGTTCCTGTAACTGAAACAATAATGCATGTTCATTATTTCATCAAATCCTTTTTAATCTCTTTGTTGTCATTTTTCCATTTTTAATAGTTCTATTGGATACTTGATCATATGCTATCTTAACCCACTGCATCATGGAGTGTTTTTCTAACTTTGTGTATGTATGGTACGCTTTGCAATTGTATCAGCCTTCAATTATATTTTGACTGTTTATTGTTCATATCACAATCCCTGCTTTATGCTGCAATAATATCTATACTGTTAAATAAATCTTAAATTCTTTCACTTAGATATAATGTTTCCTTTTCCTCCAAAAAATTTTGCTCAGTAAATTATTGATACTAAAAAAGTGGGTTTTTATTTTGATACACACCACAAAGAATTATCCATAAAGAGTAATTCACCTTGACTTACCATCACTGTCTCACCCTATTCCTTAAGAGCTATACAAGGTCAGTAATGCAATAATGTGACGATTTGTAAGGAAAATCATCCCATGCTGTATGGAGTCAAAATATTTTACTCAAATTGCTTACCCAGAACTCCTACTCAAAATGAAAGTAAGAAATAGAACATTTAAAGAATTATGAAATCTGGGCAATTTTGTAATTAAAAGGTAAAAGAAAGTTTTGCAGAATTTTAGGACATGATAAATTTGAATTGATTGTTGCAAATAGAAAGGAGGTACCTAAATTCCCCCCCCCCCTCCCTGTGAAATTTTCACTATTAACCCTTTAAGCATGTCATTTATTTCCCTTCGAGTGCACTGCAGTGAGGAGTTTTTTTCTTCTATACCTTTTTCCCCACTGCTTGCACATTGAATAATGTGTTTTACTGAAATAAATATTAAGTAAATAAACATGCATAATAACAGATAAGTAAGTAAAAAAACATACACTTCCAATTTTTAATAATTCCTCTTGGTATGATAAATTTTAAAACATGGTATAACAAAGAGCAACTTCACAATTTAGGCACTATATCCTGGTTTCTTTCCCAAGTGTCTTGCCAGTTTTATTAGAAGCATGACGTACAACATATTGCCTAGTTGGTTGGCTCTCTTTTGCAGAGTGTGGGAAGTATATATTTATCAAAATGTCTCCATGTAAGATGAAGAGGATGATTTTCATAACTTTGCCTTTTTGATTTTACAGCCATGTTGGTAGAATAATAGGATTTTTGTATTGTTTCCTCAATGATTTCAATTCTAAAGTCAATATGTGTTATAATTTTGGATGTTACCTTTCTCTATAGGATAAAAGCATTGAAGGTTATTTGATCAAGCAAGTGCTTGGATATGTTTTTATAATAAACCTTCATCCTTTTTCGTACTGTATCGTAATGCGATAAATTTTGTACTGTATTGTAATACAAAATACAAAGCTAACTAAAACTTGTACGAAATACTGTATCCTATAAAATCTAGTTTGTAGGACTACTACTGCCATCTAGTGGAGAAGATTGCAAACACAATTAATATCTCATACACAATCATATGATGTGTTATTTGCATCAAACACACAGGAGTCTCTGCTTTCAAAGTGCATGACGAGTCTACCTCGTTAACCACGTTTATCAGTAATACAATGCATGACAAGTTGAACTCGTCAACAATGCTTAAAGGGTTAAAATAGAACATTCATTTTTTTTAAATCTCAAAATATCGAAAATGCAATAAAAATTAGCAGATAATTCACTTTTAAAGAAATTGGAAGATAATTTGCATCTCATAAATATATGAATTTTTTAGAAAAGATAATCCACCTAATAATTTTTGTACTTTGCTGATGATGTATATGATCAGGTATTTTCTGTCAGGAGTTGTATAATAGTCTGAGATAATATATTTATTGATGGTAACATTCTTGCCTCTTGTTCTTATTATCCAAATATAATAATTTTAATGCTATATTTAATTTATTTTTAATGTAGCTACATAATACTTTTCTTCTATCTCTTCTGATTCTTTGCATTAGTTTACCAGGGATTGTATAATAGCCCCAAATAAATTATATTTCAATGGTAGCATTCTTGTCATTTATGTCCTGCAATAATTTTGCAGTTTCCATTTAATAATTGTTATCCATTTAATGAAAGTTGTCCATACAATAATGTTGCAGTTTCTTCCATTTAAAAATATTGGTTTATTCTTAATGTTGTGGCATTTTGCTAAAGTTATTTTGTATCTTTGGTCTTATTGTATAAACTATGTTTTATTGTAATTGTATTTATATACCTTTGTTTACAGATAATATTATTAAATCTCTGAAAATACTTTTCTTGTCTGATTTAATGTGTGCACATATAAGATTATTATATATGCCCACACACAATAAGGAAAACATCTATTTTATAAGATATATTCTTTATTTTCTATGGTTAATAATATTTTTACAAATGTCATTGTGAGATAAGAATACATACAATCTACATACAATCAAAGAGTTTTTCATTCCTGGTATATGTAAAATTAAATTTTGTTCAACATCCATTGTTTGTTTTTAATTTTAATTCATTTTTTATATTAATCAATGTATATATACTGTTTTATACATAAAATGAAAGGTTGCATGTTATCTTAATTACTGCTGATAAACTAAAATATAAATTGTGTATTTTAAAGTAAAAGAATGTATTATAAATTTACTTTTATAATAAATCTTTTAGGGTTGTTCAACCTCTGCATGAAGAAATAAAACTTCATTCAGAGTTGAGGCACAGAAACATAGTACAATATCTAGGCTCAATGAGTGAAGATGGATTCTTTAAAATTTTTATGGAACGTGTTCCTGGAGGTGAATTTTATTTTTATTCATTAAACTTTTTAAGATATTTTTAGGATATCTATTAAACTTTAAACATATGACAAGCAAATTTTACCAATTAATGTTGTTATTAATTTGGAAATTATTTAGAAGTTAAGTTTAGAAATCATGGCAGTAAAGAGATTGAAAATAACTTGAACAAATACTGATTTAAAACATTACTACAATAATTTGAATATCAATCATTAATTGAATTTAGCTGAAATAATAGCCAAATAACTTAATTGAACTTGAAATACTTGTAATGGAAATTTTGGACTCAAATAAATAATAAAATACTTTACTTTAAATTTACTGAAAATGCAAATATTTTCAATCAAAGACTACAAGATCTGTAACTTGCAGGGCTGCCGGTGACTAAACAGGTGACTATTTTGAAGGAAAGGTGGCTATGGTGACTTTTTTAATCAAAATACACCCAAAAACGACTATTCTTAGGAAAACAGCTACTCTTTTGGTCTACTGTCGACTATTTAAAAAAAACATCTCTCAACATTATTGGTTTACCAATTTTCAAATCTCAACATGCTCCTTGTGCTACATGAAATCCCATTGCTGCAGAATTTCGAATGGCTTTACATTATCCCAGAAAGTGATTATAAAATAAACCTGTATCACTGAAAACCTTATTATTCACCCCTGCCACTTCTCAGGGACTATGGGAACTTTTAAAGAGAAAACTGATCACTTCTTCAAAAGGGTTATTTGTTGTGTGGTTTATTAACGTTTATATTTACGGCTGATGATGTCAGGCTTTCTGTAAATATTGTTGCAACACTTGTTTAAAACATAGATTTAGATACTTACATTATTTATTTTAATTACATATTTACATTATTTGATTAAGAGTTTGTTGTGGTCAAGCCGTCTTTAGTGTCGAGAATAGATTTTTGATAAGTATCTAATGCTGCTTTGAGATAATGGTTGATTCAGTTTTTTATTAAAGAATGATTGTCTTCATCAAATGATCCAAGAAAAACCAGATATAAAATACTTACAAAAGCTATACATAAGACATTGATGTTTCAAAACTGTTAGAATTCACGACTTCATTTCGACAGCGCCCCCTCCACCTTCGCATTTCCAAATTTCAAAGATGCCTTTCGTTTGTACTGGATTGTACTGTTAAAATTTTTTTCGTACCATTTCAGGTACACAGTTATTCTCAATTTAAAATGGGGAGGGGAGCTGATAAAAAGACAGCCCGCACTTCAGAATTTTATTGATGCCATACATTTGTACCAGGTTGTGCCATAAAAATTTTCATTTTTACCTCTTCCAGTACATCATTATTCCCATTTCAATGAAGAGAGTTGGGAAAATGGCAGACCTCCACATCGGAATTTTAAAATTTTGCAAATGCCATATGTTTGTACCAGATTGTATCATTAACATTTTCATTTGTACCACTTCTGGTGCAGCCCTATTCCTATTTCAAAAGGATGGATCTGGAGAAACAACAGCAACTCATGTTTTTTGTTGAAGTCGTTTGTAGTACATTTGTACTGGATTGTACTCTAAAAACTTTCATTTGTACTATTTCAAGTACAGAGTTATTCTCATTTGAAAGTGGGGAGGGAATTAGAAAAACGGCACTCTGGACCTCGTAATTTTGAAATTTCGCTGATGCAATTCATTTGTACCATAAAAATGTTTTCATTTATACCACTTTCGGTACAGCTTTATTCCCGTTTCAAAGTAGGGGTAGAAATATTGTATCCCCCACCTCAGAATTTCCAGCTTTAGTCGATGTCATACATACATTTGTACTGGGTTGTACCATAAAAATTTTCATTTTTACTGCTTTCGGTACAGAGTTAGTCTCATTTCAATGGGAGGGGAGCTTGAGAAACAGCAGTCCTTCACCTCCGAATTTCAAAATTTTGCCAATGTCATTTGATTGTACTACATTTGTTCCAGATAGTACCGTAAAATTTTTCATTTGCACCACTTTTGGTACAGAGTTATTTCCATTTCAAAGGGGTGCTGGAGAAACAGCAACCTTCCACATTGTAATTTCAATATTTTGCTGGTCCCATATGTTCATACTACATTTATATTGGATTGTATCATAAAAATTTTTATTTGTACCACTTCTGATATGGCATTATTCTTATTTAAAGGGGAGGATGCTGGAGAAACAGCAGCCCCCATCTCAGGATTTCAAAATTTTGTTGTTATCATTTGTTTGTACTATGTTTGTATCAGATTGTGCCATAAAAATTTTCATTCATACCACTTCCGGTAAAGTATTATTCCCATTCCAAAGTGGGGGCTGGAGAAATGGCATTCCCCTACTGGAATTTTAAAATGTTGCCGATGCCATTCTTTTGTACCATATAAATTTCCCTTTGTACCATTTCCGATACAGAGTTATTTGATGGGGCTTTAGAAACACAGTCTCAGCTCAGAGGTTTAAAATATTACTGATTCCATTTGTTTGTACTGTAAAAATTTTGTTTGTGCTGCTTTTAGTATATAGTTATTTCCATTAAAATGTGGAGGCTTACATTTTGCCCCCCCCCCCTTCTACACACACATCTCCAAGTTTCCAAATTCTACAGCTGAAGATATCTATTTTGCATTCATCTATTGAAAACTGTTAAATTCAATAGAATTATTAATTTGTCAATACATAGCCCCAACCAACGAGTTAGTATATATGGAGGGAGTGCGGTCCTATCTTCCCCATGCTAGTAGCATGGACAAACACTGAGAAGGTGTAGTAAGGACGAGGAGGAGAAGGACTTTCATGATTTGGCGATTTATCGCCTAAACTGTGTAGTGTACCTTCTGTTTTTTTTTTAACTTCTATTAAAGTCGAGGATGAATGGGAAGTTATTACACGTGTTATACGTTATAAGATTTTAAAAAATATGTATGAAGAAAAATACGAAATAGGATTAGAATATTTTTATTACCAAAAAATTTTATTACTAAAGAATAATTTTGTTAATGAAGTCATTTTTGTAAAACAACTTGAACTACAAAGCAATTACAAATAAAATATGATATGAAATAGATTACAAGTATACAAATTGAAGAATATGTATAATATATTTAAAAGCAATTATAAAGTATATGAAAAAATTGTGTGCATGCTTGCTTAAAATGTAGAATTCTTCACTTTTATCCAGATAAACTTTATCTCTGAAAGTTATGTTAGCATTATCCATATCTACTTTGAGGCGTAATACGACTGAGTCATTTTTACATCTAATTTATTTTAATATATTGTATGTGTACCGTCAAATATAAAACAATGTAATATTTGCAATAATAAAATATTTAACTTTCCCGAGGAAAACTGAAAAATATAAAACTTTATAATATTTCTTATATAGGGAAATATATATATATATATTCGCTATTTTATCTCATACGAACTAAAAAATATTAAAATATGTGTAACAATTATTGCCTTTTCATATCTTCCTCCTGACTACATCTTTATTTAATTCCCATTACCCCCCCCCCCCCCCCCCCCTCCTTCCTTTTTTTGAGTTTTTCGTGTGATATTATTTCATTTAAATCATGTTGTAACTAGTTGATGAAGATGATATATGTAGTCATATTTCAATATAAAATTATTTCAATATAAAATTATTACTTTTGAATCACCTAAGCTAGGTGTCCCAATAGCTTTATTTTCGTCAAATTTCTGTAATTATAATAATTTGGACTTCAATTTATATTAGTCGCACTTGAAAGACTCTGAAACACGACTTTGGTACATAAAACATGATGTAAGTAAAAATATTTATATTGGTAGAGCTGTTTCTAGATCAAAAAGCCTATTACTTAAATTATGATGAGGAGAATGTAAGGTTCTTTTAGAGTTAATATTTCTCATTTAATAGATTGCTAACGCGTGATCAAGAAGTCGGTGATTCAAATATTTCTTTGGGCAAGGCATATTTCTTTCTCGAAAACTAAACAAGAGTGTAATACCAAAATACTTCTACTACACTGGGAGTTTGATGATATATCCTTTTATATTTAATTTGTGAACAATCGAGATGTTTATATGAAATTAATTCTAACCAACATCGGCATGTATAAAATTTATGCAGAGAGAGTGAAGGGGGGGGGGGCAATCTCATGGATAAGATTAATAACATCAACTTATTAAGTACAATTTACTTTGAACTAGAAATGAGATCATGCTCATATTTTAGATCATATATCTTTATATAAAATGCACTGAAAAATTGTGATGTAAAATCTAAGTGACATTTTCAATGAATGTAAACTATTATATTTTATTTTGAAAGTAAAATTTTATCATACGACACGTCTTTACGCTCATCATCTAAACACCCTATGTTTCTTCCCTAGCCACCCAATCTTGCCAAACGTCGCCAAACATCGCCAAGTTCTACCTCGAAGGGAAAACATATGAGGATACCGAAAATAGCTCTATAACTATCACAAAAGTACTCCGAATGTTTTTTTAAAGTATTAGAATGATATTATAAGTCTTCTGCAATATCACAAACACCAAAAATAGAGCAAAACTTCTAATAATATAGCATTAAAAGCAATAAAATTAATAGCCAAATGAAATGCACCACACTAAAATCTAGCAAAATGACTTCTTAACTATATTTGTAAGATATATAATGAAAAAAAAAACTTTCCCATGGAAAGAGTAAAGTCCTCCTTTTACATGCTTTTCCTTGCAGCCGTAAGCACAACAGTACATAGCCATTATTTTACTATTTATATTTCTCAAACACGCTCTCAGTCAGAAATCGCCATTGAAATGTACAGGGTCACAGTCGGAAGAAAACGGGTTCTCAGGAAATTCGTCCTGACTACAACTCCCTTTATCTTTGGCCCCGATTGCAACCCTTAAGCTCTCTCCATTATATACTACCTCGATGGCCCCAACAGTCAAATAGAATTTTTTTGGAATGGTGCAAAAAGAAATGCAACAAGAGCATTGGAAAAGTGTATTGCAAATCTGCTGATGATCTCTCTGAGAAAACAGAGATAATGAAAAGAATATAGCTTTTTGCATGCAGTCAAATGCATTAAGTCAGAAAAGTGCCTTTGATATATGGAGAGATATTGAAGATTTATCATTGAAATCAATAGCAAAACTAATGAACTAAAAAGCATGCTTTAAACATCATGATCTTTTTGCACTATTCTATCATTCTCCCATATGCTTTTGTGCAATTGCATTTGCTTTATTATGCAATTGCATAAACAGAAAATTTACTGTTCCTCGTTTGAAATATTCTGTCATTTTAAACAATTTTAATTCTGGGCTTAAGAGTATAGTCTCTTTTGCAAGATAGGAAAATATTGTTTTTATAAATGCTTGTCATAACAAATATCATTTAAATTAAAAAAAAAATTATGAAAATTATGTTAAAATAACAGTATACACTATCTGGGATTTTGCTGAAGACAATAAAAAAAAACTCACGGAATTTCATTTTGAAAATGGACTTGAACCCTGTAAGTAAAATTCTGTCAAAACTCATTTTTTCTTTAATGGTTCTTTTTTTTTTTTTTTTTGTTAATACTTTTTTGAAACTGTAATTTTCACTATAAACAGTTTTGAAGCCATTTTGCTGTGAAAAACAAAATAACACGTAATTTAAATATATTAGTTTTTGTATTTTGACGGGTCATAACTGTCTGAGTGAGCATCTCCATAAAATTGGTATTTAACTGTCCTCTTTACCCTCTTTGCGATATGAGAGAACCTATGAATAGAGCCCACCTGTGTTGATGTAGGGCGCTTTGTGGTTCTGACGACTCCGAGACCGCCCTGTATTGGAGAGCCAGAAAATTCTTAAGGCTGCAATGACTTTGGTTACTTTACATCATTTTACGTTCATGTACATGTTTTGTAACTTGCCTTGCCATTGGAAAAAAAAAAAAGTTTTTGTATTTAAGGAGACTATTTTGGCTACTATTTTTTGTATCTAAGGCAACTAAAGCAACTATTTTCAAAGCTATGACCCAGTGGCAGCCCTGAAACTGTATTTAACCCTTTAAGCATGTCATTTATTTCCCTTCACGTGCACTGCAGTGGGGAGTTTTTCTCCCATACCTTTTTCCCCACTGCTTGCGCGTTGAATAAGACAGTGTTTTACTGAAATAAATATTAAGTATATAAACATGCATAATAACAGATCAGTAAGTAAAAAACTTACAATTCCAATTTTTAATAGTTCCTCTTGGTATGATAAATTTTAAAACATGGTATAACAAAGAGCAACTTCACAATCTGGACACCATATCCTGGTTTCTTTCCCAAGCATCTTACCAGTTTTATTAGAAGCACGACTTACCACACATCGCCAAGTTGGCTCTATTTTGCAGGGTATGGGAAATATATATTTATCAAAATGTCTCTGTAAGACGAAGAGGATGATTTTCATAACTTTGCCTTTCTGATTTTACAGCCATGTTGGTAGAATCATAGGATTTTTGTATTGTTTCCTCAATGATTTCAATTCTAAAGTCAATAAGTGTTATATTTCTGGATGTTACCTTTCTCTATAGAATAAAAGCATTGAAGGTAATTTGATCAAGCAAATGCCTGGATATTATTTTATAATAAACCTTCATCCTTTTTCATACTGTATCATAATACGATAAATTTCGTACTATATCGTAATAAGAAATACAAAGCTAACTGGAACTTGTACAAAATACTGTCTCCGATAAAATCTAGTTTATAGGACTACTACTGCCATCTAGTGGAGAAGATTATAAACACAATTAATATCTCATACACATATGACAAGTCATATGACAAGTTATTTCTGTTAAACACACAGGTGTCTCGGCTTTCAAAGTGCATGATGAGTCTACCTCGTCAACCACGTTTATCGGTAATGCAATGCATGATGAGTTGAACTCGTCAACAATGCTTAAAGGGTTTTAAAAACACCATCTTGACATACAAGATATTTTTACATTTTAAAGTTCCATAGCACTTTGACATCATAATGTTCATCATCAGTGGCAATGTTACGGAAATAACAGACATGAGCTTTATATAACCCCAAATCATTAATACAAAATTTTCATATGGTAAATTGGATAAACTGATACAAAAATTTATTGTAAATTACAAATATAAGTACATAAATATTCAAGCAGAAATAATGTAATTTATAAAACATGTACAAAATAAATCATGCCAATTTATAAGCGTAATACTAGAGGCAAAGCATTTGATTTCCAGGAAATGATATAAGGGTTTAATAGTTATAGAGTTGAGAATTTATCAAATTTAGGGGTGAATTTCTCACTAATAACTAATTGTGAAAGAGCCAGTAATGTAGCATGGGATTTTTGACTGGGGAGGCTGAAAATTTGGCAAAAAATTTGGTATTACAAGTTAAATTCATATTAGGATTCGCATTTTCAAAAGTTTTATTTATTGGTGAATAAAATAAAATAATTTTGTATAAAAATGCAAAGAGTGGATGAAATGCATGAGACTTTAAAATGTTAACTATGTAAGATTAATATAAGATACAACATTTTAAATGTTTTTTTATTCCTAAATTAGATGAACTTTTACAATCAATTTATTAAATAGGAAGTCATGGTCGCTCATAGGAGTTGTAAAAAGGGGGGGGGGTCACACTTTCCTTTGGACATTAATATAACAAAGGTGAGCATCAGGCCTGTCGATATTATACTACAGTACAACCTCGAAAATCCGGACATCCAAAATCCGGACGTTTTCCAAATTTTTCGGGGTTTTTTTTTGTTTTTTTTCCCCGGACTGACGAAGTCGCGGATTTAAAAAACAACAGGGTAAGATTATTTATTTTATACATAAGATTATTTATTTTACTGTATTTTCCGGTCAACTTTCTGAACCCGGAAATGAAACGAAAGTTTAGATGGACTGCCGTAGATAGATAGGCTTGTGGTTAGCGCGTGCATTGCGTTGTTAGCGTTAATCCCTCCTCCCCCTTATTCAAGTCACAACTCCTGATGAATTATTTCACGTAAAATATACATCATTATTTAAATACGGAATTTTTATTATCAAAATTTCCTTTTCTCATTATTGAAAAAGACATTTTTCTGAAACAATGTAATTTTTAATGTTAAACACTTTAAAACGTTATCATAACATTTTATCACAGATGTTCAATTAAATCTAAAAATCCCAAAAATTCATATTAACGCTCACGGAAATTTATTTTGTTCACTTCGTAGTACGATTTCCATTCTTCAATGTATTCTGTTTTGTCTTCAGAATCTCCTCCCACTCCCGATATCTGACGATTTTTTCGTTCTCGTCAAACGTGTCAGCTTGAAATCGGCTGTATATTTTGCCTTTTTTGTTTAAAAAGCCATATTTACATACTATAAATAGCAAATAAATAACTAAATAATATCATATCGCACAGAACCGAGCAACAAGGTCATTAACACACAGACCTCTCAAAGGGGTCTGCTTGCCACCAGTGACAGTCGGCTGCGTTTACGATTAAGAACTAAGCAAATTGCTTTCTTTGCTTTCCCTGCCCCACCACGTCCGGGTGCTGCTGTAACCTAGTAATGACGACTCATCGTAATTTAGAAAAATCATTGAGAGGAGAGATATTTTTCTTTTTTGGAAAATATATTTATTTTATCTACTGCGATATTTTTTACATATTTGACTATTACTAATAAGGTTTTTACTTTTTTCAGAGTCATTAGTCTTTTTAAACATAACATTATATAGATGTTAGATAATAAATAAAACTTTTAAGTTCTTATTTTTTGTTTTTCGTTTGTTAATAGCAAAAACGGATTAAACACATTTGCACCTTTAAATATATCATTAAAAGTGCTAATCCTCGATCTTTATTAAATCTCGGTACTGCATTAAATCTGCCGGCACTTCATTAAATCTCGACAAAGCTGATATAACGGAAGTTCTGCACTTTGATGATGATGCGCCAATCGTAAATAAATTGAATGATGGCGAAATTCGCGATATGATATTAAATAAAAAAAGATTGAAGTAGTGACGATAAATGTGGTCAAGAAAAAATACCCATTGATAATCTTATGCAAAAAATCGATCATGCAATTAAAGGTCTTGAACAAAGAAGCATTATAACCGAACAGAAGTAATGTCCATCTACAGGATAAAGAAAACTGCTTTCCCATAAACCAAAATTAATGAAATAGCAAATGTTAATTCAAATATTTAAATGAAATGATAAAATGGAATTTTATCATTTTGTTTCATTCACACATTCTAAATTATTAATGTGTATATTTTTTCTTAGAAATTTCTTTTGCTCTATTTTTTAGATTAAATAATATGTTTTAATTGATTAACTTAACTTTTGCCTTTATTTTTACTAAAAATAGTGCTTTATAGTGTATTTAGTTAATATCAAATCTGAATTTTATTCAAATTCTATAACACGGAAAAATCGAAAATCCGGAATCGGCAAAGTCTGGATGAGTCCAGATTTTCGAGGTTGTACTGTATATCATAAGTTTGAGTTTGTCTCCCACCCCTGGAAGAAAATTTTCAGGCACCTATGTAGTATGAATTAGAAATATATTAGAATATTATTAGCAAGTGATAGAAAAAATATATCAGTTTTATAAATATAAACAGCTAGAACTAATGAAATAAAGCAATGCAAATTGAGTGCACTGAAAATGGGTGAGAACACTAGTCAACAATGTAATTAAACAATTTTGTATATAATTATTATTTACAAATACTATACTTTAAAAGTAAAAACTTTAAAATATCTTAACAGCAATGTGTTAAAAATCCACTAGGAAATTATCAATGGCTTTTGTTTAACTGAGATTCTCCTGTAATGTGATTTTTAAAGGGAAATCAGATTTATTCCTTCTAAAACTTACAAATATGCAAACAGATGCTTCGCCATATTGTTGCTGTGACTAAGTCTACTTCACAAACTACTTAAGTTTAATGGTAGTCATTATTAGTTTGTTTCCTTGTCTTCATATTGTTTAAATTTAGGTGAATGTGATGTTAATTGTGGAAAATGACTCATATTTTTTAGTATTACATATGACTTTTTTTCTGCAAAGTTTAATTAATAGAACCATATTTCACCCAAAATGGTGGATCCATATGCCTTGCCCAAGAAATTTTCATTCATGCAAAGTCACTTCCCATATCCAATCATTGTCTGTCATTACGTTGTTTATAAAGAGTTGAAAATAGGGGAAGAAATAGCCACACTTTCCTGGAAGCTAGCTTATAGTTCTAGTTTATCAGCCAGGATGGAGTTTAACAGGTGGGTGGGGATAATACCGTGCTTCTTTCAATGAGCCATAGAAGCTAGATGATTTCAGCTTCTAAATATGCATTTTAATGGGAAAAATACTTTGAAACATCTCATTTTAAGTAAGTATAGCTGTTTTCTAAAAAAAGACATATATATTCTCAAAGTTATATTAAAAAATATAATAAATAAAAGTACTTTAAATTAGATTTTAAACAGGGGAGGCTCAGCTTCTGAGCCGCAATTGGCACTATGCCACTGGAAAAAGCAGTACACAGTTTATTATTTTAATATTGCAAGTATATTCAGATAAGCGAATACTGACAGTGCGTTTTGTACTACCAATATAAAATTTATAATTATTATTAGTTGATAAAAGGGGAACAACTATAAGTATTATCTCCCAATGATATACATTGGTAGTACAAAACATACTCTTGGTATTTGTTTATCTGAACATGCCTGTGATATTAAAAATAGTAGATTGTCCACTGCTCTTCCCCCCCCCCCCCCGGGGCAGGCCAGAGATGGTGGTTACGGATGTTGGCTCTGTAGCCTTGATCCTTCGACTTTGGGGGCATATTAATCGGGTTACCTGGTAGACTATGAACTGTCCTTTGAACCAGCGAGTCTGTCAGGCCCCGACTCTTCCAGGTGTCCGTGATCACTTGACTGTGCCTATTCATGGCCTGAGCCAAGGTCCAGACGGTGGCTGGGGTCAGGCTTGGCGGGTGTTCTTCGGGATCCTGCCCGGTGAATGATCCTGTTGAGAATGTGGCCCTTGGCTGCGGCTTTGCTGGAAGTGGATTTTGCATCTGTGCTTCCTCCCCTCATAGTCTGCATAAACATATGGTTGTCGCGGGAGGTTGACCCTCTCTGTCCACTGCTCTTTCACAATTAATTATTAATGATACATTTACCCCTAAATTTGATGAAACTTTTCTTTTAATTAATTGCAATAACCCCCGTAATATTTAACTTTTTGAATCCCTTTTTATTTATATTTATTAAGAATCTATTTGTAACTTGGACCTTGTTCAAACTCTTAGTTTTGCCTGGTGTCTCATTCTCGACTTTAGGCGTATTAAACCCTTTTAAGATTTCCTGGAAATCTATTGCCTTGCTTCTTCTAGTGTTACGCTTATGAAGTTTTGTTTAGTAAGAATTTATTTTATTTTCTTCAAATTCTGATTAAAATTTGGATATAATTTGAAAAATACATTGTAATGATTCAACATTCTATTTTTATAAACAAAAATGTAACAGAAATCCAATTTTTTCTTAAATTTAGATATTAAGTACTGATAAATTATTAAAACTATGAAATTCAAAAGAATAATTTAATGTTTCTAGATTTTTTAAATCAATATAGATTAGCCGACATAGAAAATTCAACACCATGAAGCTTTGACTGTATAATTATGCAAATTGTGATACAAACGCAGCTGGCCTATGTATGCAAATGATCTGAAATGCAAGTAGGTCACGTGATTAGAGCATGGGATAAAAGGGATGGAAACAGCAAATGAGCCAATAGTTATTACTGTCTGTCTCTTACGGAAACCTGTTTTCCTAGCTGTTTTTCATTTCAGAAGACACATGGTGTTAAAGAGATGCCTGGCCAAAGCCTGTTTCAGCATTTGGATGATTGTGCATGAGGATTCATTTTAAGCCTGCATATGGCTAGGTGGTCATACCGATATATCGCCGCTGAAACATGTGTAGATGAATCCACTGTGCAAACGATTTGGAGAAGGTGGATTGAAGAAGGGCATGTGAATCATCACAGTGGTATAGGTCCATCTAGATGTACGTCAGCACATGTTGATTTATGCATATGAAGGCATGCAATAGCAGCTACACAAATGATGACTGTCGTCATTCTGCAGAATTTGCAGGGTACATTGTATGTTCCAATCTCAGCGAGAACAGTGTCTCAATGATTAGCTGAAAGCATCTTGCACTCAAACCGTCCTTTATGAAGACTGCCATTGAGGACATGATACCAACATGAGAGATTGCAATGATGTCAGGCCCAAGCCTTTTGGGTGACTGAATGGGACAGAGTAGTGTTCAGCGCCGAGTCTTGGTCCTGTTTGTCGAAAGACAGTTGCCATGTGAGAGTCTGGACGTGACATGAAAGTGATCCAATCCTGTTGTGGTTGTTGAATGCCATACTGCTCAACAACACGGCATCATGGTTTAGGGTGCCATTGGCTTTGATAGCTGGGCGCCTTTAGTTCATATCAGAGGCATAATGACGACACGTTGATATGTGTTTGAGGTGCTGTTACCTGTTGTACTGCCCTACCTTCAGTGGTTGCAAATTGCTGTTTTCCACCAAGATAATGAGTGACTGCACATGGCAACCATCAGCAGACAAGTCTTGCTAGGTATCCAGGTACTTCCTTGGCCTCCTTTGTCTCCAGATATTTCACCTATCGAGCATGTGTGGGACATGATTGACCGTCGTTTGACTGTCCTGCCTGCCTCAAGCAGAGAACAACCTGTGGAGGATGGTTGAAGGCATGTAGTCAGCCATCCCTCAGGAAACTATCCTCATGCTCATTGCATCTGTTCCTTGAAGGGTTGCTGCTTGTATTGCCTCAAGAGGTGGTCCTACTGCCTACTGATCACCCTGTCTATGCCATTACTGTATTGCATTATCCTTCTGGAATTAACATCACTTATTTATATGTTATCGCTGTCTCTGTGCCCTTTATCATCACACTCTATTCTTTCTTTCATGGTGTTGCATTTTCTATGTCGGGTAGTGTATCTAAAAATTTTCACCAAATTCTTGATTTTCATGGTACTTGAATTGTACGATCAAAAAGTGTTACAAATTTTAGTTTTACGTGGTATGATTTTAATAGAATTTAGTTTGCAAAGTGAATTTAATAATTTTTAATTTAGTATTTTCCATAAGATCAATTTATAGAGGCATCTTAAAGAAAATATATTTTATGTTAGAAATGTGTGGTTAGCTTTTTAAATAAGATAGAAATCATTAAAACTATTTTTGAAAGCTTTATGCTTACAATCATATACTCAGATTTAATCGTCCACCTGCAAAACCATCACTATTTTTTCAATAGATAGTTCTGTATGGATCCAATGGTCCAATTTTAAATTTCATATCATCAAAAATATAAAGTAAAAGAAACTAAATTTGAAATGAGTAAATCAATACTTACTGGATTAATCTTTATCAAAGTCTTCAGTGAGTCAGGTTTTTCTGTAGAAAACTTTAAAAATAAAAAGAGCATAGTTATAAACTGAACCACATGCAAAATATCACAGGTGAAATAAAAGTAGTAGTAGAATCACAGAATACAGGTGACTTGTGGTTGTCAGTTAACAAGAAATTTCATTTTACCTAAAAGTAAAGAAAAGAAATTACAAAAAATCAGACTTTAAAATTCCCCAAATTTGGGAACTTTCAAAACTGCCATTTTTTCCAAAATTTCTTTCCCAAAAAAGCCGTTGCTTTCCCTGGGAATAAACTGGGTTTTTCCTACCTTTGTGACTCTACATACTACTTCTTGTGGAATAACTCAGTGCACACAAATGAACTGGGCATAATGCATAAATGTAGGATACAGCACAGAGCAATGATCTAGCAATTTGCAAATGGCAAATTCTTTTACAGACTGAAGTGAGCTGAAGGTAAATTTAGACAGTTCAAGCAAGGCATACGTAGTACCTAAAAGTTTTCCAAATGTATATCAGTACATTTTTAACAATATTGGAAGCGCTAGTGAAATGAAACTCATTTGTACCAAAACACAAACTGTCAAATTTCCATGCAGCAACAATAATTAATGCAAATACTACTCATAAAACAAAAAATTTTCACATCTTGTTTTAAATGCTAGTTTTAGCATCGCCAATTTTCTATATTAAATTTTCAAATAATTTCACTTAAAATTTCTTTAATTTAGCTCAATTTTAAAATTTGTGAATTCTACTTTTGTAGCATAATAACACATTTCTCAAATAATATAAGTCTGCCTTTACATAGCTTCAGAAGAAATTTCATCATCATAACTCAAAAGTATATAAAAATAATTTAAATAAATCCATTTTCTTTCTCCAATTCCAATCTCCCAAGCCAACTGGTCACTAGGCACCAAACATGTCAAGAAGTTTTTTTTAATATCTTCTTAAATTTGTACATTTAATATGTGATCAGTTGAATTTTACAAACAATTACTTAACAAATGATTAATTTTGAATGGCACTGGCGAGACGATTCTAAAGAGTTCACTAAGGTGTGCAGCAGGGTGCAAAATAAGTGCTATCACATTGCAAATCGTAATAGAAAATTTGTGTTTGTGATATAAAAATTTATTCGCATTGCATTTTGCAATGTAATTTTAAAAATCTTGACAGTGAAAAAAAAAATTTTCACAAACACGCACAGGTCTTTTATACAAGAACTGGTGATTAACGAAATCCTGACTACCAGCCAAACTCTGACAGCCTAGAATGACTTTTCTCCCTGAACAATCCTTCCTGTGGATTGAGAATAATCTATCAACAAATGCTACAATGCTGCTACAGAACCTCCGTAGTTTCCCCTACTAGCCGTTCGCAATTTATTGCATTTGCAGCTGAGAATGAGTGCAATCTACATTCCTATCTTCTCTCTTTCCTTAATCACCAATGTATATTGAGACATATCCCAGTGCAGCGTTTTTGTCACACTTTATTCATTGACTCAGAGTGCCCCCTTGGTTTTCAAGTTGTACTAATAGGTCTTTCATTATTTTTACATTTTTCTCAAATTTAGACGGGTTCCCTAAAGTTGGAAGCGCAAATGGAATTAAAATCACACACTAAAAATAAAATGGTGTGTCTCGACCCTGCTATTTTTGGCTTGTGAATTTATTTATTGGTTAAATATTCATTATAACATATTTTTACTATGATAAATTAAAATAATTAATCTATAAGAAAAAGTTTTGGGAATACTCTGCGGCCAGGGTCCGGCTGAAGCGAACTTAAATCTGACACCAGGTGTGAATAAAGGGCATCAGTCTTGGGGATGAGAGAATGCCTTTCTGGACTGAATTGCCAATATTTCAATGTTATATATTATTATTATCTTGCATATGTACTGTACATAAACGACCATACAAAAAATATGAATGATGATGGCATTGGTTAAAATAGGATACTATCCCGGATATAACTAGATCACGAGAATTTCATCTTTTTTTAAAAGTTTTTCTCTGAGAAATTCCATATTTCCTTTTATAGATTATTATACCCTACTGTTTTAAGTTATTAATCTGTCATCAACAATGTAAAACACTAAATATGCATGAATTATAAAATGTTTATAGCTTATTTGTGTTTTCAGAAGTGCTAATTGTTAGCAATTATTATTAATTCAAAGTTAAATCGGTTCCATTTTCAACTTACCCACAGCTAAGAGCAGTTCACACCCCTCTCCCTGTTGATTTGAAAATTTGAGCATTGCAGTAGAATGGCATTGTGATACAAAACAATTTTTAAATTTTGGAAATGTCGAAATTTTGAAAAAATCAATTTTTTTTTAAAGGATAAGGAATTTACTTGTTATGAAATAAATATGTTAGAGAAATTTTAAAATACAAGTGTTGTTAAGTTCATAATGTCCGATAACATAACAGCGGGGTTCGTACATGCCTTAAATGTCCTTAAAAGTGCTTAATTTAAGTACTTAATTTCACTACATTTTATTATAAAGTGCTTAAAAGTACTTAATTTTTGTTTTAGAATCTTGTTATTTGAAAGATTTTATGTAGAATTTCGAATGGCTTCATGCCATGGTATGAGCCATTATGAGGCTAAAACCTCAAAACAATCCTATATCAGTGGAAGCCTCTTCAACCAAGAATCCTCCCCCCCCCCTCCCACACACACACACCACCACCACCATCAATCACTCTCCAAGAAACGTTGAGAAGAAAAACCAATTACTTAGCTTTGGAAGGTTTGCTTTGTTTTATTTGTTGCGTGGTTACTAATGCTTAGATTTATGGCGGATGGTGTCAGGCTAGTCGTAAATACTGCTACAACATGTGTTTGAAATAACATCAAGGCATATATTTAAATTCTTTATACAGTTAAGGAATGTTGTGTTCTAGCCAGTTTCAAAAAACTGTGAGTATGATCCAGTCGTCTTAAGTATCAACGATAGATTTTTGATGAATATATAGTTCTGCTTTGAGAAAATGATCGATTTAGTTTTTATATTGATTTAATATCAAGATGCCGATAAATTATGTGTCTTGTTGTAAAAAGAAATTTATAAAGAATGGCTAGAAGGTTATAAATTAAAGCCAGATGCAAAATATGTATAAAAGATGTCGATGTTGTGCAAATGGCAGAATCAGCATCTCCATTTCACCAGTTCACCCCATTCCCACTACTGAATTTCCAAATTTCAATGATGGCATGTACGTACGCTTGTACCATAAAAATTTTAATGTGTACCACTTCCAGTACAGAGTTATTCTAATGTCAATGTGGGCTTCAGAATTTTGAAAATTCGCCAATGCCATTCATTTATACCAAAAATATATTTTCATTTGTACCACTTTTGGTACAGCTTTATTCCCATTTCAAAGAGGGGTGGAGGTAGAAAATGGCAGTCTCACTTGAGAGATTTGAAATTTAAAATTTTGCCAATGCTGTATTTTTGAACTGTAAAAATTTTCATTATCACCACTTCCAGTACATTTCTTATTTCTTACAGCATTTTTCCTATTTTAAAGCACCATGTTTCTCCTGTCCCCCAACTTAGAATTTCAAAATTTGAATGATGTCATTCATTTGTACTACAAATTATACCAGATCATACCATCCATAAAAATTTCATTTTTACTGTTCCCAGTACAGTATTATTCCCAAAGTGTGGCTGAAGAAACGCTAGCTCCCAATTCGAAATTTCAAAATTTTGCCAATGTCATTCGTTTGTACCGATTGTGCAATAAAAATTTTCATTTTTATCTCTTCCAGTACAGTGTTATTCCTATTTTAAAGGGGAAGGGGACTGGAAAAATAGCAGTCTTCACCATGGAATTTAAAAATTTTGCTGATGTCATTCGTTTGTACAGTAGGATCTATTATCCGCGCAGACTGTTTGGTACTTCAGGCATTCTGGATAAGAAGTTTTTACATAATTCGGAACACTTTTTCTAAAATTTACTGGAATGGTCTGTCTAAAATGTTATAGAAAATTATAATTCATTTTAAAAACATGTATTAAATAAAGCCTTTTTATAATCTATATGAAAAAATATACTTGGTTAACTAAAATGCAAATTACATGTAATTAATTATAGAATCAAATTTAGTGATTAAGAAAATTTTTGAAAGAAAAAAAATGTCTCAAAAAAGTTGATTATTCAGACTAGTTATTAGAAGTGTTTTTTTTTTTTTTTTTTTTTTTTTTTTTTTTTTTTTTTTTTTATAGCATTTCAATTAAAGTGGGCCCTCACCATATTCATCTCCTAATATTTTAGCAAAAGCACTTTTGTTCATACTTTTCAAAATGGTCATTTTTAACTCTGGATTATATGTTGCTGTAATAATTATATGAAGAATTTCTTCCTCTGGGTGAAAAAAAATATGCCTGTGGATTAGGTGACACCCACAGATGATTATACACAGGAAATTAATTATGGTAATTACCATGTTACAACTGTCCTGATGGTGTCAGTTTAGCAGCTGAGTAACCTTAGTATGTAATGATAATTTCAAGTTATATATTTACTACTGTGCCAAATTTCAGAAATTGCCTTTAAATATTTTTATTGTTTCTGTTTAGGGAGTTTGTCTCAACTTCTGCAGTCAAGCTGGGGTCCATTAAAAGATAATGAAATTGCCATATCTTACTATACAAAGCAGATGTTAGAGGGGTTAAAATATTTGGTATGTTCTTATTTTCTCTTAATCTGTGAATGTATATAAGTGATTTTAAATTAATTAGTCAAGAAAAAAAATAGTTTAAACATTCTGCAGTCTTAAGGGGAGATATTAGTTTTTACCCTTCAGAAGTTTGATTTTTCAAATTTAATTTTGAAAAATGTTAGATTTTTAGGATTAATTTAACAGCAAATAGTTTCAAAATTAGATGCAAATTAAGCATATAACAATAAAAATGCATTTGTTTACACTGCATATCCCTCCAGTTTGACATTTCTTCAAATCCTTTTTTCTCGGTTTCAAATTTTTGTGTTTGTTTGTATGAGTACAAAAAAGTTAGTTATTCAATTAGCTTAGAAAATGAATATGCATTTTGAATTAATAAGTATGTATGCATTAAACACATATTTTTTAATTTTTGAAGGAAAAATTAGACATATGAAAATTAGCATTTATGATTTATCAAAAATACTTCCTGCAAAATATTTTCAAATGTTTTAGGTTTAGGGCACAGAACCATTAAATAGCTTCACTTTAATGAAAAAAAGAATGTTTCTAGGGACTTTAGTTATAAAAATTTAATTTTGGTGACAGTGAATGCTATTATTATTTTTTTTACATGTTTTCATATTAACAACATACAAATGTTGAAGAAGGAAATTTTTCATTTAAAAATATCACCTTTATTCAAAATCAAAGTCATGCAAAAATATGCATAATTTTCATCCTCAAAAACCACTATCTCCTCTTAAAATATCTATAGAAATCAAAAATTATTTAGCAAAATATTTGTGTATCTTATCAAAAATGCATTTTTAAAACATTTTGGATATAGTGGGTAATTATAATGCAGATTATTAAGGGAAAATATTTTATAATCTTAAGAACTAACAAGCCACATCAAGAATAAACATAGAAACTTTTGAATTCTAACTTAATATTGTTGGCAAATTTGATTTTGCAAATTTTAAGCTTGGAGTTCATTACTTTTTGCAAATTTTGAATGTTATGCAATATTGATATTACCATAATTATTATTAAAATACTAGTTTAGGGCCCCATGAACATTGGATAGGAACACCATTATTATTTTAACTGAGTTCACAAACATAACTGCAAAATTGACTGCTGAATGTTGATATTTTGCTGAAACTTATTGTGGACCATTTGACCTTTACCCTTTAGATCATTGGACTCTGATATTTCTCCACTGGATTAGTAAAAAGAAAAGAAAAATTGCTGTGGCCCCCTGTGTACATATTAAAACAAACTGTTTATTATAAATATGTAATATATATATTCTATAATATAAAATATTGATATTAAAGTAACACTTTATGTTAAAATCATACTAGGCATAGTTATGTGGCTTGCACTGTTCACTATCCCTTCTTGTTAGACATAAGGGTTGAATGATATGAATCACTGCATGCCTAAGTTTGTTTTTTCCTTCTTGCTCTGTATAAATGATTTTGTTGTAGTATAAATTTACCTTTGCAGTCCTGAAATTCCACAATTTGTGCTTGTTAATTACATAATTCACAGTAAACATTTGGTAGCAAAATCTTTCAAATATGATGATGTGAGGAAGATGGTTTTACAGATTGTAAACTACACATGACCCAATGCTAAAACTAATTTCTTTAAAAAAAAGGATAAATCAATTACACAACTTGAACAAGTATATTGGTTGCAGGATTAAATGTTCCTAACCAGTACTATACATCCTTTCTAAAGTGTTAATTGGATTACAACTACCAGATAAAGAAAAAATATTTTCTGATCTTATATAAACCATTTTCAGATTCCATAGAAAACTGCAGTGGTTTCTAAATGATATAATAAATAATAATAATAATTATTATTTTCTTTGTCTGAGATTCTGATCTTTTTACATTACAGATCGGCAGAACTAACATAAATGTCAAGGAAAGTTGCAAGAATTTTTTTAAACTTTAAAATCATTATGATTACCTTGAAAGAATATTGTGGCACTTGGAAGTTTACTGATTCTTATGTGACTTCTAATAACACAAAGTTTGGCCAACCCTGATTTGCAGTGTCAAAAGTTTTTGTATATTTTCAGGCATTTTTGTTGTTAAGTGGTTACTTAATACATACACAAAAACTGACTGAAGGTTATTTTGATATTGTCTTTCATGAAATGTTGATAGAGAAAATTTAAATGAAATAGTTTATTATATACTAGGATATAACTATAAAGTAGTTGATGTAGCAAAATGCCAGGGCCCCTTCTAATCAAGGGAGGGCTTTAATTGTCATGAAGAATAAAACTGATTTTTAGAATATTTTGAGCCTATAATAAACATTTTTCAGGAGCCCTTATGCTTGTTAATCCATTGATTATATGCTTTGCTTTTGTTTTCTGAGTTTCTTGGACATGTTGTCCATTATTTAAAATAGAAAAAGATTGTTTTTCACAATTTAACTTCAAACTGCACTGGTAGTACTTATTTGAGAGCAAATTTATCCTATTTTCTATTATTCAAGATTCTATAGCATGCAAGGGAATATAGGATATATTTCTTTAAGTAGTTCTTAGAAATACATATTGCTTTGCATATGAAACAAACTTCCATCTTAAGCACAAATTGCTAAAGCCATATAAATTTTGTCAAAAATAGTAGAATGTTGTAACACTAACTAAAAATATAATAGAATAAGATTTGTAATAAAATTTATACAGATATTTTCAAACATTTTTTCTTATTTAGTATAAAGTGTATATTATTAGCTTTATCTTTTAGCTTTATTTTTATTAAAATCTGATGAGAGAATAAAAAATTTCAATAGGACATTGCACCATGTGAGAGAACTCTCATATATAATTTTGAACCCAGGTATCAAGTACAACAATTAATCTTTCCTTTTCCCGATACTTCATATCTGTGGCTAACAGACTAATTATATCAGATCCTTTAATTGTTGCAGTACTCTGGTCCCATGGTTCTAAATTTGCTTTCCTTTGAATGTGTTTTGCCTTTTGAACTGAATAAAAACATGAGTTTTAATTAAATAAAGTTTTGAATTCAGGTACAGATGTAGAAACATCTGAGTAAAATATAGAAAAAAAAAAAGATAATAAATGAAACAGGCTTTCCAATTTATTGAAATTACGGGGTGTTTCGGACCATTTTCAGAACAGATCATTATTTGACTTTCTCCATAGCTAAAAGGAAAAGTAAACATGCAAGTGAATCTCCCTGTCTAACACCATTTTTAATATCAAGAGGTTTTGAGATTCCCCCTTGGATCTGTATAATGGAATGAGTTCCAGTCAATGTAAGATCCACAAGTCTAATTAATTTTCCAAACTCTTTCATAGCCTGTAAAATACCAACTTTATCAATACTATCATAGGCAGCTTTAAAATCAATGAAAAAATAATGAGTTTTAATATCAAATTCTTTATATATTAGATATCGGTTATACAACTAAGGTGAAATTTCTAATTTCAAGACCCATATCCTAACTTGACTTTTAGACTCACTTTTTGTGTACATATATAATTTTAAACAGTAAAATGCAAAATGTGTTAAGAAATTTTTTGCATTTAAATTAAACTCTTTTCATACTAAAATACACATATATATATAAAATACATTAAAAGTTGTATTCCTTAAAAAATGGCTCTTATTATCATAAGCAGCTTTAAAATCAATGAAAAAGTGATGAGTTTCAATACCAAATTCTTTATATATTAGATATCAGTTATAAAAGTAAGGTAAATTTTCTAATTTCAAGACTCATATCCTATCTTGACTTTTAGATTCTCCTTTTTGTGTACATATATAATTTTAAACAGTAAAATGCAAAATGTGATAAGATTTTTTTTGCATTTAAATTAAGATCTTTTCATGCTAAAATACACATATATATAAAATACATTAAAAGTTGTGTTTCTTAAGTTCTTTTAGCTCTTTCAGTAGCTCATTTAGAATTGTCAACTGCTTAAAAATTTCAAAATGTGAACTATAAAATATTTTCACATTGAACAATTATTAATGAAAAATATTTTTTGTAGTAAAGTATAGTATTTATATATATATATATATATATATATATAATCTCACCACATGTAATCCTTTTTTCAATTGCTTACCTTATATATGGAACAGGTAAAGAGGGGTATTTCATACCTATTTAGTACCTGTTTTATTTATAATGTTCTCTTTATAATTTTCACAATCTTGTCCTAGAGTCAATTTTGATTTCAAATTTTCACTTCAGACTATTTTACTTTTACATTTGCTTTACAGAACATTTTAAGTAGTTGATCAATCTTTGGTATTTATAATACAAGTAAATTAAAATTCTTAATATATATATATATATATATATATATATATATATATATATAATTGAAGAATTTCTATTTTACTTGTATTATATGCCTGAGATTGATCATTAATTGAAATTGTTCTGTATAGCAAAAATGAAAAGACGATGGATTGAAGTGTAAATGTGATATTAAAAATGACTATACGACAAGATGTTGAAGAGTATAATTTAGAACGTTATAAATAAAATAGGCACTAAAGTGGTATAAAATACCCCATTTTCCCTGTTCCATATATAAGTTCAGGAATTGAAAAAGAAATACATGTGGTGAAGATGGATGAATATAATCCCTTAACTGCACACTTAGATTAAAGTTTTATAAATCATATATGTAATGCAGGTACTTAAGGTACTAATCCCCTTGTTCCCTGTATAAACATACATGGTGTAAAGCAAAGAATGTGTATAAGATGAAAAGTTTCAAAAACAGAAACATGGTTTTGGCACATGGGGCTAGGCCTTTTAGCTCCCAAAAAATTTTTGAAAATGAATAAATTGAATATATTATAATAAGTATATATATATATGTATATATATATATGTATATGTATATATATATATATATATATATATATATATATATATATATATATATATATATATATATATATATATATATAAGATTTAAAATGAAAAAAGAAATTATATAGATGGAATGATTGTTTTTACAGGGTTGCAGAAAGGTCAAGGGGGATTGCGACCCAAATATAGTGATAAAAATTATGTTAATTTATCCGACATCTTACAATACAACTCAACTCTTACCTAAGATTATCTGATTGTTTCACATCCAGATGGCTCTATAAGTTAGACGCGACTTTTTTATGTATGCTTTCCTATTCGAAGTATATACGCTATATGCAACTCTTCCAAGATTCTCGTCTTGCTGGTTAGTAAAATTTCCAATTTTTGTCATTTTGATCATTTTGTATGTTGTCTGGGATTCGGCCATTTTTTCCCCACGGGCATGATCGATTGTTGTTTCGGGCGTGCAGAGTCTCTGGGAGCATTTTCATGAAGTCAAAGCTAGCTTCTAACCAGGAAATAGGGGTCGCAATCCCCCTTGACCTTTCTGCAACCCTGTAAAAACAATCATTCCATCTATATAATTTCTTTTTTCATTTTAAATCTTATTTTTCAAGACTCTGATAGTGCGGCAATTTGCGCCTTTCTCTTTCTTGGATTTCATACTTTTTGGGATTGTATTTCTTTATAATAGTAGGAGGATTTCATGACAGCAGCATCGCGCTTTGAAGTTTTCTTATTTACTAGTATATACTTTAAATCTTTATCACAACTTTGGCTTCTGGGGTGCCTCTCGGACTACTGGCGTTTGTGCAGTGGTCTTCCGTGTGACGTGGGGGTGGGGATGATCGGATTCCGGCGGTATGTAAATGTTTACTTTATTTTATGTATTTTAGGAACTTCTGTATATATGGTGTACTTTTATATATATAATTTTAAATTTTGACTTGTGTCACTATAGACACATTATTTATAATAAAATACCACCAAAAAAATCTATAGATATTGTGAAAAATCTTCCCTTATCAATGTCACTCTACTTGGTTATTTCTCGAGTTCGGCACTTATGGATATTTGTGATGTTTATATAGCCTTGTGTTATATACCTAAATGGTAATGGTGATATCGGCATTTCTTTCTGTTTGTGTTCCCATTCATGAGTGATATTCTGATTAATGGAATACAGCATTTTACTGCCATATTGTTAGCATGATTCTATCTTTTTAAAAAACTATGGAAATACGACTATATATATTTAGCGACTGGCAAGTATGTGAATATATGTTCACATATGCCCGTTCGTATGGCATCAAGGGTAACCATACGACCGATATCCAGTGATCCTCGGCTCTCTTTCTATGATATGAACTCGATTACGCACTATTATCAACCACTAAGAAGACAAGAAGGGGAAGAAAAACAAAATGTATGTGATGTTATATCGTCCTGTCCTGACCTATATGGAAATTTTTCAATATCCCATATGGAACACATCTATTTCAACTTCAAAAATATTAGATCTTTCTTATATAATCGGTGTAAATCCAGTAGATGCAAATTGTGCCCAATTGCAAATCAAACACAAATCGGTGTATATAAGTATAATCATCTTTCCTTTTGCAAAGTTTATGGATGTATTTATTGCATTTGCTGCAAGATTTGTGGAATGAAATATATCGGCCAAACACAAAATAGGCTGCATTTGAGGATCAATCTTCACCGTAGTCAAGTCAACAAAATTCATAATACGGATACAAACAATAATTTTGAGTTAAGACATTTTTCCACACATGGTTTTACAAATATATCCGTGACTATCCTAGATATTGTACCTGAATTAACTGCCCGACTTTGGTGGGAAAATACGCATATCATACAGTGGAAAACCATGTTCCCCCATGGTCTCAACACTATAAACTTTGGAAAGACATTCAATTTAGACTATTATTTGCACTATAAAAATCCACCAAATAACGTTTTACATACCTCACATGAAACAACTAGAGGCAAACGAGCAGGTAATAAAAAGCGATTGAATTTCAATGCTTATCTGAATAAAATTAACGGAAAAGTTTTGGATATATGCAACTATGAACAACTTAGACCAAATTGGATAAAAAATATGGTCTATGGCATAAAGAAGAAATTCTTAAGAAAATTATGGGAGACGTGGAGCGAACAGCCTATAATACCGGAACAAGAAGAAATGAATGACATCAGTAAAACTAACTTGGCTACTTTTTATGACTATTTCAAACTACGGGCCAAACTTATGAAAATCCAATTGGAAAAACGGAAACTACATGTGAACAAGGAATTTTTCATTATTACTTTTAGCAATAAGACTTTTGATCATCTGAAATTCAAACATATTTTTAAAACTTTTAATCATCTTTTACCGACTCAACAAATTATTATTGATGTATCATATCGTTATACCATGACTCATGGACGCAGTATATACAACTATAATAAGCTATGTAAGGACTTATCTGAATATGTACAACAGTCATGTCAATGTATTGATGATCCATTATGTAACCAAGATCATGGACATATCGTCACAGGAGACATTAAACTTGCAAAAGACCTTCCTTTACTGCAATTTTTAAAGATGGGCACTAAATTTCGACATCAAGTATTCAAGGGAGAAGTAGAAAGTAATTTTAATAAGGATCTGGAAGCCTTTATTTACAAAACTGCAATAAAATACAGTTATCCATTGTCCACATTTAATGAATGGCGATATAACGTATTTAATGCATTTAAATCTCAATATAACCTGCTTAAACAATTTACGAAAACAGAAAAAATCAGTAAAGCAGTTTTGGAGACATTTCGCAACAGCTATGTCATCACCTATATGGATAAAGCCATTAATAACTACGCCTTTACTTGCAAATCATATTACGTACAACTCCTACTGGCATGCTATAAAGACAACAATATGTATTGTCCAATTAAACTAGGATATACTCCTAATGTTAATAGAATTATAGCCCTCTATAAACAAATTGGTATTAATATTACAGTTGTCAAATTTCCTTATTTAGTGCTCATACCAAAAATCCATAAAAAACCTGTTAAATTTAGACCTGTCACTATAGGTTGTAATACCTATTTAACCAAAGTAAATTCCATTTTATTAAAACTATTAACACCTGTTATGAAGAAAATACGAAAAGAGGGCTCAGTTATGATTAAAAACAGTTATGAAGTGGTCGACAGATTGAAAACTTATTCTGAAAGATTTTATTTTAGAACGTTTGATTTTAAAGACCTATTTAACAATATCAACTTACAAGATCTCTTTAATATTTTAATGGAAATTTATATTACTTCAGATTTACACAAATATGTGGAAACCAACAAGTACAAAAGCCTCCTTAAGATTGTCATATTTGAGAATATACTATATAATGGAATCGCATTTTATAGACAAATCAAAGGCATCCCAATGGGAGGGGGATGTTCCTCGTTACTTGCGGATTTTTACTTACATCATTATGAGAAAGGCACGCATTTAATTATTGAAATACCATTCTTTAGATTCGTTGATGACGTCATGATTGGAGTGGATAATCAATATACTATATTTGATTTTACATTCTACCCACCGAGTCTTGAACTAATCGAATCGGAGTCAGCGAAGATAGGAACAGTTGATTTCCTTGACATCACTATTTATTATAATTTGGAACAGAAATTATGTTATAAATTATTTGACAAGAGACATCTATATGACTGCAAGATCAATTATTTTACCCACTGGAATACCAACTTGAGTTTAAACGTACAACGTAATTTAATCATAAATCACTTGAACAGATACAGATTATTAAACTCATCTATTACAGAATTTAATAAATGCATGATGCATTTAATCAACGGAACTCGGGAACAATCATATCCCTTCCGCTTTGTACAGCACTATTATGATGTCTTTTGCAGAAATTATAGTGATAAAAATTATGTTAATTTATCCGACATCTTACAATACAACTCAACTCTTACCTAAGATTATCTGATTGTTTCACATCCAGATGGCTCTATAAGTTAGACGCGACTTTTTTATGTATGCTTTCCTATTCGAAGTATATACGCTATATGCAACTCTTCCAAGATTCTCGTCTTGCTGGTTAGTAAAATTTCCAATTTTTGTCATTTTGATCATTTTGTATGTTGTCTGGGATTCGGCCATTTTTTCCCCACGGGCATGATCGATTGTTGTTTCGGGCGTGCAGAGTCTCTGGGAGCGTTTTCATGAAGTCAAAGCTAGCTTCTAACCAGGAAATAGGGGTCGCAATCCCCCTTGACCTTTCTGCAACCCTGTAGAAACAATCATTCCATCTATATAATTTCTTTTTTCATTTTAAATCTTATTTTTCAAGACTCTGATAGTGCGGCAATTTGCGCCTTTCTCTTTCTTGGATTTCATACTTTTTGGGATTGTATTTCTTTATATATATATATATACTGCTAGACAATTCCTAAGGATGGATCACAAATTGCAATGTAGTACAACATTAAGTGGGAGTGGAGGCTCAGCAGGATAAAATATTGTTGCCACACTGTTCCGACATTAGAATAAAAATCATTTATTGTTCTGAAAAATACGGAGGGTTTTGAAACATCTGAAAGGGAAAAGTGTTCATTTGATACTGTGTACGGAGAAATAGAAAAATGCATATGAACAATAGCAGGCAGCTATGAGAAAATTGTCAGTACAGAATATGTCCACTGTGGAGTGTGATGCAGCATTCCATATGTAGTGTCATGTTTTGCACAACATTATCCAGCAGCTGTTGAGGCAAGTTATGCCACTCCTCTGTCAGTGCATGGATAAGGGTGTTCTTGTTTGTTGGAGGATATTTTCGACTAGCAATGTCGCCTCCCCAAAGCATCCCAAATATTTTCAATGGGGTTTATTTCTGGAGAACGTGCTGGTCATACGAGGCATTGGATACTCTTGCTGGTTAGACAATCCTGAACAGCGAGTGTTCGATGACATGGTACGTTGGCATCCATGAAAACAAATTTATCACCAACCGCAACATGGAAAAGGTGAACACGAGGCAGTAGAATTTCATCAATGTATTGTGGGCCAGTCATAGACTCAGTTGCAACCACATGTAGGGGCGTGCGGCCATTGATCATGATGCTGGCCCATACCATGATACTGCATGTCGGATATTGATCCCTTTGCTTGATATTTTCTGGACAATAAGCAGTACCACTCTCACACCAGATCAGTTAGCATCTACAGTCCGATGACAGAGTGAACCTACTCTCATCTGAGAATAGTACGCAAGCCCAGTCTTGTTCGGTCCAATTGCAATGCTCACGACACCCATTGCAAGTGGGTGGTACGGTACAGTCTGGACAATGGGACACACACAACAGGTCTGTGGGCATATAGTCCTCCTTCTCCCAAACATCTGGCTACAGTTTTTCAGGAGATCCGCTGTCCTGTGGTATCAGGAAACTGATTTGCCACCTGCTGAGCTGTGGTGCACCAGTTCCTTTTTGTCTGTAATGATGCGACCTCCTCTGTGATTCTTGCTACACATTCCAGTTGTTTTAAATGCTTGCCACAACCATGAAACAACGCTGTGGATGATGGCGAACTCCCTGGCAATATCTGTTATTTTTTGCCTTTCTTCAATCTTTCCAATAATACGTCCACACGTAAAATCATCTAAGTGATATTGGGAAGACATACCGAAAATTTCAAGTTCGTCAATTAAATCTTTCCTGTAAAACTTTCACTTGGAACAACTGTCCACATGTATCAAATTCTTTAAATCTCTTATCAATGCTATCACGTGATGAACAGGAGTGGAAATGAAAAATTTGCATACGCACACCTGTTCTTACTATATCCCACACTTATTATTATTTTCCACATTTTGCTTCCTTTCATTTTGTGGTTGCTATGGGTGACAGTATTATCCGTCTTTAGCAATTGTCCAGCAGTGTATATGTATGTACTGGCATCATATTTTAAATTTAAAAAATAATTCTGGAAATTATTTATGTGCAATTTTATTTTGTTTTAAGCATGCAGATTATAGTATAGTAATCCATTATAGAATTTTATTTGCATTTTTGAAAGATGGACCTTTTTTGTAGCTAATTGAAGATTATTTGTAATTTAGCTCATCATTGTTTTTCATCATAAAAATTTTTCATAGAGTTTCAGAAATTATTTAGATATAAATCGCTATCTTAAACAGTAATTTGAGGATTTCACTCTAAGCAGTTACCATAAGGTTACATATTATACATATTTTGGCTTGTGCAAAGGTGGTAATTCTTATGTTAAGTTTGGTGACTGTGAATTTTTTAATCAGAATTCTGTCTTTTGCAGATTCTATTTTATATGTTTTTCCCTTTTTTTTAGTATGTTTTATATTCTTTATATTTTAATATTTTTTCAATGCTGTCTTAAATAAAAGTCATTAATTCTGCATTATCAGCATTTATTGTAAGGTAAAACTATTTATATTCATTATTAATACATTTATATAGTTTTATTAATATTTTTCGCAAAGTTTTTTCTTAATTTATGCATTTTTAACTTTACAGCATGATCAAAAAATTGTCCACAGAGATATTAAAGGTGATAATGTTTTAGTCAACACATACTATGGTGTTGTGAAAATTTCAGATTTTGGTACATCTAAGCGATTGGCTGGAATTAATCCTGGAACACAGACGTTTGCTGGTATGTGCATATGCATGTTATTAAGTTTTGCCTATTATCTGAATGAAATATTTGATTTATTTATCAAAGCCATCCTAATGTTATTATTTAATCCTTTCGAGATGGGTGTCTCACCGGTGTACCAGTAGCAAATGTCACTCACAGTCGGGTGGCTCATAGGTGAGCCATCACTTCAATTGGTTCTGAGGATGGGTGCCTCATATATGAGTTTGAAGTAATACTCATTAGTATTTTTTAATGCTAATGGATGGAGTCCTATGTCCACTACAGTTGAATTTGTCACGGATCTAGAATGTTGATCTTTGATTTGTTCAAGTGTTTTGTATTTTCAATATTTTTGTTTGATGTGGAATCCTTAACTGTGAGTAATATAAGCAAACTAAGCTGGCTCTTTAAATGTTGCACATGGTATAGACATTCTCTTGTTTCCAACACTCTTCAATAGTTTTATTTTTTTGAGATGGGGGTATTTCTGTAGTTTTAGTATTCAGTCGTTTTGTGTTTTTCGTAGTGTATAGAGAGATATTTTGTGGAGCATTTGGAGAAGAAATTTGCGATTTGCAAAATCTAAAAGAAGGTGTTTTTTATTTGAATAAGAAATCATTCTTATTGTCAATTAACTGAGTTATTTAAATGATAGTTACAAATCTTTTCTTTCTCAAAGAGTTGCAAAATGATAATTTTGTGCAACACATTGTCTTAGCAATGTAGTCTTTACCTGTATCCCTGTTTTAAAGATTATTATACAAAATCAAATTTTTAAACATTGTTACATTTTATTGTAAATAGTCTTTGCTGTATATTTTCTACTAATCTTTATTTTCATTAATTATTATGTTAATTAAAATTCCTAATTTTTTAAATTTTTTTTTCTTAGATCAATTTAAATAAATTTTGTATGATCTTCATATAATTTTCAAAAGAAAATATAACCTGAAAACTATGGCATGATTACTTCAATAGTCAGCTATGGTTATATGATAAAATGAAACAATTGAATTTAAAGTTTTTTTTTATCCAATTTTTTTTCAAAAGTTAGGCTTGGCTATGCAAATAGCTCAGTCTTTTTGTGGTCAGTGTATTTCAACCCTGCTCCATTCTGATTGAATGTCCTAGACAGCAATGCACTATCACAAAAGGGTTAAACCATAGTTTTAACCTGAGGTGAGATGTCGGTTTGAAATTTTATTGAATAAGGTTACTTTTAAAGATTCCTCAAGCTGTCAGTTTCAGGACACATGCTATATACACCCATGTGTGCATGAAAGAGCAATATTCTACATATAACTATCAAGCACAAATAAAAAAATTCAACTTTGTTTAGCCTAGCCAAATTATGTTGAAACCAAATTTCCACAGCTGAATATTATGTACCTTTCCTGATATTTTCTGACTGTCCCTCTTATCTAAAATTTTTGTCCAAGATTAGTTAACTCAATAAGTAAAGCTTTTAGTGCTATATTCAGAGCTTCTTGATTATTCAACTCTAATCCTTTCTCTGAAATATTAGCTGTGACCTACCTAGGTATTTGTCAACTTATTTCGTAGCAACAAAGCTGAGCTTTGAAATGTACATAGTAGCAAAAGGGTTAAACCTGAGGTGGGATGTGGATTTGAAATTTTATTGAGCAAGATTACTTTTAAAGATTCCACAAACTGTCAGTTTCAGGATACATGCTATATATACCCATGTGTGCATGAAAAAGCAATATTCTACATATAACCATCAAGCACAAGTCCAAAAATTCAACTTTGTTTAGCTCAGCCAAATTATGTTGAAACCAAATTTCCATAGCCGAATATTATGTACCTTTCCTGATATTTTCTGACTATCTGAATTTTTTGTCCAAGAGTAGTCAACTCAATAAGTAAAATTTTAGTACTACATTTAGAGCTTCTTGATTATTCAACTCAAGACCTTTCTCTGAAATATTGGCTGTGACCCACCTAGGTACTTGTGAACTTATTTCGTAGCAGCAAGGCTGACCATTGAAATGTACATAGTCGCAAAACTGATGAGTAGCGAGGATTCAATCTTTAAATGAGACAGCCTTAATGGTCTGTGCATCGTAATTTGCAACTTAAATATAGCTAAATGTTTATTATTAAGTTCTGCATAAAAAGCATTCCTTTTTTACATTTAAACAGGTATCCCTTCAATATAAGAAAATTAGGCATTAGCAATTTGTGCTCCAGATGAGCCCTCTGGAGTTTCTGAAGTCCGTGAAAGATTTGGTTACCAATTATAGAGCAGACATAATTACTCTCCATGTAAAGTGTGTTTGTGGAAATTATTATTACAATTTTTTTATCTTAAATTTAAAATCTGCTTGTGTAATTAAGTTTTGAGATTTTAATTATCTTTCATTATTATGATTTTGGTGTTTACTTGTGTATTTAATTTAAAGTTCATAAATACAAAAATAAAAGAAATTAGCAAATAAACCTAGTTTGTATTTTTATTTTACAAGAACTATAATCTATTTTAAATTCAGATATGTTTTGCTTAGCAAAATTAATCCAAAATATCATAACAAACATTCATATGAATTCATTCAATCATTTTATTTTCATTTGTTATTAATGATCACTGCTTATGTGGATCTCTGGCGATCAAACAAAGCTATCAAATGAGTTATCACTCTATTCTGAAAATACCTATGTGCAATACTGGCAGAAGTATGACATTCACAATATTGTCAATTTAAATGGGACTTAAAATTAAACCAACTTGTAGCAGAAAATTTCAACTTAAATTAATTTTGAATCTACCATTTATAATTTGATAAGAGAACAAAGCCTTTGGAATCACATTCTTATAGTAATTGTACTAATTCTACGCATTACTAACTTGCAAGTAAAAGTTTTTATGTTTCCCTACCACTTACACTATGAAGTAAAGGATATTTTATCTTAGCAGTGTTTTCACTTATTTTTGCTTAAATTTTCCCATTTTGCTTTTGCTTCTAATCACTACAACATAAAAAAAAATAATAACAAAAAATACATTACTGAAATAATTATTACCAATTTAATGTTCTTTATTGCATTATCATAGCTGCCAACTCTCCCAGTTTTTCACTATATCTCCCAGTTTTCACTCAGCTGCCCTTATTTTCCCCCTTTCTAGACAGAAATCACATGACTGCAAATCATGGCTTTCAGTTGTTTTCTGCAGTGTAGTTTTCTGCTGCCGCAGTGTGGGAATGGATCGCGATTGACGTTTGTATTTTTGTATTTGTATCTATAGGTTACAAAAGTAAAAAAATCGGAAATAGATCACGAATATTCTGAAAATATCATGAAATGAGAAACTAAGTCACAAATTTTGAAATCGAAGTTTTCCCTTTCTTTCGTCTAAAAATCCATTTCCCAGCTATCACGTAATCGGCACTCGCAAACTGCGATTATTCCCACAGCGTCACGAGAGAGATGACCAATGATTATCTAATTAATGTGGAAAAACTCATTTGCAATGACTAAAATTTTATTAAATTATTTTGTGTTATATACAAAACTATTGGTCAAACGTATTATTAATGAAATGAAAGTCTTTTTTGCAGCAGTATCGCTATAAACGACGTTTGTGCATGATCCTCCTTATATTTTGTTTTATTATGAAATTATTTTTCCACTTTTGCAATCTCCTCAGCATCGTCAAATTTTTTTAATAATTATTTCATATTTTATACAGAAAAACTATTGTTCAAACATAATATTAATGAAATGAAAGGCTATTTTGCAGTAGTATCTCAAAAAACTGCATTTGTGCACGATCCTCCATATATTTCGTTTGATTGTGAAAATAATTTCCACTTTTGCAATCTGTCTGCATCGTCTAAAATTGTGCTGATTAAAATCTCCTGGTTTTTTCATATTTTTGCACAAAAATCTCCCAGTTTTTCATATTTGGAGGTTGTCAGCTATGCATTATAAGTGCTCTTTATAGTAAACAGACTGTTAATGTCATTAGAATTGTATTATGCCGATCTGGTGGTCGAGCGGTCAGGGGTATGTGTTTCCGTCTGATTGCTGGATTACCCGGTTGAAGAATTGTATTATTAGGTCTATCACTTATACGACACATGGATTGTAGCAATTGTGATGCCTGCTGCCGTGAACTTTGCACTCTTTACTGGCAAAATTGTAATCATTTGCATACCTGGTTAAGACATTTATATATCATATTTCATGATTTTGGGATTACTTTTTTTGAGAGTGTGTGTGTATGTTTGTTTATTTTAGAAGAGTGTATCTTTGACTATTAAGACAATTATAAACTGATAAACTTTTTTAGGAACTTTGCAATATATGGCTCCAGAAGTGATTGATAAAGGTCAAAGAGGTTATGGTGCTCCTGTAAGTTCTATGAAACAAAACTATATATTCTTTTGACATATTTTTTTTAGTTCTATATTCTGATCAATTCATCAATTTTATGTACTATGATATTTTTAGAGAACTATTATAATATTCAATATAAATTATTTCATTTGTCATTAAGTGATGCATGATACTAAGAATTATTAAGAATCTCTTATAAGAGGGTCTTATTGTCTAGTTTTATGTGTCCAAGAAAATTTAGAATGCCTTTTCGCTAGTTTTCTGCTTGTGTTTGCTGTGTTTAAAGCAACAACAGAAAAATAAAATTAATGTGTAACACCTTTGTTTAAAATATAATTTAATATTTATCTGACAACCCAGTTATACGTATGACTATTATGCTTATACTAGTCATCTATTCTGAACGTTATCTTAACTGCATCTTTTTATTATTGCTCTTACTTTATAATATAACTATACCGACAAATGTGCCATAATTTTTAGACTGTAGAATTTGGACATCAATTTTTATGAGTATTTATTTTAAATGTTATTTAAATGTCCCTAGCCACTGCTTGGCAGTGCCTGAGATTATACAGATAAATTCAGACATCTCCAAAAACTAATTGCTTGAATCAAGTATGCTACATAGATAATGAAACTGCTTGTTTCACAGATCTACATGCCATTTCTTTTCAAATGATTTTAATTTATTTTTTACTAGAAAATTTATGAAGTATTGTCCATGATTAAATGTAGCATTTCAATTTATCAAGTGAATTACTATAATCTAAATACAGATATTTTATTATTATAGTCTGAAGAGAACGAATTACTATGTTACCTATGTCCTAAATAAGTGCCCTCTATTTAAATAATACAATTGAAGCTGCTAAATTTCATTCTGTGGAAAGCAAAAAAAAGAAAAAATAAATAAATAAATTAATGAAATGTCAGGATAATAGGCATGACAAAAGCTCACCCTGAGTTCTCCGCAATAGTTGGACATGCAAAGTTAAGCAACAGAAGACCACTGATGTTGGATAAAGTGAGCAAGATAGCATTTCTACTTGCTCTGTCCGACCTACTGTACGACTTACTGTACGACCTACCCAAAGGTATAAAGTATTTGTTTGGATGGCTGGGAAGTGCCATCAAATTTAGACTAGAACCCAGTGTGGGTGGCATCAACAGGAACCATACCCTCCTTACCCTAACACTATCTTCTCGGAAGAACTTACAGACCCACATATTTAACTAACCCATATTATACATGAACACTGAGATAGTTTGGGCAGAAGCGGGAATCAAACTTAGGTCATCCAAGTGCAATCCCATGCACTAACTACTGGGCTGTCCCACCATTTCTAATGTGATCATTTAAAAAATCATTAAAATGAAAATTTCAGATAAAATATAAAACATTTTTTTTGTTAGAATGTGATGATATGCACAGAACTTTTTACCAAACTATAGAATTGTGCTAATTTTAGATTTTTGGATGTGGTGAAAGAAGCTTTATATAACATAAAAATGTAAATTTTGATGTAAAAATGAAATCATTTTCAAGCTGCTAAAATGAATCCTTTTTAATTATTCATAGCTTTTAGTAATTTAAAGAAATGTTAGAGATGGGACATCTTATAAAACAAAGTTAATATTTCACCTTTTTTATAGTTAATTTTATGTTAAAAATCGAGTAACTGATTGATCAGGATCATATAGATAGCAGTTTCTCAGATATTCCATTGTTCTCAAACATTTGTAGAGTACTTTGTGTGGCCATGCATCATTTGAAAATGTTCTAAACACTGCCATCTTTAGAGATGCCAACTACTTCGAAAATTCTGGAGTATATCCAGAATTTATGCGATTAGTACTGAAAGCAATAAAAATTCTTCAAAAATAAAAAAATTAAATTCGTGCTGCATGCATTTCGTAGTACCGAATAATGATTTCAGAATTTTGCCATTCTTATATCTAAAAATTTGTTTACCTAGAATTGCAAAATTGGTACTTGCTAGCAGTGATTCCTATTGTGTCATGAGAGATATAACCATTGATTATCTTTTTCTATTTGCAATCTATTTGCATCAATTGAAATGGTCATAATTATTGCATATTATATAGAAATAAACTACTTTTCAAATGTATCATTACGGAAATGACAGTTTTGTATCAATTTCATGAAAAATGGCATTTGTATGTAATCCTCAGTATATTATCTTTAATTGTGAAAATATTTTACACTTTTGTAATATGTTTGCATCTACTAAAATTTTCACAATTATTATATGTTGTGTATAAAAAAGCTATTTTTTGAGCATATTATTAATTAAATGAAGGGTTATTTTGCAGCAGTATTAAGATAATTGGTATATTTCGTTTAAATGTGAAAAATTTTTTTTCTTCTGAAATCTGTTTGCATCCACTAAAATTTTCATAATTATTATGTGTTGTATATAAAAAAGCTATTTTTCACACATATTAATTATGAAATGAAGGGTTATTTTGCAGCAGTATTAAGAAAAAAGGCATTTATATGCAATCGTCATATATTTAATTGTGAAAATATTTTTTATTTCTGAAATCTGTTGGCATCAACCGAAATGTTCATAATGGACAATTCTGAAATCTATTTTTATTTTTTTATTCGATTTGAAATGTTTCAAAATGGGCAAAAACATAAAAATTTTTATTCTCCCAGCTGTATTTTAATTTTTTTATTTACAATTAAAGTTCACCTTTCTGATTTTTGTGGGAAAAGGGCCCATTTTGGCACACACAGAATGGGACGTCATAATGCCCTTTCGCATCTTCGAGAATTAGTGAATAAGTTTGTGTACATTCGGAAAGTTCTGCTAATTATAATTGTTTCTTCCATCTCAAACTACCAAATAGTTATAAGTATTGTATCCTTTCAATGTGCATGGCTACTAGTTTTACATCATCAGATAAAATATTTATATCTGTGTCAGAAAATGATGTTCTTTATAAAAAATAGTGTGAAACGCATGAAACCACATAGTAAATAAAATTCACCACTGTCAGCAAAGAGTGTTCATTATGTATGTTATGGTAATAAATCAGTGACTGTATAATCCTATTTTTAAAACCTTTATATGAGAAGTTATTTTTTTTATGATTTATTAAACTTTGAAAATTCCTTAAGGGTTTCCACTACTAGTTCATTACTCTATGTTTAGTTTTTCTATTACGGATGAATTTAAAGGAGAAGAATTTACAGCTAGTAATAAATGGTTTGATCGGCTGAAGATATGGCATAATTTATCGTTTAAAAAAAGTCAAGGGAGAAGCAGCTAATGTTGATCTAAAAGTTGCTCTGGATTGGAAAACGCAATGCTTAAAATATTATGCAAACAATATGGACCAAGTGACATTTTTAATGTGGATGAATGCAGATTGTTTTACAGTCTTGTCCAATAAAACTTTTGCATTCAAGCAGGAAAAATGTTTTTTTTTTGGGGGGGGGGGGGGGAGGTGAAAGAGTAAAGAAAGACTTTCGCAGAAACATAGAAAAATAGCTTTTGTTGTAGACAACTGCACAGCTCATACTGAAGTAAGGAATTTAGAAGCCATAGAAATTGTCTACCTACCACCAAATGTGACTAGTGCATTGCAACCTATGGGCCAAGGAATTATTCAAAATTTTGAATTAAACTACCAAAAACTTCTAATGAAGGATTTTAAAACTGCCCTTGGCGATAAATCCTTCTTTTCAGTTATTGTGCTTGATGCAATATTTTACATAGGTAAAAGCTGGAGCATGATATCCATCAAAGCTATTGCCAATTGCTTCAGACATGCAGGTTTCAAAATAAATTTTTCAGAAGCCAATCCCAAAGAGAGTGAAAGTGAATATGATGTCCCATTTATCGGAATTAGTAGATAACTTCGAAAATGTGGTTTAGAATTTTATTCGAATGAATATATATATCTGTGGACAGTGAAATCGTGATCTCACCAGAAATTTTAGTGCCGAATATTGTTTCTAAAATTAAAAATATAAACTGTTCTGAGTCTATCGATGAAAGTGATAATGAACCGGATCAAGTGCCGATGTATAAGGATGCTGTAGTAGCAATAAACACTGTTAAAATATTTTTAAATACTTGTGAAAAAATAGACAATAAAAATGTTGCAATGGTTGAAAAATTTGTGGAAAGTAACAAATCGACATTAAAACAAGCATCCATTAAGGATTTTCTTAAATGAAACTGTAAGTAAATTTTTAAATTCATTTTTTGATCTGTATTGTGCAATTAATTTTGAAAACTTACCATATTTCCTAAGTAACATTGTAGTGTACATTTTGAAGTAGTATTTGTATGAATAAGTTTCAGGGTTCGGGCACACTCTGGAAACCAGGAATTTACAGAGAATTTAAAAGTGGACTAAAATGTCAGGGAAAATGCATTGAAAATCTGTTTTTTATTCAAAATTCTGGAAAAGTCAGATAAATTTCAGCTTATCAATCTGCTCTAACTCAAATGGGTAAACTGAAAAGTACAAAAGTATCTTATAAAGAACTTCAAACCAAAATCAATTTTAATAACGTAACTAGTAACATCAGTAGCTAGTAGTTTCTTTGGATTTTTTCTTTGGATTTTTCCTTTGTTTGGCCCCTTTTTGCAGTTGGTGAGGATGCCAAGAAAAATTTAGCCGGACGGTGGAATTGGATGCACAGTTGGGAAGCAAATATGCATGGTCTCGCTGCACTGTATGAAAATATGCATTAAAAATCAAAATTTGAAGTTTTCGCTAATTTAGTGAATTATAAAGTATTAATAAGATTATGAAAATGCTTTCTTTACACATTTTTGAAATCAGAAATACTTATTTATTTATTATTTTTTTTGCAAATTGTACTTGCACTGATAATTTAACTTATAAAAAATGGTTTTAATTCCCTGTTGGTATAGCCACCTTTGAAGACCAAAGTTGTTAGAAAAACTTTGGTTGTAAACAAGCACGTATGTGAATCGGTCGATGTACGGTCTAAAATCTAAAAGATACTTCGTTATGATTTGGCTAATCGCTTTCGGATCGCTTGTTAAGAAGTTTTACCCCCATGGTCTGTGGTCCTGCAAATTGAGACGTCAACTTCCGGTTTATGCTAATTTCTTCTTCAACTGATTAGAGATTAGCATGCTCCGGAAGGAAAACATTAATTACAACTTCAATGATACTGGACTATTTAAGCTAATGCTTGTATCAGTTGATTATTCTATATCTATCTTCTCTCTCTCTATCTCACTTTGTCTTCGTGATATAACATCATGATTACTTTTGATCGGTATCTTCATGTACGCCAGTTATGACAATATTAATGGCCGATGTTTTTTAGGCCTGAACTGCTGTTAAGTCTACGGTAATTTTCAGGACTTGTGTTTAAAGTATTCAACGATTTGCAAATATCTTTTCCAAGTTATGGAAAGTGATATATATAGTCTTATGTTATTTTAATCTTTTGAGTTCGTGAAAAATATATTTCATTTTTTTTTCCACATTGACTATTTTCTGCTTACATTCGCTACGACACTCTGCTAACATCTGGTTTTTTTCGAATGGATAAAATCCAACAAATTTCAAGTATAGCAGCAAAAGTAGTCTTTCTATTAAAAAGCTCTGAACTTGCTGTAGCTGTCAATTATATAGTCTCCATTGCGCCCTTCCAACGTACTTCCTAGCTGCCTGCTAAGCAAGCACATGCTATCCTCGCTTATTTAGGGGGATAATTAATTACACAGTGCAGGCATAATAGACTCTAAATAGATATATTTGGCCTACTGTGTGGGCTTAATATGCCTTAAATAAGAATGCACAACACATGTAAATGGTAATGTAGCGCGTCTCAAATTCTAGAGAGAATAGTATGCTAGAATAAATTGATTTGGAAGTGAAATTTCGAACTTTAAAACTAATTCGAATGTAAAACAAAATCTCACCAAGGCGCATTTTAGCAAGAGCTGAGATATCGAATTTCGTGGCTATTAGTAGCTTGGGTTCCCCGTTATGCATGACATAAACATACGCCTTTTATTATTTTAAGATTCTTTAGCTTTAAATTAAAGTACCTGGAATTGGATAATTATCTCATTTTTTTTTGTCCCTCCTCCCCTCTCAAGTTTGTTATATAGATACGATGAGTCGTGCTGGTTAAAATTACAAAATCTACAGTTTTTGGTAGAATAGGTGCTATTTGATCGGCTCTGGCGAAATTATAGTCTTGTAACCCTAATTTTTGCAGTGCGGTTTGGATTAGAATTTCTGTTACTTGAAACTTTGTTTCGAGACAATGAACACGAAAAGTGAATATAAAAGATATGGAGCACAGATTGCACATAAAGCAGTCATCTGTTGTGGTAATCTTTGATGAAAATTCGCCTGTGATCATCAAGAAAAACAAATTTCTTTCTAACTCCCCAAACAAACAATGCTTTATCAATATACTGGGGAGTTATTTTCAAGGAAGAGGTCATTCCGTCTTTCATACAGAAGGTGATGCAGACACACTAATCGTCAAAGAAACTTTAAACCTAGCCAAGAAAAAACATATCACTGTAGTAGCTGTCAGAAACGCCGTAGAAATTTACCCAACTTCACACGCTTCAATATGTACGAAAGTAATTACAACTGCTTTTCAAGAACCAGAAACTTTACTTCAAAACTTAACATACGTACAGCCCACGTCAACTCGTAAACAAAACCGCTCGTTCATCTGACAACGTCTACAGAAACCCAAGAGTGTTGCCATAGCATTATTACAAAACTAAAATAAACAAATTCACAAGACATGCAAATTTAAATATAAAATTTGAATAACGAAATCAATGAGTGTTACTTAACATTCTCCCACCTTTTGATTTAAACATTATAATCAAAACTTACAATAAATTAAAGATAAATTAACATTTAAATGGAAATTACAATTAAACTTTTCTACATTTATCTAAACCCAGATGGGAGTCTAATTGTTCTGCCACTTCTAGTAACAACAGTCTTTCGTTGAACAGAGGGTGAAGTGTCCACAACCCTTTTATCACTAGCTACAGTATCAGTTTCTGGTTCTCGGGATGGACATGCAATTTCAAGAGGGAAAATTCTCTGAACTGGTCGAATTAGTTCCCCCGTCGCTGTCTTTAATTTCACAACTCTGTTGCTGCCATTTTTTCCGGGATAAACTTCAGTTATTTTTGCCATTGGCCAGAAAGTTCTTTTCTTATCCTCGCATTCAATGAGAACTATATCTCCAATTTTGACATTCAGCATTTTCATTTTTCCCCTATGTTGCACTAATTGGCCAAGATACTCTACTCTAAATCTTTTCCTTAGCTGATCCTTTAATGTCTGCTGATATCTCAGTCTTTTTGTGAGATCCACTTTGTCCAAAAGGTCTAAGTCTGGCACTCCCACCGTCTGCATGTCCTGCAAAAACATAGCCGGAGTCAAAGGAGTTAGGTTTTCAGGATCTTCGGAAATGTAAATCAGTGGTCTGGCATTAATTATTGCTTCGCAATCGCAGAGAATGCTCATCATTTCTTCATAGTCTAAAGAAGCTGTTCCCAAGACCCGTCTCAACAGTCTCTTAACCATCTGCACAAGACGTTCCCAAAACCCTCCCCACCACGCAGCGGAGGGTAGATTGAACTTCCAAGTAATTCTTTTGACTGCTGTTTCTATTTCAATGGTTTTCCAATCAATTTTTTGTAGAAGATTATCAGCTCCGACAAAATTACTTCCATTATCACTATAGATGGTATTGGGTCTTCCACGACGTGCTATGAACCGTCTGAAACTGAGCAGAAAAGCTTTAGTAGATAATGATGTTATGAGCTCCAAATGAATAGCCCTATAAACAGCACACGTGTAGAGAACAACCCAACTTTTCACACCTCCTCTCAATATGAGGGGTCCAGCCAGATCTACTCCAGTAATTTCAAAAACTGACGCTTGTCTCACTCTGTCTTCTGGAAGAGGAACTGGAGTTGTTTGTATACATTTTGCATTGTGTCTCTTGCATCTAATGCATTTCGAAATTACACGGCATACTGTTCTCCTTCCATTAAGTATCCAGAATTTTTCATGCAAATCTGACAATAAAGAATGTAATCCGACATGAAGTTTGGTTGCATGGTGTTCTTGGATGATAAGTTCTACCAATTTATGTTCGCTTGGCAGTAGTATTGGGTACTTGAAATTGTCTTCATCTTTACGTTCTGTCAACTTTGTTTCCACTCGAATTAAACCATCACGGTCTTTCAACAGACACAAGGATTTCAAACTATTTAACCGTTCCTTGGTAAAGGTGTCTCTTTGAACAGTTTTGATAATTGCCTTTTCAGCTTTATTCAACTCATCAGCAGATAATTCTCCAGTGTTTCGATCATGAATGTTCTTTCGAGCATTCTGAAGAAATCTCAAAATCCATCCTACCATTCTTATAATTTTTGTATACTTTGAAAAATATGATAGAAACCATGTCTCTTTAAACGTTTTACTCAACAGAACCGCAGAGATATTTTTTCTTTCTTGCAGCACGTCTATTTCATTAACCGTGCATTCAGAGCGTGGCCAATCCTTTTCATTCTCTTTCAGCCATGGAGGTCCCTCCCACCATCGGGATTCAATTAATTTCTTCACTGAGCATCCTCTGGAGGGCAGATCCGCAGGATTGTTTTGGCTATTAACATGTCTCCAATTTTCAATATTAGATAATTTCTGGATTTCATTTACTCTGTTTTTGACAAATACTCCCCACTGCTCATTTCTTTTAATCCAGTGTAGGGCAGTAGAAGAATCCGTCCAGAAATATTCCCTAACAGAATCAAATTTCAAGCTTTTCTTCACAAAGTCTGCTAGACGTGCACCAATACAACAAGCTAAAAGTTCTAGTCTTGGAATAGAAATGGGTTTTAATGGTGCAACTCTTGATTTTGCCATGAGTAGCTGCACGGAAATAGTAGTATCGGTTTCACATCGCAAATATACAACAGCTGCATATGAAACCCCAGATGCATCACAAAACACATGTAGACTCAATGTTGAGTTATCATTGGTAAAAGCATGTCTAGGAATCCTCACGACATTAAGCATTTGTAGTTCAGCGATCCATTTCAAAAAGTTATGTGAAACATCTTTCGGTACTTCAGCATCCCAACTCAATTTAGATTTCCAACTATTTTGTAATAACAACTTAGGATACAATGTAACTGGACAAGTGAAACCTATGGGGTCAAATAGTCTTTGTTCAATAGATAAAATAGTTCTTCTACTAATGGTCCCTTCAGGTTTGCTTATCGCTGCGATGTCACAGAATAATACATCTTCTTGTTTGTCCCATAACAATCCCAAGACGGTTGACGGATTAGATTTGACACAAGTATCCGTTATTTCGGTATGTTCCCAGTCTCTTAATTCAAATTTTCCTTCCGCCATCACCTCGGTGGATATTTGAACAAATTCTTGCAATTCCACTTCAGAGTCTACCGAACACACACAATTATCAACATAAAATGCTGATTTAAGTTTCTGTGCTACCTTATGTTGAGCTGAAGATGAATATTTGTCCAAATGGTGTTGTATCACTGCTCCAAGAAGAAAAGGACTACAGTTTAATCCAAAGACTACTCTGCAATGTTGGAAAATCTTTATAGCATTCTGGCTTTCACCTTGCCAACAAAGAAATTTTAAAAATTCTTGATCACTTTTAACAACAGATATTTGCAAGAAAGCCTTCTTTATGTCCGAAATAACACCGATTTTTTTCTCTCGAAACTTCAAAAGTATTGTGGGAATCAGTTCCAATAGATTTGGTCCCTTTGCCAAACATTCATTTAAAGAATAAGATCCTTTCTGTTTACAGGATGCATCAAAGACAGGTCTAACATTAGTCGATGAATTGCATTTAAATACTCCTCGATGAGGTAAAAAATGACCACTATTCTCTGAACTTTCTGTGATTTTTCCTTCTTGACACCACTCATGGAAAACAGCATTGTAGCTTTCAAACTTTCCTTCTTTCATGAGTTTAGATGTTGTGGAATTCAATCTCTTCTCAGCTATTTCTCTATTCATTGGTAATTCTCCTTGAGTATGCATCCAAGGAAGACTAACTTGATATCTTCCGTCTTCATTAATTCTAACTGTTTTCTTGAAATGATCCGAAACAGCTGTTTCTACTTCGTCTTTGCTTTGATGTTCACATGGTTCAGTGATTCCAATAGCTTCTAACTTCCATAAATCAGGAACATTGTTAATATGAATCGAAAGTGAAGTTAAAACCGAACCATAATTGTTATACTTTGAATCCTCTTGAGACTTTCCCATTACAACCCATCCTAGATGAGTTTGCACAGCGACCAGTCCGCACTTTAGCTGATGAACGCGTCCTGTGTAAAGTTGACCAGCGAAATCGGCTCCAATAAGTATTTCAATAGGTGGCAGATTGCTTCCTATATCCGTGAGCTGGATTCCCTTTTGTCTCATTTCTTCCAACCATAATCCAGTCTTGAGTCTTGGTATTGAACCACATATAACAGGTTGGTCTAACACTTTAATTTTACAGCAATAGTTATTAACTGAACTATTCAAAATTACATTGTAGCACTTGTGCTCTCTCCTAGAGGTGATTCCTCCAAACACGACTTGTGTTAATATATCAGTATTCACAGGGTTAAATCCCATCTGCCTTGCAGTACTTTCTAGAATATAAGAACGCTGAGAACCTGTATCAATCAGTGCCCTAACTTTTCGGTCTTTTCCGTGAGCTTTAAGAACCACAAGCAGTGTTTGCAATAGTACTTCAGAGTGGCCTTGGCTGGATAAAGTAATATTCTGATCCCCACCTTCTTTGAACTCTGTAACTAAAGCCCTTTTATTATTAGTTAGTTCAGGACACATAACTACCCAGTACCTTTTGGAACAAATTATACACCGAACATGTGATTTGCACTGTTTAGAACGATGTCCAATCCGTAAACAAGTGAAGCATCCCTTCTTTCTTTTTAAAATATCGTGCTTCTCTTCTAACGAAAGTTTTTGAGCTTTGAAGCATTCTTTACTTTCATGAAATTTTCCGCAAAATACACAAATGGACTTTTCACATGAATTTATCCCTAAAAATAAATCAGTAGCAGTCGGTAAATTCATACCCGTTTCCTTACAAATTTCCTTTCGACTACTTTTCTCATTTTGCTTAAAACCAGCTTTAGCAAGCGAGATACGCTCTTCACCTTCTACTTCAGTTCTTGGGAACAATAACAGGTTTTTCAACTTATCAATGTAAGTATCACTTTCTTCACCTTTAGCCGCCACCGGATTTCTTAACCAGACTCGTAGTATTTCTTCCGGTATGCAAGATTCAACAAGGGGAAAAAGCATTGCTGCGTATTTGTCAGAAGTCATACCAATTGATTCAAGAGACCTTAAATGCGATTCTAACTTATCATACAATTGAGCTGTATTTGCTTTGGATTTTGAAGACACTGCATTTTTAATCACCAGTCCAAGCAATTCCCTGACATAGAACTCTATGAGTAGCTCTTCCCTTCCAAATCTATTTTTAAGGCTTTCAACAGCTTTTGAATAATTTTCTGCAGTAGGAGGGAAGCTGTCTACTATTTCTTTTGCTCTTGTGCCAACGATCATAGACTGAATTAAATATTGAAATTTGTCTTCTTCTTCCATCAATTTATCTTCATGGATTCTCTTGAATTGACTCCAAAATGCTAGCCAATCTTTTATTTCACCCCCAAATTTCACAAATTCAATTTTAGGAAGCTTCAGTTTCGTTTTTTCTTGAACATGGGAAAAACTCGCACTTCGTTTGGTTGCGGTTTTATTTAAATGCATTTCGACGCCAACCCTAGCAGTAACCATTTTTCCGCGATATTCTTCTATTACCCCATATTCAGTTTCATATTCTTCCACTATTGAATCATCGGCAAGCAAAGCGTTACAGATTTCGTCGTCGATCTCTGCTAAATTCAACATTAATCTGTCCATATTTGCCAAATGTGTTTGAATAATTTTATCGTCTGGTTCCTCATCAATTAAAGCCGTTGTCAAAATGTTATACGACTTTGTAAAAGACGCTCGAATCGGCTTTCGCTTTCTTATGAGCAGTTCCATTATGAAAATGTGACAGCGACAGGCTTAGTTAAAACAAAATTCCAAACGAAACTAACCTTTCTATCTTCACGGTCACGTCCGGGTCACCAAATGTCAGAAACGCCGTAGAAATTTACCCAACTTCACACGCTTCAATATGTACGAAAGTAATTACAACTGCTTTTCAAGAACCAGAAACTTTACTTCAAAACTTAACATACGTACAGCCCACGTCAACTCGTAAACAAAACCGCTCGTTCATCTGACAACGTCTACAGAAACCCAAGAGTGTTGCCATAGCATTATTACAAAACTAAAATAAACAAATTCACAAGACATGCAAATTTAAATATAAAATTTGAATAACGAAATCAATGAGTGTTACTTAACAGTAGCTGACGATACTGATATTTTAATCCTGCTACTATATCATTCTTTTAAGAACATTTTAATGCAGTCTGCCATACAATCTGATAAAAGTTCGTGACATTCAAGCCATGTAAAGATCTATTGGAGAGGAGGCTTGCAAGACTTTACCTTTTGTTCACGCATTAACAGGGTGTGACACCACCAGTGCATTATTTGGCAAAAGTAAATCTGCTTTCAAGAATATCATAAAATCCAAAATCTTATACGAATGGGCTTCCCATTTTGGATCATCCGAGGATGTTATTAAGAAAGATTTGGTCGAAATTGGCTGTAAAGTTATTGTGTCACTAAATGGAGGTAACATCAACACAAGCAACCTAAATGAGTTTCGTTATGAACAATACATTAAGAAAATATTCACCTAAAAAATAATTTGATATAGCTCGTTTGCCTCCAATACAATATGCAGTGAAATACCATTTACTTCGAGTGCATTTGCAGTGTTTTATTTGAAAAAATCTTAATATGCCAAACCCTGATCCTACACTATGGGGTTGGCAGTTGGTTGATGAAGAATTTCAACCGATATTAACAGACTTGAGCCCAGCACCAGACAAACTCTTAAATATGATTAAATGTGCCTGCCAAACTACAGTTGAAGAACCGTGTAACACCATGAAATGTACATGTCGGCGATATGGACGTCCATGTTCAGTAGTTTGTAAAATCAGTAGTTTGGAATTCAGTAGTTTGTAAAATCTGTTCTGGAAAGGACTGTACAAACACAGGAGACAGTTTTGATTTAGATGAAGATGAGATTTGATTTTGATGAAATAAATATGATTTTATATTATAAAAACCCCTTTTATTGTATAACTTTTTTAAATGTCCATGTTCAGTAGTTTGTAAAATCAGTAGTTTGTAATTCAGTAGTTTGTAAAATCTGTTCTGGAAAGGACTGTACAAACACAGGAGACAGTTTTGATTTAGATGAAGATGAGATTTGATTTTGATGAAATAAATATGATTTTATATTATAAAAACCCCTTTTATTGTATAACTTTTTTAAATTTTAGATTTTGTTTAATGTGAAATTTTAACTTTAAATATTAAAAATTTTAATTTTTTTTTTTTTAATTTAACATTTCTTTAAAAATTGTGAACAAAGTTAAAGCTACCTAGGATTTTTAAGCCGCTTAGATTAATAAAAAGATGTTTTTCAACACTGCAAAAGCTTTCAGTTTTTCGGCCACCATTTTGTTATTTCCCTTTCTTTTTTTAAACCAATATATTCTTTTTCAGCATGAAATTTCCTGTAATTTGATACCACACATGATTTTTTGTGATTTTTTCATGTTTTTTCAAGATGGCGGCAAAAAAAACGCATTTTGCGTAACAGTACGGATGTATATTTTTAGTATGTTGATTAGGAGCTTGTTACCTACCATTTACAACAAGAATCATTTTTGTTGCAATTAGTTCTATCTCTAACACTATTTCTACCACACTATTTTCCAAGTCTACATACTTGCATAATTGGTGTCAATAATTTCTGTACTGTGAAGTCTTCCCTATTAGGCATTGTAGATTTTTAATTTTCTTGCTAATAATTTTAAATGAAGCTCCAGATTTTAATTCCTAGGTTGGTTTTTCTGAAAAGAGCATAAAAGAATTTTTTTTTATGGGGATAAGCATTTTTTATTACTATGTATGTTTAAATTTCCAGTGTCAACATATGAATATTATTTCATTATATTTTCAGAAATGAAAAGATGTGTATTTTCAATGAATATTGCTGTATATATTTTCATATTATTTCTTATTATTTTAACAGGCAGACATATGGTCTCTTGGATGCACTGTCGTAGAAATGGCAACAGGGAAGCCACCCTTTGGGGAGGTAAAGAAAATTACATATATGTGTATTCTATTTTTTGTATTGTATATTCACATCTTTTTTTAGCAGTATTCTACGAAATATTTTTGTATATTTCTCTATTAACTAGAGTTAATCAAATTTGAGATGTATTTAAAATTAATATCAATTAGGGAAGAGCTGCTTATCGTTTCCAATTTTACTGGATTTTTTTCCTATGTTCCAGGAATCCAACTTACTTAATAACTGTTCAGTTTTCATATCATCAAAGAAATCATAATATAGCATACATGACCATGCTTTCAATTGCAGCCAGGATTCACATTGTATGCAATTAATGCACATTTTTTAGAGAGCATAAAAATGTGTCATTACTGCATTTATGAGATAAAAATCCAATCTGTTAAAATTTTCTTACCAAACATCAAAAGTGCATTTTTTAACCAATTCTCCAAATTAATGTGAGTTAACCTGTATCGAAATGAAAAGAAAAATATTACAGTAGGTATGAAATGGGATTTTAAACTTTTTGATTTAGTGTTCACTCTGGCCTAAGAAATCGGCAGAGCGCTTCTGAAAAGGGATACTTTTTAAAATAAGAAAGGACACATGTTTTCAATCAGAAAAGATATCAGATAAGGGCCTATCATAAAGACGGTAAACTTTTTGTGATAATTGAGATTTTTATATGCAAAAAACTATTATTTTGTTAAATATATTAATAAAATTCTAAGTATTTTGTATATTATTTTAAGGGTTTGCCATTTTAATGGTGTTATCATTTTAAAACCTAAATTTTCTATTTCTGTGTGGGAACAAATTGTGAAATAGTTTGTATATATAAGAAAATGTCCTTTATATATCCTGAAAAATAAAAACACCATGCAATAAAGAGAATGTAATTACCAAGCCCCAAATTCTCAGTCCCTCCTCCCTGGATACTCCCTGATTGGTGACATATATAATTATCTGTCTTTTGTCTGTTAAAACAGCTTATACTTGAGAATGCTCTTTTTAACTACAATTGTTCACATAGGTGAAGCAAGTTATTTCTATAATTTCTTAATGATGAGAAGTTGTTCTTAATTTTCAGTTTTTCATTTTATGAGAAGGGGTGGTAATTTTTTCTATCCAATAACTTATTCTGTTTTTACCATTAATAATGTGTTATATTTTGACTTAATCAATGTTTTTCTTGTTACATTGTTTTTAGACAAAATTCTAATAATATGCTAAAATGTATGATTGATACCCCGATATTTAAATGATATAAAAAATTATTATGCTTGCTACAAAATATGGAAAACAATTTACACATCAATAATTAACTATATTTTGTGTGAATTTGGCGATTATTTATAATTTTAATTAATATGGTAACTTCATTCGTGGCCCTTGGTAAATGGAAATTAAAAGCATTTTGACTTTGGATAAAATATAAAAACATTTAACAGTCAGTACCTTTGTTAATACTAATATACAATTTGACATTTGCTTTAACTTTATGTGGATTTTTCTTTATGTGTCACATCGTTAATGCCAGATTTTGATTAACAAACAAATATTATGAGATCCAATAAAATTGGAAATCCCCTTTCCGTTTCTACAATTATTCCGATCAGACATTTTAATACTTTTTTTTCACGTTATTAATAGGATCAATAGTTTTCTTTTTAGGTATTTTCTTACTAGGTATTTCTTATTTTTACATTTTTTTATGTTACATTTATTTTAAACTACTCTAGCGATTTGCAAAAATTTGCTTTTTAAATCCTGATTTTTCAAAAGTCAGGACAGAGGAGTGACTGAAATCATTCCGAATGGATGTTTTTTTTTCTGTACTATAAACAAGATTCCAAATACAGTGACTGCTGGTTATAAGATTCACTGGCTATAAGAAACAGCCATTTATAAGATCCAAAACGGCAGAAACAAATACAAACTTCGTTTTAACATTAAAATTGTGTCTCTTATAAGAAACATGATTCCGCTTATAAGAAACAGTTTTCTACAGAAAATTTGTTGATTTCCTTGTGACGCGGGTGTAAAAAAAAAATCGATTTGTTTAAGGTTAACTGAAGGACGAGTTGTTATCTCTTGTCTCTGGGCGTACGGGGAGGGGGTGGGAGTTTGCTATGTAACAAAGGATGACAGAGAACTTCTCTATAGAAAGGCTTGGGGGGAACAACCCCAAACCAGTAAGAAACGAGTTTTAATCTTTTGGCAGTTAAGGAAACGTACTGATAAAGAAAGGCATCTTTGCTTATGCACTCAAATAAGATTCGTACAGCTTTAGTTAGTTATTTTATGTTTTGTTAGCGGAAGCATATCGCAAAAGAGAAAAACACTTACTTTGCTTGAAAAGCAAAAGTTTACGTAAAAAGTATGATTCTCTACCTCCGTGTAGTCAAAGAGAAGCTGCTTCTGCATTATATATTCCGTACTCAACATTATGTAAAATTCTGAAAAGCAGAAATGAAATTTTGACGCCAAATTGTAATCTTCAAAGAAAACGGAAACGAGAAGGAAAGGCAGCTGTTATAGAGGAAACACTCTTACAATGGTTTTCTAATGCCAGATTAAAGAATGCTCCTATCAGTAGGGCAATTTTACTGAAAAGAGCAGAAAATTTTGCGGAAAAATTAGTAGAAAAAGAGTTCCGTGCGACTGATGGTTTGTTAAGCCGGTGGAAAGAACGAAATAACATTGTGTACAAAAAAAATTATGGAGATAAGCAGGACGTGAACTCTGAGTCGGCATCTTCATGGATTACGCAAAGTTCCATGGAATTACGCAAGTTCCATGGATTACGCAAAGTTCCATGGATTACGCATGGACAAAGTTCCATGGATTACACAAAGCTTACCACCTCTATTAGAAAAATACGCTCCTCATCAAATTTTTAACACTGACGAGACTGGGCTCTATTTTAGAGCGATGCCCGAGTCAATGATGTTCAAAGATGATCTATCCTCCGTTGGAAAAAACAAAAATATCGAGTTACAGCTCTGTTAATAACAAATATGATGGGAACTGTAAAAAAAAGCCCTTTAGTTATTGGCAAAAGCAAACGTCCGTGCTGTTTAAGTGGAATAAAAAATTTCCAGTGATCTACGAAAATTCAAAGAATGCCTGGATGACAAGTAGAATTTTTGAAGACTTTTTGTTAAAGTGGGACAGGGAACTGATGGGAAAAGAAAAAAAATCTTTTAATCCTCGACAACTGTTCGGCTCATCCTGTAATACAGCTGACAAACATTGAACTTTGTTTTTTGCCACCCAATACAACTTCCATCATACAGCTTCTTGACCAAGGAATTATTAAAGCATTTAAAACTCTGTATCGGTCAAATTTGCGTCAGAAAATAGTGGATGCAATTGATGAAGAAAAAGGATCGGCTTCCGAAATAAGTAAGAAAATAACCTTGCTTGATGCTATCCATATGATCGCAGGCGCATGGAAAAATGTTTCTGACATATGCATTTTTAATTGCTTCCGTAAAGCAGGATTTTTGAAAAATAATGTTGACCTACCAGCAGAAGATGAAGAAGAATTAGAAGCACCTTTCGAAGAATGGATTCACATCGAAAAAATTTACAAACATCTGAAGAAAAAAGTGATGATGACATAGTGGCGGAAATTCAGAATGTTTGCCATAAAGAATAAAATGAAGATGACGTTCCACAAGAAGAAAATTTTCCTACAGCCAAACAGTCGCGAGAAGCCCTCACTATAATTAGAAACACTCTTGAACACAGAGGGGCATTAGAAAAAGTTTATGGACTATTTTATGATTTAGAAATGGATGTACATAAACTAATCACAGACTCGTTAGCACAAACAACACTGGATAAGTTTTTTGCTGTTCCTCAGTAATAGATTACAGTATGTATGAAAATGTACTATGCTCTTATATATAAATGAACGACCTATGAGTTTTACTTTTTATTCTTATTTAACTACATACTATATGCATATAGATAATATTTTAAGTTGTAAGGCTTAATTTGCAAAATAAGAAATATTTTTGAATGCAAAACTTAATTTACAAATGTATTATGTACGTACTAATATTTTACTTATATACATTTATCTTTTAAATTCTGTAAAACTGTGTTCAATAGTTAGTATTTACAATGGAAGAACGATATTTAAAAAATTTTCGGATTTAAGAAACAACTGCTTATAAGAAACAAAATGAGCGAAACAAACGTGTTTTTTATAAGCGGCGGTCACTGTACAGTGATATGCCAGAATGAAACGATCACTCCAGGCCACCAAATAAGAAAGGGCACTTCTTGCACTGAACATATTTTTGGGTTAAGAACAAATGACTATGCATTATAGAGAAAAGGTGCCTTAAAATTATTTGTTCCAGGGTACCAAAAGTCTAGTTACTCCACTGTTCAGATACCATAATTTTCATCATATAATTCCCTAATCATCTATCTCTTCTTCAAATTTTGTAATTAATGAAGTACAAATCATTTTCATCGCATTATTTTATCGATTTTTATCGCATTCACTATGTTTTGATGTAAATATAACTGAATGTTCTGTTTCTACATTTATTCTTAAACTGGCAAAAACTGTGACTTTTTATTGCCACAATCAAATTTGTCTTGATCGTACAATAAATTTTCTTTTATAGCTTTCAACTTTCATGGTCTGCATTCCAAGCTCTTTCTTTTTTTTTTTTTTTTTTTTTTATTGCAAAATAGGTACAAATAATTTGAGTGGAATGTTTTCAATAGACGCAATAGGGCAATTTCTCTTTGTGCGGTAACAACATTAGTTTACTTCAATGGTTGTTTATGGAATGGTTGTTAATGGTTCCACTATTTGGGAATTAGGTCCATATGCATAAAATCACAGAATGGTGGACTTTACAGAATTTTGCAACTTCACCAATAGATTGGCCTTATTCTAACCTACTCACCATTGCTTACCATCATCTAAATGCCTTCTTTGGAACATATTAACTTAAATGGCTATTTCGTATTTTCACCCTAATGCCCATAGTAGAAGTGAGGATGCACAGAATGAAATACCTGCTTTTACCAGGATGCTGATTTACATATTTGATATGGAGCCAATTGCTATTATGCATTTGCTTCTATATTTGCATGTTATGCTCGAAGTATACAGTAAGTTTCGTTCAGTAAAATTCATTCGTTCGCTCATGGGGGCTGAGTATTGTTTTTTTTTTTTTAAGCTTTGCATTGTGATTGCCTAAAAAATTCAATATTTTCCGTAGCTTGTCTAGATCTCAGTATTTATATGGAATAATTGAGGAAAGTGGGTATTTTAATTTGGTATCATGGAATAATTAAAATTTCATAAGTTATATATTTAAATTTGCAATTTTTCATGTTGATATATTTATCTAATATGTTTACAATAAGGCTAATGCATTTTTAATTCCATTTTTTAATTTTAAAATTTTTTACACCAAGATTTAAAGTATGCAGCTGTTCATCATGCACATTTTTATATGAATTTAAAATTTCCTTTTTTATTATCATTTTGCAGTCTTGTACCTGTATAATAAAATATATTTATCTGATACAGTGTATCATACATCTGTATCTTATAAAGAAAAATCTTATTTTAGTTAGGTTCACCACAAGCCGCTATGTTCAAGGTGGGCTACTACAAAATGCATCCAGAAGTGCCATCAACCATGTCTGAAAGAGCTAAAACTTTTATATTAAGGTAGGAATATTATTTGAAAATAGTTTTCAAAAGTTGTAATCTTACTCAGTATGCAGGGATGTACATATTGTTATGTTTAGTTTCAAAGATATGGTATTTCCAGCATAATAAAAGTTCAAAATTTCTAAATTTTACCCTTTCCCTTCAAAATTCCAAATGAATTTATTGTTATCTGTTCATTTGGCTATTTATCTAATATTACCATTAATTTACTATCCTTTTCTAGCATCTCAGTATTCTAAATTAACCGTAATGAGGAATTTTCATGTGTTTTTTTTTTTATTTATTTTTATCGTGTAGTAGAGAAAAAAATTGTGAATGATAGTATATATTTTTTTTAATTTTTGAACTTAGTTAATACAAAAATGTTTAAACTCTCACTTAGCAATCCGGTGCGAAAATGCCGTTTCTGTAATGGCCGCTCTTGTGATGTCACTATGCATGTAAACAAAGAGTGCAATACACTGTTTACTGTGGATTCCGAGAAGTGCTCACTTGATTCTCCGACAAAATATTTTATTTATCATATTTTTATAATGAGTGAGATTCTAAAACTGACCTACAAGTACTGTTTAGTACCTTGCTGCACAAATACAACGGTTAATTCAGTTGATAAGCTGTTTTTTAATGTTCCGAAAGATCCAATTAAACGAAAAGCATGGACTAAAGCAATGAAAAGGGACGAGCAGAAAAATCCAAAATTATCGAATAAAACATCTCTGGTGTTGTGAAGATCATTGTTTTCGGTAAGTAAACATTTGCTTCTGTTTAAATATTATTTACTTGGATTTATGGCTGTAACCAAGAGTTTTTTTCCGGGGTTCAAACCCCCAAAATGAAAAAGTTAACATTGAAAAGGTAAAGATCCATCAAGATATGAAATGGGGGTTTAACCCCCCCCCCCCTCCCCGAAATCAAATCCTGGATATGATCTTGCTTGGATCGATAATAAACTATAAATAATCCTGTGTAAATAGTAATTTAAAATTAAAGAATTTTGTGGTCAAGTTAGGGATTGAACAATAAAACATACTCTAGCTTGTATTTCAAAATAATAAGTTTTAAAAACATAGAATCAAACCTTAAAAATATCTCACAATTTATTAAACAGGGGTGGTGCTAAAATCTGCCCGAGGGGGGGGGGAGGTGGTAGTAATAAATATCTTAAAATGACACCAGCGTTTTTTGCGCCACCCGTTATTAAGCCAAACAATTTATTGAAATAAACAATGGCACATTAATTTATAATTATTTCTTTTTGATGATATCTATTGTATAAATAGAAATGTTAACATTATATAGTAATTTATAATAATAAATAGCTGTCATCCCTTGTGTAACAAATAAGTTTTGATCATTAGTTGTGCAACTCTCATTTGTGAAATAAAGATATATCTTATCAATATTTATCTGATATATATATACTAATGATATAGATATACTACTTTAACTATTATTTGTCAGTATAAATGCATTATATCTTCAACTTATGCAGTGTTTATACAGTAATGGTTCTATCAACTTTTGTCCCCATATACAGAACACAAAATCCCAGTGCACCCCCCCCCCCCTTCATCTGCTAATTAAAATATTTCTTTTTTTGGATGGGGGGGGGGAGACGAAAAATTAAATAAACTATCTCCTATAATGCTTTTATTCTTCCAATTATATCAAAATAATATAATTTGACATATTACAGAATATTTTATGAAATTTTTTTTAAGTTTCGATAAATCCTTTTCACTTTGTAATGGGAGACATTAAATTAAACTATAAATGTAACTGTTTTTTTAGAACTGTTTCTTGATTCCTTTCTATATTTCAGTTTCAAACTACAATATAAACTACTATAAAAGTCAATTATCAGCTTAAAAGCAGAATAGGACATTGTAGTGTGCGACTATTTCCACGTGCAATCAAAATTAAAGTTTTAAATGTAAAAGAATTATTCATGCATTTGAATTAGTTTTAGATTTATTTGTCAATATTAATGAAGATCATACATACCTCTTAGTTTTAACTCCTTGCATTTCTGCTCCAATAAAATTGGGATTCGTTCCCAAAAACGAAAACGCGTCATTTTTCATATAGCATCATCATTCATATAGCGTCAATTTTAGGAAGATTATCGGATTATCCTTTGACAAATCCCGGGAAAATCGACATCTTAAACAAAATGAAATGGATGTGTTATACAATTAAAATATACGGTAAAATTATAAAAGGTTATAAAATTTACGGCTCAAAAAATGATTTCTAAACTATGAATACGAAGAAGCGAATTGATCTAGCATTGTTTTTAAAACGTAAACACTGATACTTCATGTACAGTGACGTCAGAGCCAATCACGTAGCGTTTCAAGATCACATGACATCGCATCATTTTTCGCTTATTTAAACTTTAATTTTTAATTTATTCAAAATCATTTTGACATTTAATGTGACATATTTGAAAATCATAAGCCTAAAATTACCAGGAAAATATAAAATTGAGCATTTTCCCCATGTGTGCAAATTCCTCATTTATCGGCAAATGCTAAATATATCCCTCTAATTATTTGTTAATATACCCGAGTCCCCTATGTGTTTTTCTTTACCGCATTACTCTTTCCCTTTTTGTAGATTTAAGTGTTCAAATATAATAAATTACTGTAGTACTGTGTGTTGCGCCTACAAACTCCATTCGAGCTACTATAGGTGACTCTAAAGTGGACTGACTGTATAAACTCTCAAAGCTGAAAACTTAACAACTTTTATTTACATCATTTTTACAGAGTGATGGAAGGGCCGTGGTACATGCAGGCATCCATGATTACATCTCAGTGCTTGTAATGCTTTCAGCGCTTGTGCATTGAATACTGTCAGTCGCTACGCCATCTAGCGATGTACGGGTTACATAACACTCCCCGCCGATTGAAATTACATAATTTCAATATAATGCACACAAGAATTTCATAATACACTACAATTTATATGAATATGCAATAAATAATCACTCAATCATCATACAAACATTTCTTACACTTCTTTTCAAAATTCTACCGTTAGGCAGGCACAAATTCACTATTATTACTTTTCCGACTGCACCATGCAAAACTTGAGTAATTCTACCCGTCATCCTTTTTGTGCTCGGTAGATTCTCCTCTCTCTCTTTAATTAATACTAGTGTACCTTCTTTTACATTGTCTTTACTAAACTTCCATTTATTACGCTCTTGTAAATTATTTAGATAATCGCGTTTCCATAACTTCCAAATTCTTTGCGTAAACTTAGTTACTTTTTGCCATTTTGAAAGTCTATTTTCGCTAATCTCAATAAGTTGAGGTTCAGCAATAGACGTAATAGGTCTACCTATTAAAAAATGACCTGGTGTCAAGATTTCGAAATTGTCAAATTCCGAAGATAAGGGTGTAAGGGGTCTTGAATTCAGTACACCTTCTATTTCTGAAATTACTGTTAGAAATTCTTCAAGGGTGAGATTTGCGTTACTGATTACGCGCTTTAAGTGAAATTTAAAACTCTTTACTCCGGCCTCGCAGAGACCACCGAAATTCGGGGATTTTGGGAGAATAAAATTCCAGTCTATACCTTCATCAGTGAAGTAATTTGCCCAAGTTTCATCTGGTGATTTTACCAGTTGATATAATCTTTTTAATTCTGTACTAGCCTCTACAAAATTTTTAGCATTGTCCGTAATTATTTTAGCACATTTGCCTCTTCTACCAAAGAACCTTTTTAAACTAGTAATGAAGGAATTTGAAGTTAGATCCGTAACAAAGTCCAGGTGTATAGCTCTCGTGCACAGACAAACAAATATGGAAACATAAACTTTGTTGAGCACACCCTTTTTTTGGTTCTTGAATTTTAGAAAAAATGGACCACAGAAATCGATCCCAGTAACGTTAAAGGGGAAAGTAGGTACAACACGTTCTCTTGGCAGATTGCTCATAATTTGATTAGCTAAAACAGGTTTGTTCTTGAAACAAATTACACATTTATGTATTACTTTTCTACAAAGATTTCTTCCATTAATTGGCCAGAATTTTTGTCGAACATGATACAAAAGTGATTGTGGACCAACATATAAGTACTTTAAATGAAAATATTTCAAAATAATGAAGGTAAATGGACTTTTGCTTGGTAAAATTATGGGAAATTTGGAATTGACACTTAAATCTGAATGCGACAATCGACCGCCTACTCTTAACACATGGTTTTCATCTAAAAAACAGTTTAAAGTACTTAATCTGCTGTTACCTGGGACAGGCTTACCCTTTTCGATCTGCTTGATCTCTTTTACAAACTCACTTTGTTGGATCAATTTCATCAAGAAGATCTCTGCAGCAGCTGTCTCTTTAAGCATAAGATGACCTCTCAGCTTAACTGCCTTTCTTGAATTATTTATAAATCTAAATACATAGCTCAAAATACGAAGAATTGTTATATAATTATTGCTAGCATTAAGAATACAATCTAAAATGGATTTTTGATTAGAATGAATTAAAGTTATTAAAGAGTCATTGTTACAATCTGAATGTTTCTGTAGTTCTTTAGAATACTCCCCTTCAGGAACAATTGTCTCCTCATCACTTTTTAGAAAGTCAGCTTGCACTAAAAAGGTAGATCCGTGCCACCACATTGCACTTGTTAGAAGAGACGAAGCACTAATTCCTCTAGTCACTAGATCTGATGGATTGTCCTTGCTATAGCAATAGGACCAGGAATTTTTGTCCGTTAGCGATTGTATTTCATCTACACGATTGGCAACAAAAGATTTCCACTTTCTGCTTGAACCCTTGATCCAGAATAATGTGATCTGGGAATCTGTCCAAAAGAATGTAGTTGACTGTTTTTTCCTATCTATAATTTTCTTGACTTCACTTGTCAATCATGCAGAAAGCAAAGCACCGAGCAATTCCATTCTCGGTATGGAAATTTTCTTTAGAGGTGCGACTCGACTTTTAGAGGCAACAAGATTCACAACAACACGGTCCTTGTATTTGACTCTTAAGTAGACTACTGCACAGTATGCCTTTAAGCTGGCGTCACTGAAGCTATGTATTTCAACTTCACAAAAGTTCGAAGAATGGAGAATTACCCTTGGGATCTGAAGTTCAGATAGTTGTGATATTTCTAAATACCAGTGTATCCATTTTTCCTTGATATCGATTGGAAGTTCAGCATCCCATGGAATTTTCCTAAACCGCAATTCCTGAAACAGGCACTTTAATCTGATAGTGTATGGTGTCAAAAGTCCGAATGGATCAAATATTCTTCCCGCAGTTTGTAACAGGAAACGCTTGGTACACTTTTTCTGAGTTAAGAATTCTAATAAATTATTTACGTCCATCGTAAGGCAATCTTGTTGAGGGTTCCATGACATTCTTAGGACTTTATGCGATTTGGTTCCCAAACTGTCTGATGAATGAAGTGGATGGATGTTGAATCCTTCTTCCCACTTATGCATTAGGCATGGTTTATTACTGATCCATTTTCTTAAAGACATTCCGGCAGAATCCATGATCATTTCTGCCTCACGAGAAACTTCAAATGCCTTAGTGACGTTGTTCTCGCCTGCTACCAGGTCGTCTACGTAGAAACAAGTGTCAAGGATTTGGGTGGTAATTGGACAGTTCTCACGAAACTTTTTGATATGTTCCTTGATCGTGGCGGCTAGCAAGAATGGGCTAGCATTCACCCCAAAAAGTACTCTGTTGAATCTATATATTTGTATATTCACGTTGTCACTCTCAATCAATTTATCATTGGTAAACAGGAATCTAACAGCGTCTCTGTCTTTTTCAGCTAGGGAAATCTGTAGAAATGCCTTTTCGATGTCAGCTACAAAAGCAATTTTGTTTAACCGAAAATAAATTAGTAAATTGAATATGCTGGGATGTAAGTTCGTGCCTGACCACAAACAATCATTAAGAGACAAGTGTCCAAGCTCATGTGAACTTGCATCAAAAACGATTCTGGTTTTGGTTGTAAGACTATCCTTCCTAAAAACTGCTTGATGCGGTAGGTAGAACACTGGTTTGTTAACCGGTTTAGTTGTATCTAGCACTTTTTCGATGATTCCTTGACTTAAATATTCTAAAATTTCATGATAATTGCGTAAGTAAAGCTTTATCACATTGTAATCGTTTTGTAAGATTTTTAAATCTCCTTTCTGCGACACTCAAGTTATCACTTAACTGTTTCCAATCTATCTTCCAGGGGAAGGAAACCTTATAACATCCTTTCTTGAAGCTCACTGAATCTTTGAATATCTCTAAAGCTTTGTCTCCATCATTGCATTTAGGATCATCTTTTATTCCTATTGACTCAAGTTCCCAAAATTTTCTTAACTCTATCTCCACTGGATCTTGCGCGAAGTGGCAATGAAAATTGTTTAAAGCCCCCACATCTGTAAGTGTTCCCGTCACGATCCACCCGATCTCTGAGTTTTGTTGAATTATCGATTCATTTTTTAACTTAATCTGATTGCTCACTAATAACTCATAAAACAGTTCTGCTCCTAACAAGGCGTCAATTTTCCCTGGTTTGTGAAAATGGGGATCAGCATAAGTTAAGTTACGCGGGAAACTAATCTTAGATATATCAAGAGGTTTTGAAGGAACTAAATTTGTAACTTTTGGAACTATGAGTAAATCAAAATTTCTTTTAAAGCTTCCATTTTCGTTAGAAATTAACGCAGAAACTTTTCTTTTTTCTGTCAAAATAGCGCCATTTAACCCCGATACGGGTGCGTTTATTACTTCCTTTTTCAATCCCAATAAATCAGCTACTTCACAACAAATAAAGGATATTTGCGAACCTGCATCCAGAAGAACGCGAATTGGTCTTAATGAACCATTTTGATCTTGAATATAAACTAATGCAGTCGATAATAATATATATCCCTTTCCAGTGCTCGAATACAAACAATTTCTACTCGCGAAGGAAGTGCCAGCGTCGGTTTCACTTTTAATGGTGTCAGTTGAGGCTATGAGCTCCGCTGTCTGGGAATGTATAATGACTCTCTGGAAGTAGAAAGATTCGATTTTGGGCTTTCTGGTTTCACAAAATTATCTATATGAATCAAGGAATGATGACGTTTCCCACAGAACTTACTTTTTTTCTTATTTGTGCATTGGGCTACTTTATGAGGTTCAAGGCAATTATAACATAATTGTTTCCTTTTAATTTCATTAGTTCTCTCTGGTACAGATAATCCGTGAAACATTTTGCACTTATAAATTGAATGGTTATCCTTACATATTGGACAGTTAATTTTAATGTTTGTTTTTATCATTAAAATTAACTTTATTAAGCTTTTATGTCTGGGAGAGAATTCAACTTTTGATTTTGTAGCAAAAGGAATACGTTGGATGTTTTCTAACACTTGACTTCTTTTTTGCAAAAAATTATAAATTCTTCCCTGTCTGGGAACTCTGTTGTTTTTAATGACATCTCGTATTGTTTACGAGTTTCGCGATCTAGCTTGGAAGTAATGACGTTAATTAACATTATCTCACTTAATTTGTTTATTTCAAGGTTGAGAAGCTTTAGCCCTCGTAGAGGATTCAATATCATATCAACGAACTTGTGCAATTCTTTTCCCGATTCATGAGTAATTTTATCTAAATTCAAAATTGCATTTATATGAGTGTCTGCGATAAATCGCTTATTTTCATATCGTTGCTCCAATTCTCTGAACAGTGATTCAAACGTTTCGTCTGTTGTTTGTACTTGTTTCGCTTCTCCTTTAAGTGACGCTTGAAGATAGTGAAGTTTTTGTTGCTCATTTAAATGTTCATTTGTTGTAATTAAACTATTAAACTGCTTTTTGAAATTACTCCAATCTTCATAACTGCCCGCAAAATTAGGCATTGGTATCTCTGGCAGCTTAATCAAAGAACTTGATTTATTTACTTTTGCTTCCGATTTGACAGGAACTTTCGAAAGTAAATAGTTTACACGTACCTCTAAAATATCCAGTGAGGATTCCAGTTCTTGTAGCTGCTCGAGCACATCCCCAAGCTCCACATCGTCAGGTAAAGTGCAGTATCCCGTTTCTAATTCTTCTATCGAAGATTTAATAGAACGAATCTTTGTAAATTGATTATCCAAGACAAACTTCGCATCTTCTCGATCCGAATCGTAACTGGTGAGGAAGCCTTGGACACTAGTAACTCTTGCTTTTCACGTACCGCGTGTGCGGTTTAGTGCCACGAGGTTCATTTTGATTTCAATTTATTATCCTCCGTCTCGTTACAACCATGAAACTGTTGCGCCTACGTACTCCAGGCGAGCTACTATAGGTGACTCTAAAGTGGACTGTATAAACTCTCAAAGCTGAAAACTTAACAACTTTTATTTACATCATTTTTACAGAGTGACGGAAGGGCCGTCGTACATGCAGGCATCCATGATTACATCTCAACGCTTGTAATGCTTTCGGCGCTTGCACATTGAATATTGTCAGTCGCTACGCTATCTAGCGATGTACGGGTTACGTAACACTGTGATAATTTAAAAAATATCAGTGCTGAATATACCATATGTTAGAGATGTTTAAATAAAATTACATTTCATTTGGAAAGTGTTTCATAATCAATGCTTTATGTATGATTGATCTTTCTTGTTTATTTCTTGACTACGCAACACATTAAAATATGCCTAGTTAAAGTATTAATAATTAGTTTAGTAATATCTATTATATGTTTAAGGTGTTTTGTTGCGGATCCAGATCAAAGAGCTACAGCTGCTGATTTACTTGAAGAGCCTTTCATTTTAGAGTAATTATGATTATTTTTAAAATTTTGCTTGAACTTCTGCTAAAAGGAAAATATTAAGAATTTTCATTAAAATACAGCATAAACCAAAATAAGAGTGTCAATCAGAAGATGAGTGATCATCAGCAGAGCATTTAACTTTCCAAACCACTTGTTTCTTTCATTTTTGTTATGTACTACATATTTTTATTCTCTTTTATTAAAATCTATTTTTGCAATTATTTGTATGCTTTTTTTTATATTTGCTTAATTATGCTTCTCATTTAGTCTCCGAAACCTGGTTGTATTTTCTATTTAGTTGCCAATGGATATAAAGTAAGTTTATGATCTTATTCACCGAGTCTATGTTTATTTAATCTGTCTGCTATTTATTCAGTTTGTAGGGTTTATATGCCATACTGAGAGCAGTGGAAACCTGAAATTCTCAGGAAATTCAAATTCAGATCAAAATCTAATGGAAAATTACAATTTTTCTTTAAAAACCTGGGAAAATTCTATTTTACCTTGGAATTAGTCATTGTTTTGTTGTCTTAAAAAATTCAAACCATAGAGTACTTAAGTTCATGATCTTATTCACTGAACCTATGGTTTTTAATCCTTTTATTGTTGATTCAATTTGCAGTGTTGATATGTCTCACTGATAACAGAGAAAACCTGGAATTCTCATCGAATGTAAATTCATCTCAAAATCGCTGGGAAAACTTCAGGAGAAAGTTGCAATTTTTTCATTGAAAACCAGTGAAAATCCTATTTTATCCTGGAATTAGTCATTGTTTTGTTGTCTTAAAGAATCCAAATTTTTTTAAAAGATTCCTTTACTATATTCAAATGTAGAAGTAGTCCTACATTAACTCAGCAGTGTTGCACAAGAGGAAGAAAATTTTGCTTTCTTGTCACTCTCACCCTATCATGTCAGAATTGAAAATTTCCTGTCATTCTCACCCTAATTGGAAAACATTATATTGGAGGTATAGCACCTACATTAGAAGACTGATGCATTGTCATTCATGATCTAAAACACTCTAGACCTTTGACATTCCTATAGAATACAGTAAGAAAGCAGCACATTTTTGTTTAAAAATATCTCTTTTTAGACATCAACAAGATGAATGAAATGTTGCCCTAAATAATGTATAGACCTTGAAGTATAACAAATGAACTCAATTTTCACTTTTAAATTGCACAAATTAACAGATGATAGAGTCATAAATAGAGGTTTGCAAAATTGTACTGAATAGGAGGATGGATTTCATGGATAATTTCTTATAACAAATACATTAGACATTTTTTTCGAAGAATTCCTATTTTTTTATATGCATAACATAATAGATAATCTTTATTAATGTTTTTAATCACAGGTATTTTCTGAAAATTCAAATTTTAAAATATTACTAACAATTACTAACAATTACTTTGACAACACATTGAAGGTTTCAAACGAAATATAACTCATAATTTTAACAAAATATTCCGTTTGATTTTCTTAAATCTGGAGGGTACACTATACTGTCTGTATGGCCTTACAAAAAAATAGTGAAGGTTTGAAATATGACAAAACTGATAGTGAATATTATAAAATTATGTGAAATTCTATAAAATTCTCCCTATTCACTTTTCTTAAAAATTAGGAAAATTTATTTTAAAATATAAAATCAACTTTATGCAATTTCTTGATGTTTTTGTTGTTCTATATTTGTTTAAAAAAAATCCCATATATCCTAACTTTGTCACTTCTACCCTTGCATATTGTAATTGAAACCAAAGTTTTGATTTGCAAAATTTGATTTTATGTTTTTATCATCGAAAATTGGCTAATTTTTTATTCTAAATTTTTGTGTATTACTAACTTTTTAATTTGTTTCACTAAATAAAATTATTACATACTGCAAAAATTATTCTGGAAAATTTAAGGAATTTCATTACAAAGTTAGAATGTGAACTCTTGGTTTGTTCCTAGGGTTTTTTCTGCTTTTTCTAATTTTCTTTTGGCAATGCTTTCTTTCCTATGTCACATGTTCTACTCTCTGATAGCAGATGCTTTTCTGTTGTTTTGTTGCTCTGTTTATATCCTGAAGAAGGATACTGTTTTTCCTATGAAATCTATTGATACCCATATTTTGTTATATGCTGTATTTTAATGAAGGTTTCTAACATAGTATATTTTTACTATTTTATTGACTTCAAAATTTTGAAGAAGTTATACTTCTTTAAAATATACTAATGTTAATGAAATTATGTTAAAATATGTTAAATGTATATTTAAAGTATTGTATATGTGTATTATTAAATGTTTAGTTAAATGTATATTTTCTTAAAATATGTTATACTTCCTTGTTTTTATTGATAAATGTTATAACTGATTTAAATATATGGGGAAAATATTAAGGATTGAAATTTTCAATCCTTAAGAAATCAAATTTCTCAAAGATTGATTTCAGGCTGCCAATGTTAAGTTCATACTTGTAGAATCACACTAAAGAGAAAATTCCCCAAACTACGATCACATTCCAATACCAGTATCCATGGCCCAATTTTGTGCTTATTAGCATTCTCCAGTATAGAATGACTTTGCCACTTATCAGCAAATGGTAAGCAATAAGATATAACCGAGAAGCACAAAACACCTTTAAAGCAGTGATTTTAGAATTTTTTTGTAGAAGTTTTTAAATATTTAATGCTTACCAGCAATGGTGCAGGGTAATATTTTAACCTTGTACACCATTTGACAAAACTCCAAGTGCTCAAGATTACAGTCCTGATATAATCTTGACATAATTATAAACCATTAACCAGTTTTAAGCTTATAGTTCTCTTTAGCATGAAATATATCTGATACTTGAAATAGCAGTAAGAAAACTCGAACCACTATGAAGAGTAACAAAATTCAGTCTTACCATGCAACTATTATCAAGAGCTGCAATTGTCATGTTCACATTTGCAGAACCCAACTAGAAAGTACATTCTCAAAGCTAGAATCATACTTTTATTGCAGATGCTACTGTAGATGTATTGCAATGATATCACTGCCAGGTATAAACTGCTCACTGACTTGGGTTATATAAAAAGTGAGTTGACTGCTCACTGACTTGGGTTATATAAAAAGTTTTTTTCGTAGAGTATTATACTCGTATGGTGGTAGAATTTTTTTGAATTGTGTTTAACCCTTTAAGCAGGTTATTACTTTTTCTACGTACATAGTATAATGTATAGGAAAGGTATTATGAAATTTCAAATTCAGTTTTTTATAGAAGAGCATGTTTTATTCATCCCTCAAATCGAATCAAACATTTTTGAGCTGTGTGTATGTATGTTAATGTATATGTGGGTGTATGTTAATGTGTATGTGTATATTAGTGTATGTATGTATGTTTGCACATGTGTATGTATGTATGTTAGCATATGTGTATGTATGTATGTTAGTGTGTATGCTTTTGGATGCAGTATCTCAGGAACGAATAAAGCATTTTGAATTTAATTATTATAATCCATGAATACTGGAATCCTACTGATTTTAAATGCAATAAAATATTCAGAAGACAACTCAATTTTTGAATGAATTTTATTTTAAAAATCAAGATTTTCAATTAATCTTTTGACCCCTTGAGGACTAGTGTTGTATATACACAACAGAGAGCTTTCTCCTTTCTCGGCCCACCGATACGCCTGCACAATGAATATGAGACGATCATTGTGGCCCATTGATGTGTATAAGCAACTGGCCTCTGAAACGTTTTGATCAAAAATTTTAAATAAAACTAGATGGCACTATAATCTCGTAATTTTTGCAAAGCTAGTGACTTGGAACATTGACCTACATTTTTCAGTTTTTGTTTTTTATTAGTATGCTGATTAATTTGGTAGTATAAACAAACGTATGTGAAAGCTGTTGTGATAGTTCTGATTTAAAAAGCATGGCATGTCGACTGAGAGATTTAAATGGTTACTTTCATGGCAGTTATTCTGTGTTTATTTTAATGACGAGGGTCTTGAGTGTTACGATTAGAAGAGGATTAGGACTTAGAATTCTTATCACTGGTATTCAGGGGGAGTGGGTGTGAGCTAGTAAGAATTTAGTCAGAAGAATTGTAATAATTATGGCTAAAAGGGTGAAATATTTTTCCGAAAGCTGTATACAACCTAAAATCATTAATACAAAATTTGCATATGGTAAATCGGATAAACCGATACAAATTTTTTATCATGAATTACATATAAGTACATAAAAATTCAAGCAAGGATTATTTTATTTATAAAATCTTGCACAGCAAAATTGGGTCAACTCATAAATGTAACACTAGAGGCAAAGTACTAGATTTCCAGTAAATCATATAAGGGTTTATATAAGGTCAGAATCATATAAGAATCATATAAGGGTTATTTCCAGTAAATCATATAAGGGTTACATGCATGGAGTCGAGAATGAGACACCAAGCGAAACTAAGGGATTGAACAGGATCGAACTTACAAATAGATTCTTGATAAATATAAATAAAAGGGGATTCTAAAAGTAAAATATTACTGTGGTTATTACAATTAATTAAAAGAAAAGTTTTATCAAATTTAGAGGTAAATTTATCATTATAGCTAATTGTGAAGGAGTAGTGCACAGTTTATTATTTTTAATATCACAAGTATGTTCAGATAAACAAATACCGATAGTGCATTTTGTACTACCAATATGTAACTTATAATTATTATCAGTAGATAAAAGGAGGACAACATACACCCCAGCTGGAAGAAATATTATTTATCCCTAAATCTATCTGTACAAATATGACTAAATAATGAAATAGCAGTGGAATGGGCAGGTCTAAACTTAAATTCACAACAAAATTGAAGAAGAGGATGAAAAAGTTTCAAAAGTTTCATTTTATCAATAGTGATAAAAATATCTGTGATATTGTAAAATAATTTAATATTAGAGATGCATTATGATGTTCTGCAAATGCATGGGATAACGTAACAAAATAAATCTTACAAAATTCATGGCACAATTTATTACCAGTATGTCATCATGCATTGTCATCATTCATATTTATGAATGATAATGATGATAATGTTTTCGAATGCTTTCGAATTTCAAAAGAAAAAGCTGAAATTTCCTAACTTTTAGCTTACTGCAAAAAAAACTACTTCTGACTCTTCATTAAATCTTGACTAAGCCGATATAACAGAAGTTCTGCACTGAGATGATAATGTGCCAATTGTAAATAAATTGAGTGATGGCAAAATTCGTGATAAGATATTAAATAAAAACGAGGAAGCTTTATAACCGAGCAGGAAATAATGTCAATCTACAGGATAAAAGAAAAACTGCTTTCCCACAAACCTACATTAATAAAACAACAAACGTTAATTCAAATGCTTAAACGAAATTATATAATGTGAAAGCCCCAGGCCGTCCGGCTCGTCCAGAGGACTTGGAGCAACAAAATGGCCGACCGGACAAAAAAATTATATAATGTAATTATGTAATGAAATTATATAATGTAATTTTATTTTGTATGTGTATATTTTTTCTTAAAATTTCTTTTGCCCCATTTTTTGTATTAAATAATATGTTTTAATTGATTAATTTTTTTAATTGATTAACTTAACTTGATAACTTGTTTGATTAACTTGTTTAATTAACTTGTTTAATTGTTTTGTTTTAATTAATTAACTTGTCATTATTTTTACTAAAAATAGTGCTTTATAGTGTATTTAGTTAATATTAAGTTTCAATTTTATTCAAACTCTATAATCTGGAAAAATAAAAAATTCAGAATCGACTAAGTCCCGACAAGTATGGATTTTCGAGGTTGTACTGTACTACTAAAAGAATGAAAATTCACAGTATCTCATTGACTTGTTCGCAAAGTCGTCTTTATTCTGAAGTTGCAGAGCGCTTTCTAGAGATATAGAGATTTTTTTTTTCTTATAACGTTATTTTGAAGAAATTGGATTTTTTTTTTAAATATACAACTTTTAAGGCTTTTTCTTAGAAATCACAAATTTAAGCACTTTTTATGAAAATCTTGAATCTCACTCTTTTGCAAGAATTACAAATTTTTTTTATAGTAGAAAATAGCAAATTTTAGCAATCTTTCTTTTAAAAAAAATCGTAAATTTTACTGCATTTTCATAAGAATCACAAATTTTCATGCTTTCCCATAAAAATTGTGAATTTTGATGTTTTTGCAAAACTTGCAGATAGCCTCATTTGCAAAAATTATAAAATGTAGTGTTCTTTTGTAAAAATTGTGAATTTTTGTGATCTGTTGTAAAAAATTGAAGATTTCAGTCTTATTTATAAAAAATTGTGAATTTTAATTCTTTTTATATAAATTTGCAAATTTTAATGATTTTCCTAAATTCTCAAATTTTAGAGCTCTTACTCAAAAATTGTTAATTTCTGCATTTTTTCATGAAAATCTCTAATTTTAGTATTTTTCATAAAAAGTGTAAATTTAAACACAGTTTTCATAACAATTGTGAATTTGAATTGCTTTTCATGTGTTTGGAATAAAGGAAATTGTTTAATTTTTGTATAAGTTTTAATACTTTGAACATGAAAATGTTTATACATCATTAACATTTAATAAATTATAAGATAAAAATTCATAAACTTTTTTTTATTTGATTTTTTTTTTTGTATGTGCATATGGATTGTAATGTAATTCAAAGGGCTTTTTTTTATTGCTGGAGTGGTGTAGCTGGTGCTTGCACAAAACCAAGAGACCTGGCTCTATCAGAAACTTCTGCAGAGTCTTCATTTTATTGTGATATTTTAATGTTTAGTTAAAAATATTGTAACTTTCCTGGAGAACTCCTTAAAAACTCCTGGAAATGGGTTCTTGCAAAAGTTTATTAACCTTTTAGAAATTGTTTTTATCTACTAAAATTTGTTTATGCATTTTTGAACTTTTATATTGCATATAGTTAACTCTCATATAGATATTTAAACATTTACAGTCGAAAGAAAAAAACTCATCGTTCTGCTGCCCCTGATTTCAATAGAAGCATATCTGGTAATTAGTTTTAGCATTAATTTTATTTAGCCCTTAATATTATTTTATATTTGTATTTGAGAAAGTTACTTGTTTATCAGAGGTTTCTTCTGCAGTACCTGAAAGAGCTTCAAAATCGGATAAGCCTGATCGAGTTGAGCGTTATGCAAGTGCTGGTGATGAATGGTAAATAACTTCATTAAGTTCTTGAGTGATAAAGTTATATTTAACTATATACTTTTTAATTTAGGATAAAAAATTTATGATGTATACTAATTTTCCATTGTGTTCTTATTTAGCACTACAGTCATTGTGACCAAGAGTCCGTCTAATTCACTTAGGATACCTCTCACATTTAGGTAGGGTTGTTTCTTAAATTGTGATTTAATATGGTTTTCAGTTCATGTTTATTGTAGGAGCACTTTATGTTGATGAGACTGGACTAATAATAGAATGCTGTAATAAGAAAATTTATACCAGAGAACTTATTTTACTAGAAATAAATTAGATTCGCATTTCCCTTTTAAGAAAAAATAATTCACACATTAAATTTAGGTAAAAATATATTTCCAGACAGTAATAGAAAAAAAGTATTTCTGAAATGGGTTAAAATCAAATAACCTGCATCTGTAATTCAGATTTTAGTGTTTTTGTATAGTTAAATTAAAATCATTTTCTATGCAAATTTCTATGCAAAATATAGTGGTATAATTGGTTTTATTATTTAACATAGTAAATAGTAATTAATGTATTTTTATTATCCCAAGATAATATATTTTAAATTAATAGGATATATTAGGGAAATAAGGGGCTGTGGTAGTAACAGAATAGCAATTATTAATCAAAAGTATATGTTGAGGTATTTGAAAGTAAATGGTTACTTTTAATGATAATAAAATCAGTTCTGAATATATTCTATATATATAAATGAATTTAAAAATCATTTGCCACCATTGCAGTAATTATCTAAATAGATACCATAATTTTTGGACTAAGTGCTACAGCTCATATGATTTTTAAAGATTTTCTTTTTGAATTTACAACACATAAGATCAGCCCTTAAACCAATATTTCTTTACTTGTTCAAATATGGCTTGCAAGAAAGATTTTCCATGAGCCACACAGCCATTTTGAAGAATTTGAAAAAATAAACTTTATTTTTATTATTTAAACTTTATTATTAAACAGCATTAAATGTTGTTTAAAAGTATCCACTGGTTTTGCAGGCAAATAATAGCCCCTTTCTGGATAAAAAGAAAACAGATTGTCAAAGATGTAAATTCAGTAAATGTAATAAATTCTTCAGATGTCAGTACATTCTTGCCTTTATTGGTACTAGTGCTCTTTTTTTAATCTTTTAGACGGAGGGTGTTCTTTGCTTTTGAAACAGGTTGGTACTTTTAATCAACCATTTATGCTGTTATAATAACAAAGTGTTCATTTTTTATATTGTTCCTGACAGCAGTTTGAGTGATATTTTATATTATAAAATAGATTTGAGTTTTCATTCCAAGTCCATCAGATGAACAAAAATAAATATTTAATTGCATACAATATTTCATGCTTAATTGTTTGTATACTATTCAATTATTTGCTGATGCATCACTGCTTTCTTATAGAATACTTATTAATCTTTGTTTAATATAAGGAAAATTGATTTCCCAGATTTTTTTTCTGAACTTGCCCATTTGAATATTTCTATCCTTCAAACTTTAATTAAAAAAATCACAATTACAAAGCTAAAACATTATGAGCTATTTAATTAACCAAATACAACCCAGGAAAATAGCATTATGTCTGTCTTTCCTTATTTCTGTAATGGAAAAATAAGTTTAATTCAATAAGGCAATAAAATAAGTCATTTATTTATTAATTATTATTATTTTTTTAATTGCATTGAACTTGTTCACTTAATGTACCAGACATCTTTGAGCATAATATTCGATTACTAAGTACATGTTTCAACTCACATACCAAACTGTAATTTTCATTTTATCCTAAAATTCTCTTATTAGTCCTATCTCTCCTAATATAATTCTAGGTTAATTCACATAATCTTATTCTGGTATAGTCTTGTATCGTAGCAATTTTTTGGTGCCAAGTTTTTTATGGTGTCTGGTATTTTAAAATGCATCTTTTGTTCATAAAAAGGATTAAATATTATACATATTAAATTATTTTTATCAATTTGTTGTTATTAATAACATTTATAAAAATAGCTATATTTATATATCATTCAAAGGAAGTTTTATTTATGACGAAACATACATTTTAAAGTCAATGCAAAGTTGAAATCTGACAAATTTTAACATTTGAAACACAAGATGCTCCATCCCCCTAGGGCCAAAAAATGACCATCATCCGGTACCGCTGTTTATCACTGATGGCAGGTTGATAACATGATACTCAAGCTTCACCTTGACATGTTAACATAGCATTCATCAATGAATCAATTCAATCTTATGGTGACCTAAAAAAGTAAAACAAAAGTATCTTTTTTATTTATAGACCTTTTTTATCAGTGAACCCAACTGGTTTTTTATACCAATGATCTAATTCGTATTATCACTGATTCACACAAAACCTATTCAGTCTAAAAACATGCAAACCCATGTTAAATTATCATTCACATCTCTCTCCATCAGTTGCCCATATTCGTATCCATTTGTATTCAAACATATTTTCATACACTATTCAATAACATATTTCTTGCACTTTGTTTAAGTCTGTTATAAAGAATCACACAGAAAAGAAGTCATATAGCACACAGAAAAAGGGACTTGCAATTGTAAAAAAGACCAAATCCAGGCACGAATTATGCAGCATATGTATATGAAAAGTGGTAAAAGTAACATGCTAAAACTATACAACAAAAGTTGATACAACCTGCACACTCACTGTCAAATAAAATCAAAATCACTGTCAAAGTAAATGCCAAATCCTCTTTTACGGTCCAAAACTAGTTTTGAAACCTAAAACAAGGGATTTTCAGCACTACCAGAAGTTGCTAAATACAGACTGCAATCCTTTTTAGTTATCACTAACTTCATAAGTGCATGGGCAAATGTGCAAATTTGACAGTACCATATTATGTGACTGCTCCTATTTCTGATTTGTTTCTTATGCTTTTTCTGTATTTAAAAAAAAAAAATTCTAATTCTATATAATCATTATTACTCTGTGCACTTAATTTCTTTTCTATAAAGTAATTTCATGTACAGTACAACCTAAAAAATTCAGACATTTTGAGACTTTGCCAATTTTAGATTTTTCCGGATTATAGTATTTAGATGAAATAAAAATTTAATTTTAACTAAATATACTATAAAGCATTATTTTTTGTAAAAATATATGTAACCAATTGGCAAGCAACAAATTTCATACATTCAGTGTGTAAGTCAATTCCCCCAAAATTCACAAATGAAATATCTCCATATTCTTTTTTTTTTTTTACTATGGCACTACTCACTCCTCTCCGAAACAAATAAAATCTCAAAAATTTTATTTATTTTGTAGCATCTATACATCATATTTAAAACAACTGATGCCTCTGAAAAAAGGAAAATCTATTAGAAATAGTCAAATATGTGAAAAATACCATGATAGATAAAATAAATAATTTTTCTTAGAGAAAAATACCACTCCTCTTAATGATTTTTCTAAAATATGATGAGTCATTATTGAGCAACAGTACCGTGACTGAAAAATGTAAAGCATGTGCTTGACTTGTAAATGCAGCTGACCCTCTGAGAGGTTAGTGTGTTAATGATCTTCTTGCTTCATGGTTTTCAATACGATTTTATTTCTGTATATACTCGTGTATAAGTCAACTTCAAATATAAGTTGCCCCCTTCCACCCTACTTTCAAAGAAAAAAATCGGAAAATATCCAATACTCATGTATAAGTTGATCCCAAAAAGAGAAAAAAAAATTTCAACAAATTATTCAAAAACATTAAAAAAAAAAATTATATATATAATAATAAAATTTAATTTCCATAACAAACTTCATAGGAACAGTTTGAAGTCTGATTTGTCTGATTCCAAGCAACTCTAATACATACAGTCCAAGTCAAAATTGCCAAATGGTTTAAAAAACCATTTGCATGCATTTAAATATCGACAATCCCATCTATGCCTATGTCATAAAAATCACTGTCGTCGTCATTTATAATAACCCCAATCATCATTTATTCCATCAAATTCATTACTAAAGCAACATTTCTTGAACAATTTTGTGACCATTTCCTGCAGGTATCGCATCCCTCTCCCAAGCGCCCATGATCTACAGTGCAATTTAAACAATATCTCATCTGGCTTTCATCTATTATTTGAGCCAGTTTTTTCATTAACCTCAAATTGTCTTGATGCAGTACAATTATTATTAGGCAGTACAATTATAATTTTCATTAACCTCTCTGCAAAAGAAAACAATACTATCAACTAAAAATCCTGCATTATAGTTTTACACAAGTAGTGTTACTGAGTGTGTAGCTCTGAAAAGAGCTATTCTTTGTCGAAGACAATCAGCTGTAATTGGAGAGGCAAGACATAAAAATCGATTAAAAACGAGCTAGTGGTATGTAACAGTTGTATATATATTTTTTGATGACACGATATGCTAGTAGATGGGAGAATCAGGAGGGCAGTGACCTACAGGAGAGTTTTGAAGTGTGTGATTGTGTAATTACTACTGTATCATTTTTGGATAGATTGCCTTGCGGGAAAAAAATAACTTTTAGACTTACAATTATTTTAGACTTTACGTATAAGTCGACCCCCCCCCCCCCCCACACACACACACACATACACTTTAAAGCTTTTTTGTCACAAATTTCTCAACTTATATGTGAGTATATTGTAGTTATTTGTTATTTATAGTCAATATGGCTTTCTAAATAAAAAGAGCAAAATATACAGCTAATTTCAAGTTTAAAGTTGTTACTTTCACTAGTAACAACTGTGCTGCTGTGAGGAGGTTCAAATAGAGCTAAAAACTTATCAGCTATTGAAACTTATCAGCTGAGAAAAATACTAGAGACTAAACAAAATCCATTGAAGAAAGGGATTCATACTATAATGAAGTTAAAAAAATTAATTTCTTTTGACATTGAATAAAAATTCTTGGGATTTTTAGATTAAATTGAATATTCTGTGGTAAAATATTATGATAATGTTTTAAAATGTTTAACATTAAGTACTATATTGATTTAAGAATTTTTTTTTTCAATAGTAAGAAAAGGAAATTTTGAAAAAATTTCTGTATTTAAATAATGATATATATTTTGCATGGAATAATTGAGGAATTATCACTTGCATTAGGGGCAGGAGTTAACATAAATAACATGATTCCTGCTCTATCCACAAGCCGATATATGGGCATTCATTTTTATATCTGGTGTACAAGTTGGCCACTAAATGTTTGTTTCATTTTCGAGTTACAAAAAGTCAACTTATGCACCGAAAATGCAGTATTATAAAATATAAATCAATATAAATAATCTTATCCTGTTGTTTGAAATCTGCAACTTTGTCCATCCAATAGTTTAAATTAAAAAAAAAGCACTTAATGTGAAATACATCCAGATTTTAGATGTCTGGATTTTTAAGGTTGTACTGTATTGAGTTTTAAACTTATATATTTTATTTACAGAAAATATGCAAGCAGTACTACAGCAAATACTTTTCAATCTGGCATGCAAAAATTTAGCATTTTTTTAATATGATTACATATAAAATGATATACAACAAATATGATATATATTATATAAATATGAAATTATTATTAAATATATAATGTGGTTAAATGTATGTTAAATAATAACTTAATGTGTTGAACCTTAACAGAAAGAAGAAATCACCCACCCAAACCAACATTTGTAAGTGTACTGCTTTTTTTACAGATAGAAAATCTGAGTCTTATGACATGTTCTTGCCACTTTCAGTCTGCAACTGTGCAAGATTAATGAAATATCAACCATTTCTCTTGTTCCTTATTCCCTCCCCCATTGAGATATTTTGTATTCAGCTGTGATATTATTCTCAAACCTTGATCAGTTCTTAGATTTCTGCTCTTTCTTGCAGATTTCAGATTTTTATAGCAGATTTGTGTTTTAAACAGCAAAATTTCTGGGTGTGGTTCATACATCTAATGATCTTATGGAGATTTTTCTATAACATTGTAATATTTCCCTAATGCAACACTTGGAACTGCCAAGACCAAAAGTTATGGTGGTACTTTTCTGAAAATTTTTGTTCTAAGCAGAAATTTTGGTTTATAATTCATCTGCGCTATCATGACTGTTTGAGATATGACTATTGGACACTAAATATATAGCTACCAGTGTTTGTAGCAACCAATTTTTTTAGCAAAAGCCCCCACCCTTTTTGACAGTCCTCATCTGTTACCCCTGTACAAAAGTCATAGAGCAACAATATTAAGATTAAATTTAGCATGAGCAAGGGGAGTGGATCCATTGCAGAGTCGCAAATACAATATGAAAATTGCATCAAAATCAGAGCAAGAAAAAAGTGCTACTCCATTAATAGATCTTCAGGCAAGTGAAAACTGCCTTTATCTTGCTTGAACTCATCCCCCTACTCCAGGGGTCGGCAACCTATTTAAACGGAAGAGCCAAAAGTTACAATTTACAAAATTTCCCAGTTTTTAAAGAGCCACTAAAAATTTTCGTTTCAATATTATAGTTTTTGCTTATATATATTTGATTTTTGATTTAAAATAAACGGCTTTAAATACGGAATAATATTTATTCATATAAAAACACAAATATAGATAGTTACATCAATGGGAGCATTGGCTTTGCATGCCTTTTGAAAGTTTGATTATATCTGGCTTATAACTTGTTGTTTTAAGTTTCAAGCACGACTCTAGATTTTTATTTGTTAGTTGACTTCTAACTTTACTTTTTATTATATTCATGCAAGAGAACGCTTGCTCTCACGAATATGTCTGTCGGCTGCTATTGCTGTGTTAGCTGAGCGACTAGACTAGAAAATTTGAAAGTCATTTGCAGATTTAGCAGTGTTTTGGCCATATCCATATCTGAAGTGCTGGTAGAAAAAATTTTGTAGCAGATGATACGCAGTAGTGATGTGTTTTCTCAAGAAAGCAAGCTCGTTAAACACAAACACAATTTATTTGTTCTGAGATCCATTGCATCAGACAAAGTTACAAAATAAATCACTGTAACATTCGTTGCAAAGCAAAACTATATACAATGAGCTAGCAAGCTCATGAAAAAGGTTTTAAACAGTCTATGACTAGGCACACACTCTCAGTTACTATAACATCGGTAAGTAGAAAAAACAGCTACTGTACCACACATGCCGTGTACGTTAATGAAGCCACCATCATCAGGTCACACGTCATGGCTTTAGAAGTTAGACTACTTTCTACCGATCAAGGTCTGCCTTCCATAAAGGTCTATAAGGTCTTTCACCGTCTCGTCAAAGTCTGTCCGAGCCTGTCGGACTCTCTCTGACTAAGTCCTGCAAAGTCTCAATAACTGAGAATGTGTCCTATCATATATACACCGTGATGGGTACGCTCCGGAACACAACCGTTGACGGCAGCGCCCTCACTATATGCAAAACAGATGCGCGCGCGGCGAGAAGGCGATTTGCATGAATGGCATGTTCTGTTCTCATCACGAGTCGTTCACGAGAACGGTAGAACCATTCTAAAAATGTAAACACGTTCTCGCGATAACGAGAATCGCGACGAAAACAGAACCAAGTTTCCAACAATCGGCCCCCTCATGCAAAACCCCAAATCTCGGCGCACGTGCTATCAATCAATGAAGTTAAAAAAAAACATAACAGCAAAAATGTCAAGTTTTTTTTAGTATCCAGCAAAAACATAAAGTATATACATTACTTTTCATGTTGAGCAAAAAAATTTTTATCATTGAAAGAAAATTTTAGATATCATTGAAACACTAAGTTCCAAAAATTTAATTTAAGTCAAAATTTAAGTTTCAAGAAATTTAAGTATAATAATTTAAATTTAACATTTAAGATTAAAAAAAAATTTTACTATAAATATCAAATTCAATTATGTAGAAAATTTTATGTATAATTATTAAATTTAACATTTAAGATTAAAAAATTTCACTATAAATATCAAATTCAATTATGTAGAAAATTTTATGTATAATTATTAAATTCAACATTTAAGATTAAAAATTTTACTATAAATATCAAATTCAATTATGTAGAAAATTTTATGTATAATTATTATTTTTAACATTTAAGATTAAAAATTTCACTATAAATATCAAATTCAATTATGTAGAAAATTTTATGTATAATTATTAAATTTAACATTTAAGATTAAAAATTTCACTATAAATATCAAATTCAATTATGTTGAAAATCTTATGTATAATTATTAAATTTAACATTTAAGATTAAAAATTTCACTATAAATATCAAATTCAATTATGGCTGTTCATTATCTCTGTCCAAGACCAGTATACATAATTAACACTAATAGCAGTGACACAGATAATGAAAAGATTTTTCTTTCTGTATTGTATTCATATATAAATTTAAAAAAGTGGTTTGTCATCAATGAATCATAACCAAGTGTATGATAACAAGGAGTAAACACACAAAAATAATACACATAAGCATAAATGTCTTATGCGGGAATTGAAAAAAACATGGATATATATATATACATTCAGTGTAATGTGAAAAATTTTAAAAAGTTCATTGTAAACAATACACATATATATACTCTAGATACAATTATCTGCATCACAGAGGGAGGAGTAATTTATACGATATCCTAACCATATTTGTAAAAGAAAGAAAAAATTTAGAAGTTACAAATTTAATCATTTTTGTTTTTGAAAATTTGATTACAAAAGTTTAATGCTCTATCTTTGGTCATTGGTTTTGTAAAGTAATCTGCTACATTTTTCTTGGTATTTACAAAGATGATTTTAAAAGATTCATTCTCAACTAAATTCCTCAGGAAATGGTACTTTATATCAATATGTTTGGTTCGGTTATTCTCTATTGGGGAATTTGAAAAATTAATTGCAGCTTGGTTATCACAGTAGATTATGCTATTATTTCTGTTAAATTTTAACCCTAGCTTCATACATTCCTCAATGATATTTTGTAGCCAAATAACTTCTTTCGCAGCTTCTGTCAATGAAACATATTCCGCTTCCATCGTTGACAGACTAACACACTTGTGTTTAAATGTACGCCAAGAAACGGGTACTCTATCTATAAGAAATAACATACCCCCGAGTGACACCCTGTCATCCCTATTGGCGGCAAAATCCGAATCCGAGTAGCAATTTAAATTTAAGTTACCAATGCCTGATAAGTTTAACATGTAATTCTTTGTTTTCTCAAGATATCCTAAAAGTTTAAGTAATGCGTCCCAATGTTTCATGCCAGGATTCTCTTGGAATTGAGACAGAATATTTACAGCGTAACATATATCTGGTCTAGTTCTACTTGACAAATAGGCTAAACATCCTATCAAACTTCTGTATGGGATATTTTGCATTTGTTTTAATTCTCCATCATTCATTGGGCTATCATTTTTGCTCAACGTGATTCCTTTTGTAATAGGGAGTGAAGAAATAGGATATTTGAATTCTTTAAACATTTGGCAAACTTTATCAATATACTGCCTTTGATGTATAAAAATTTTGTTATTGATTTCAGCAAATTCCACACCTAACAGTTTTTGGACCTTCCCTAGAGTTTTGATATCAAATTCTTCCTTTAGTAAAGAAACTGCATGATCAATATCACCTTGATGTTTTGAAAATAAAACTATGTCATCCACATATACCAACATTAATACTTTGTTCTGGTAAAAATATGCACAATTGCACCATTTGAGTTTGAAGAAATTTAATTTTCTCAAAGTGGTGTCAAGCTCATTATACCACTCTCTGCCGCTCTGATGTAAGCCATATATTGCCTTTTTCAGCAAACAGACATGATTTTGTTGGTTCTTATCGACATATCCAGGTGGTTGTTTCATAAACACTTTGGCATTCAATTTAGCATAAAGGTATGCTGACTTGATGTCTAATTGAAAATGCTTCCAGTTAAGCAAACATACAAAAATTGCAAAAAAAGCTCTTATTAAGCAAAAATTTATAACGGGGCTAAATACTTCGTCATACGAATCCCCCTTCTCTTGTGAATATCCCTGAGCCACTAATCGAGCTTTGAATCTCTTTACTGTTCCATTTTCATCCCTTTTGATGGTGTATACCCATCTGGATCTGATTATCTTTTGTGAGGTGGGTGTAGGCACTAAGTCCCAAACACCCCTCTCTTGCATTATTGCTATTTCATTATTCATGGCTTCTTGCCATTCCTGCGAGTGCGGAGATTCAATTGCCGATTTATAGTTTTTGGGAACTATTATCTCTATGTTGCTTGCCTCTGGCCTGGATTTGATATCTCTCTTTTCTCTGAAGTTAAACAAAATTTGGTCATAATGTATGTTAGCCTTAGCACAGAATTTTTTTTAACATCATTATGACTTCTCAGTCTATGTTTATCACCCTTCACTGAGTAGTAAACATCAGTTCGAGTTCCATCAGGCCTGGGTACGATCTTCCTTTCCCAATCAATGCTTGAACAGGGGGTCAGACCGGAATCAGCAGGAGAGTCCTCTTCCTCACTAGTATGACTAGTGTCATGGCTCTCACCTGCTTCTTCCTCTGACTCACTATCCAAACATCCCGATCCTGAATCTGATGTTCGAGTAAAACCCGATTTCCTTTGGGTGAAGTTTCTAGGTCGAATGGGGTCCAGGACGCCTTCCGCTGCTTCCATCTCCTCAAAACGGACATTGCTTATTTCTAATATTTTTCCTTCTTTCACAAGAAGAATTCTATAGCCCCTGGTATTTTCCGCATATCCTACCATAACTCCCAGTTGAGCTCTTAGGTCTAGCTTCTTCCTAAGCTGTTTTGCTATACCAGCATAAGCCTTACATCCAAAAACTCTGAGATGGGATACAGCAGGCTTCTTCCCATAGTATAATTCGTGTGGAGTTTTAACTTTAAATTTATGGCAAATCCTGTTCTTTGTATAAGTAAAACATAGGATTGCCTCTGCCCACATTTTGTCACCAACTTTACTTTGATTAAGCATTGCCTTGACACAATCTAACGCAGTCAGGTTGAATCTCTCAGATACCCCGTTTTGTTCGGGTGTATAAGTGTTAGATCGTTCATGCTTAATCCCTAACTTTTTCAAAAAAGCTCTAAATTGACCGTGACAAAATTCCATGCCGTTATCAGTACGGATGCACAAAATCTTTTTGCCTAATTGTCTCTCCTGACAAGCTTGAAAATCCTGAAAAACTTTGAACACATCTGATTTTTGTTTTAAAATAAAAACAAACACCTTGCGGCTAAAATCATCTGTAATAGTCAAGAAATATTTGTTCCCCCCCAATGAAGCTACAGGCATTGGACCACAAACGTCCATGTGCAGTAATTGCAAAGGTTCTGTAGATCTAATCCTGCCTATTGGTTTGTACGAAACTCTTTTAGATTTTGCAAGTTTGCAATGAATGCAATTTACTTTTGTATATTTTAATTTTGGGAGTCCGTTTGCCGCGGAAACTTTACTTGTTTGGTGCAAGTAGTCTGAGTTAATATGGCCATATCTTCTATGCCATAATTCAGTTTTGTTCAGAATTTCAACTGTTGAACCACTAATTTTATTTGACTTTGATTTTAAATCAGATTTCTTTTTCCTTTTATTCAAGTTAGGCCTAATTTTGCTTTGACTTTGACTATTTGTTGCAGGGGTTTTTCTAACCTGTTTAGAATTTTTGTCCCTATCCTGATCTCCTTTACGGCCCTCAATACTACTATTTAAACTTTTAGTTGAGTACTGTGGTTTTAAGAAGTAAAGCCCTTCTTTACGTTTAGCGTAAAAGAAATTTTCTCCCTCAGGAGTCTTAAACCATAGAACACCTTTGGCTGCACTAAAAGAATAGCCCTGCTCTTCTAATACAGATGCGGCCAACAAGTTACGCCGTAATTTTGGTGAATACATAACATTTTGTAACACAATATTATTTGTATGATCTTTAAATTTAACATACATATTCACCGTTCCAATAGCCTCAACTGGGCTTTCCATATCACCCACTGCTAGCGACATAGATGTATCCTTACATTTATCAAATTTAGAAAACATTTTAACATCATTACAAAAGTGTCGCGTAGCAGCGGTGTCAATCACCCAGCTGAGCCTATTGTCAGGATTATCAACAATATTAGCTTCTACATTTATATTTGAAAATACTTCAATGATACTAGAGCTAGTCATCTTTTTCAATTTTGGGCATTGTGCCTTTACATGACCATTTTTATTACACATAAAACATGGTCCTATGACCTTAATAGACTTTTTAACTTTGGTGACATTTTTGCTTTTAGCGTTAACATTAGAAAAATATACAGATGAATTGGAACTTACATTGTTATTGTCATGATCCCTCTTCAACTGCCTAATCCTGCCCTCCTCTAGAGAAAGTTCTTTTTGAATTTTGTCCAGTTTAAAGTCCGTATCACACCAACGATAAATATTCTGGATGATGCTCTGGAAAGAATCTGGTAGATACCGGATGGCTTGGAATGCCACGTACACGTCCTCCACGGGATGGTTCACGTTTTTGAGCTTGGTGACAGCTTTCCTAATCCTCGTACAGAATATATCGATGGGCTCCTCGATTTCCGGGCGAAGACTGAAAAACTCGTCCAACAGATGAACTAAATTAGCGCGCGTTGGGGCCTCAAAATGCGCCTCCAACTTCTCCCACGCATCCGCCGGGCTGTCGCTGATGTCGAGCAGTTCTCTGTATTCTGTCGAGATATTTCGAAACAGGATGGAAAGTGCGCGGTCGCTGCTGCGCATGTACTCCTCTCGCTCGCGCCGTGACGTAGATTCGTCGACTGGTAACGCAGTACGGTTGACGTGGCCGTAACATCCTTCTCCTTTCAGGATAAACGAAATTTCATTACGCCAGGTGACGTAATTGTCCCTTTTTAACGCTTCTATGCCGTTGCTCACCTCCATAGTCTTTAACTGTGACTAGAGTGCGTTGTTTACCTTTTTCCTTGATGCAAATGGCGCCGGTCGCGGCCCTCGTCGATGGAATTCACAACTCTTCACTGCTGCTTTATCACGGATAAAAGTTATGGCCTTGACATACTAGGGCCCATAACCAAATGTCGGCTGCTATTGCTGTGTTAGCTGAGCGACTAGACTAGAAAATTTGAAAGTCATTTGCAGATTTAGCAGTGTTTTGGCCATATCCATATCTGAAGTGCTGGTAGAAAAAATTTTGTAGCAGATGATACGCAGTAGTGATGTGTTTTCTCAAGAAAGCAAGCTCGTTAAACACAAACACAATTTATTTGTTGTGAGATCCATTGCATCAGACAAAGTTACAAAATAAATCACTGTAACATTCGTTGCAAAGCAAAACTATATACAATGAGCTAGCAAGCTCATGAAAAAGGTTTTAAACAGTCTATGACTAGGCACACACTCTCAGTTACTATAACATCGGTAAGTAGAAAAAACAGCTACTGTACCACACATGCCGTGTACGTTAATGAAGCCACCATCATCAGGTCACACGTCATGGCTTTAGAAGTTAGACTACTCTCTACCGATCAAGGTCTGCCTTCCATAAAGGTCTACAAGGTCTTTCACCGTCTCGTCAAAGTCTGTCCGAGTCTGTCGGACTCTCTCTGACTAAGCCCTGCAAAGTCTCAATAACTGAGAATGTGTCCTATCATATATACACCGTGATGGGTACGCTCCGGAACACAACCGTTGACGGCAGCGCCCTCACTATATGCAAAACAGATGCGCGCGCGGCGAGAAGGCGATTTGCATGAATGGCATGTTCTGTTCTCGTCACGAGTCGTTCACGAGAACGGTAGAACCATTCTAAAAATGTAAACACGTTCTCGCGATAACGAGAATCGCGACGAAAACAGAACCAAGTTTCCAACAATGTCGATCCGAAGATCGTCAGCACTCCATATGCCAACTTCTTCACCTCACTGTAGCATTCTGGAAGACTAGTCCATACGCCGAATATGAGGGCCTCAACTCGCGGAATTTCTTTTAGAATTTATTTCCACTTGTGCTGCGCGATGTGCATGCAATTCTGAACCTCCAACTCTTCCAACTGGCTCTTGAGTTCTGTGAACTTGCCACTTCGCAAGTCTTTGCTTTTCGAATCTAGCAATTGCATTTGGAGCGATCCAGCATCAATTCCAAATGGCTCAATGTTGATCTCATTTGTATTTGTGTTGAGAGGATTTACTATGAACGCGAGTAACTTTTGTTTGTTTTGAATTGCTCGAATCTCTCGGCGAATCCATCCTTCATGTTTTTTGGAGCTATGCTGAAATAATTCGTGTCAATAGTTGCATTGGTCTCATCGCGATATTGCTTCAGATTTTTAAAATGAAGTAATTTATCGCTCTCCAGTCTTCAACAAAAAAAAGTAATTTTTTTTTCGAAACAAACTATTTCTGGCGTAGGCTGGGTTGCCCTTTCCTTGCAGTTTTAGATTTAGTTCATTTAGTTTCATTGTGGTATCTACCATGAAGTTTAATTTTTGCAGCCATTTGTCTTCTTCCAATTCGGGATGGTCAATGTTTTTTTCATTGAGGAATGTTTTTATTTCACTCAAGCACAAAGCAAAACGTTGCAATACGTTACCTCTGCAAAGCCATCGCACTTTATTGTGCAGAAGTGGATCAGAAAACTGGCTATCTATTTCTTTAAGGAAATCTTTAAACTGGCAATGGTAGAGTGCTTTTGCCAAGATGCTGTTAATAATCTTAATTACCAAGTTCATGACCTCAACTATTTCGGCCGGAAATGTTTGGGCACAAAGAGCTTCTTGATGAATTATGCAGTGAAACGTTAGAATTTCGTGGTTTATTTTCTTCTGAAGAATTGATGTTACCCCTCTTTTATCCTGTCATACTTCTGGCTCTATCAGTTGCTATAGAAACGATTTTATTTATATCGATTCCATTGTCTTCCAGGCATTTTTGCACAGCCTTTTGCTATATCTTCTCCACGAATTTGCCCTGAGAGCGGTACCAATCCTAGCAGTTCTTCTTTTGGACCTTGGGACGACATATACCTGACGAAAAGGGTAACTTGTGCCGTGTCTTTTATGTCGCAAGACTCATCTATAGCAAGTGATATGGCAGAAGCCAGTTGAATGTCTTCCACTTGCATATGTGTTACATTTGAAGACATTTTAGCAGTTCTATCTTGTACTGTTTTAGCAGATAATGGCAAATCTTTGATATTTTTCATGATTTCTGCTTTGTTTTTAAAATCACGAAAGAGTTCTTCAGATGTATGTATAAAACAATCTTTGACGTACTCACCACCTGTGAATGGTTTTCCTCTTTTTGCAGTTTCTAATGATACTGCAAAAGCTTGCCAGATTTACATTATTGGAAGATTGCGCCCAGTTACTTAGCATGGAACTTGACAGTTTTTTTTTTTTTTTTTTTGAAGCTCTTCAACAGCTTTTTTCGTGCGTCACCGGTTGGATATTTACCAGCAAACTGGGTATGTTTTGTAGTGAAGTGTCTCTCCAAATTTGACTTCTTATTGTGTGCGAGTTTTTCGTGGTAAATGAGACAAGTCGGAAGGCCATCTGTGTTGCATATGAATGCAAACGACTCCGTCCAATCCTGATTGAATTCTCGGTTTTCTTCTTCAGTTCTTCTCTTTTTTTTACCAGATGCCATGTTGGCGGCGGAGCTGAAAAAATGATTTTTTGAAATTTAACTTAGCTATCTAAAACGGCAAGCAATTTATTTACCATTATTACTTCGTTAACACGATCCTCAGATATGTAATCCAATTTTGTTACTGATTTTATTATATTATACGCGTACATACCTTTGAGAAGATAATTCGCTTCTAAATCGTATTCTTCTTGAAACAACAAGTGAATAGACACGCAAAAACCGTGAGTGATTAAATTAACAGACATGCAAGGTAACGTCGACCGCGCTATCCGAGGATGACTGACTGACAACACGTCTAGAGTCTAGCTAGACCTGTTGTTTAGACTCTAGAGGTGGCTGTTTGGGTGAGACGAAAATGGAATGCAATTGGCTGAAAGATAAACATGGTCACGGAGTCTCATCTCTGAGAACAAAACAAGAGTTCAAATTTATCTCATTACGGTCATGTTAAGCGTAGCGATTTGTAATTAACGATTATGAAAATAGAAGCTATTGAGAAATTAGGTACTTAAAAATATATTTTCTTATTTTTTAAGGGTTTTGATAATAAATTATTAATTTTTTCGTATGGAACTGGAGAGCCGCAACTTTACATCAAAAGAGCCGTATGCGGCTCGCGAGCCGCAGGTTGCCGACCCCTGCCCTACTCCATAAACTATATCACATGACTTGACCAACTACACCCATTCCTCTTTTAAAAGACATGCAGAAGATACAGTGATTTTCCATATAAAAGTTATCAAATTATGAATTTAATTGTAGAAAATTAACAAATAAAGTTACAGCAAAAGAAATTAAAGTTTTGTAGAGCTAAGACATGACACTTTACAATGGCAAAATTTGAAGACCCTACCTCCAAGAGTTAATTATTGACCTAATTTTAATTTTGAGCATTACATCTATTTGAAATCAAAGTTTTGAAATAATTATTTTAATTTAAAAAAAAAATAGCAAATAAGGTTACGACAAAAAGAATGGAAATTCTCTAGAGGCAAGACTTGACACTTCATGATGATAAATGTTAAAGACCGAACCTGAAAACAGGGGCATAATTTCACCATATATTAACTTCTTATAAATTCAGGATTTATACAAAGGATAAAATGAATAAACAAATAAAATTATAATTATTTAAATAACTAGTGAGTACCCATGAAAAATCACAAGAAAATTTTTATTCACTGAAAGTTAATAAATGTAGAAAATCTTTCAATTTGATTTTGCATGTCAAAGATATCTTCAAAAAGAATATTTTAGTATAAATTTTATATATTATTATTTACCATAGCAGAAAGACTCAAAATTATCTCATTAAATCTGTTTTGACATTCTCTTCCTGTAATGACTGGAAAATAAAAGTGGTTAAGATTTAATCAGCTGAAAGTTATAAAATAAGACAAAAATATTTTATAAAATATGTTATAATTGCTAAAAAGTATTTTAAAATAGTTTAATTTCTTACTTTATTAACCCCTTCAGGACCACTGGTGCATATACGCAAGGGAGAGATTCTCCCTTCTCCTACCAACGGATGCATATTTGTCATGCAATGCAGACGGCTGCTAGAGCCCATTGATGCCAATATGCAAGCCCATGACCATCTAATTTGGTGCCTGAAGCGAGATTATATACAAGCACCTCTCTACTCCATTTATAGTTTCGTAAAAAAAATATAAATTGGTTTAAGCTACCTGATAATCATCTGGCTCCTGACATTTATTTATTCAAGAAATCTGACAAGATTTTAGTCTATTTGCTTTATTTGTTCCAGAAATATAGAGCTAAATATAGAAAAAATAAATTTTTGATATCCAGAACAATTTTTGATAATTTCCAAATAATTAATAATTGAGTCCATTCATTTCTGTTTAAAATTATATATATATATATAAAACATTCACTCCTTTGACAATAGTGAATTTATTTTATTATTTTCCAATGAAGATAAAAAAAAAAATCCTTGAAATACCTCGAGTGGGGCAGATGTTCGTCATGATGGCATTGATGATCGTAATGATAGCATTTGTATTTAAATAAAAATCTCATATTAATTGCCTATTTTTGTAATATTTTTTTATACATTTTTGTGTTTTTATAATATTTATTCGATTTTCTAAAATAAATGTTTTAAAAAAAATGGAGGGCCTTCTGCTTGGGCCATTTCCTCCGAAAATTAATAGGACTCTGTTCAATAATTGAAATAAGCACACCAAAAGCATTCACTCGATAATAGTAAGTTTTTTCCCCCCTAATTTGTTCCATTTTAGATCAAAAACATAAATTATCTCAAGAACTGTGCATATATATCGTCCTCTTGTAAATTATGACATTCACTTTAAAAAGCTAACATATTAAATATCTATTTCCCTAACATTTTCATATGTTTAAGTTTACTTTTTTTTAATTTTTGAAAAGTATAATTGAAGAAATAAGTGATTTTCTTTGGTCCATTTACGGGTCATGCCACATCAAATGTGTCCTGTCATATTTTTCAATATTATATGTCATTAAAATATGTAATATATTTTTTTCAATTTAAAAATAAAATTCCAGTACAGATTCATCTGAGAGGAGATCAAGCACATGTCTACTCAGTCCTCCAATCGATAGCCCTCAGATTGATCCAGAACAGGGTAATTTTTATGTACTTAAAAAGGACTCTCAGAGAAGAACATTTATTGTCAAAGTATTACTAGACAATACTGATTTGGTGAGTATGAACTTATAGGTGTTTTTCTTCAAAGTACAGTGTAATTTAATTTTTTATTCTAATTTGTTGCTGCTTCAGTTGCACAAATAAAAAAAATACTTCTGCATTTGTTAGCTTTAAGCAAACAAACAAACAAAAATTAAACTGTATCTTACATAATAAAAGAAGATGTTTGTGAGTATATGTAATCTGTAGCAGGAAATCTAAGTTTCAAAGAGTGACACATTTTGGTACAGAGATGCTTAAAGACCCTTTAGTTATTTTATATGATTTTGAGCAATTTTCACACAAATCAGTCCTTTAGCGACCGAAAATATTATCAAAGTTTTCATTTTGACACCATAGGAAAGATCATTCTTTCCAATAATTTTTAAACCAAATCCATAGGACAATCCTTCATATTTATTTATTTATTTTTAATTTAAATACATCAAAAATTACATTTTTTAGGTTATCTGTTACTTATTTTACTGCATCCAAAAAAGGAAGATTAGCATGTTTCTATAGTTTGACAAAGATATGTGTGTATATCTTCTCATTTTAACAACATAAAAAATTTTTGATTTACTACATTATTTCATTTCCTGTGATTTTTTAAGCAAATACATAAAAATTTAAATTGTAGATATTGTTAATAAGGGTCTATCTCAGTGGACTTTTCTGTGCAAGCCCATCAAAGCATGCATTGTAACTCACAATGCAGTTTAAGCCATGCTTTCTCACCTAGAGAAAGAATTTTTTAATTTATTTTATTTTTATTTGCTTTTCACTGTTATGGAGCACATGTATGGCGATTTAGATTGAAACCAAAGAATAAAATGATTTTGAAATTGAGATGGTTTGACGGTGATTTAGAAAGTGAGTGTGTTATCTGTAAATGTATTATTTAAGTGGCAGGCATTTATTTAGGACCTGGGCAATGCTGGGTAATTTATTATAGTTAAACATGTATGATACAATGGTTGTAAAAAAAGATTATAACACAAATCTTAACTTGTATATATTTTAAAGTAAAGGTTGCTTAAAACAAGCATATCAAACAAGATACAAGCTTGTATTATCAGGTACAAAATTGTTTTAGCAGATAAGGTGTTTCTGCAAGTAACATCAAAATCAAATTTGAATTAAAACACACAAACAAAATAGAATAGAATAACTTGAATATTTCATGTTCTAATTATTTGATGATTACCATTCAGCTTGTTTTCTTTTTAGTTCAAATTGATCTACTTGGATAGTACATCACTTATAGTTCATATGTCACAATCTGTGCCAACACCATTATTGAGACAAGAAGTGTTACAAGCTGTAATTAAACATGCTGTTTTTGTTCACTAATAGATCAATTATATCATAGCACCGCTAAAGAATTTATATGTTTTATGCTAGAAATAAATGGAAGTTTGGATTCTCTAATGTTAATTTGCTCAAAGAGTACTTTAGCTATACCGCAATAAAAAATTACCATCTGAAATTGTTTTTGATTTAAAATGTGTAGTTTGATGACCCAAAAGGAATGCTGCAATGAAAATTTTATAACTAATTTTTTAATTAAAAATAAAGAGTTGTGATAAAGTGAACTGTAACATAATAATTTTACAGAATTTTAATCTTTACAAACTTTAAATATAAGTTTTTGAAACATGAAATTTTAAATTCTGATTTTTTTTTTTAAATTTACAGTTCAGAAAAATATATTTTGAATTCATTCCAAAGTGTGTAATACCATTGCATCACCATTGAGTATGACTGGAATGCACTGGATGTCATTTTAATTTAAATTCTATCTGTCATTTTGAACTAGCTTTACTAAGGAAAATCTGTATTTAAAAAAATATTTTTTATAATATTTTTTCCTTTCATAAGTAATGTTTCTTAACTATTAAGAATTAAAAGTCATAATGAAATTAGTAGCTTAATGATTGACATTTTGTAGTTTTTGGTTGGTTTTGAAGTCTGAAATATTACATTGTCTTTTTTTCGCTGTAGTAAAGAGTTTTCTCTCTGAATTGTTAGTTGAATTAAATAACAATAGTATATAAAGAGTAAACTTTCATTTAGGTACTTGATGCTTAAAACAAGAATGTTCTCTTTTGCACCTGTCATAATTTTTTGAATTCTTAAAAAACTATTTTTATTGAAATGCTTTTAAAATAATAATTAAAATATGCACCCACCTACATTAAAATATTTACAAACTTACCACCACTGATATCTTTCTAAGGTAGGTAATTGTGAATTGACATGCAATTATCTATGAATTGATTATATACAGTAGAACACCGATTATCTGAATCAGTCAGGGCCAGGAGTGATCTAGGTAATCATATATTTTTGTAATGGCAGTGGTAACACAAAAAATAAACATGTATAAATAATTATTTGAATTACATTTTCTGTAGAAATTATGTATATGAAATGATCTATATAAAAACACATTGAAATTAAATTAATTTTTTATTTATTTTGCTTCTTTATATGATAAATGCATCTATTTTTTCTGCTTCAAAAATAAAACTTGCTCTTATGAGACCAAGTCCTACATTCTTTTAAAATATAATAAGTTAAGATAATTGCATTCTTCTTGCTTCTCCATCCATTTCATCACTTTTTTGAGCATTTAAATTTTTACATTTATATTCAGAGCATTCAAATGCCTCTAAATGTGAAGACCCTTCATTTTTATAATCAGCATCTTCTCTTTCTTTATCTGCTTTTAGCCCTTTAACGTTTCAATGACTTTTTTCCCATTCCAATCTGATATCATGGAACTTCAGCATCACTGTTCAGCTATTCACGTACATTATCTGGATCACACTCAGAGCACCTAAAAACCTTTTCTGATGTTGCTAACAATGTTGCTTTTATAATGTTTCATCATTTTCTATCTCATCAGCTTTCTATAACAATTTATTCCAGTTTTCTACAATCATCTGATGTCAATCACTGAAGAATGTGGACCCTGAATAATTGCAATAAGTACTTTTGTTAAGGGAACATAAGGCCATTTTAAGAAATATTCCTCATTTCCAATTTTAATTTGTGATCAAAAAAGTATCAGTTTTGGATGTGATATTGATGAATTAATTGAATATCTGAATGATCATAGTCTGGATAATCAATACTTTACTATAATTCCTAAATTCCCCAAGAAGTGTTAGTGCCAGTTGATGTCTTTCAAGCCAGCACATTTCCTATAATTAATATCCAGCCATCAAATGTTTCCTAATTCATAAAAATTAGTAAAATATATATTAAAACACTATGCTTAATGTTACCTGTACTTTTTATGGTTTAAGTCCATAGTTTCATGATTTTAAAACATATCCCATTACAAGTATTTAACTCAGAAAATTAAGTTTAATATACTTGATTTCCTTCATGCACTGGTTTCCATAAATTAAGGAAAAAACAGCAAAATCACAATTCTACCAAAAATAGTCAGAATTGTACCAAATTTGCGGATGTGACATAGAAACCACTGCCAACTCAGAATTCTATATGTAAATTAGTGGCACTGCAAACATATGACATCAGCAGACACTGGTATAAACTTGCATGCTTCATAAGGTACTAAGATTTTGTGTTTAAACTTATGATCCAAAATCGGAAATAGCCATTGTGAAAGAATGAGTTTGAAACATTTAAAACAGAAGAGTTATGATGGCAAGCACATGGATGCTTGGAGGTGGGCCAGAGTCCAACAGATATGGCCAGATGGTTGAGTGTAAATCCTCCATAGGCTGTAGAATGTATTTCTAAGAACAGATTCAGCTTCTAGAAGATATAGACAAAGCCAGGGGCGGCATTTCAGCATTTCATTTGGGGGTGCGAGATTTGTATGTATGAAAATCCACAATATGAAATAAATAAAATGTTTGTTAACGGGGAGGGGGGAGAGAGGGATCACAAAATTGAATTGATGTTGAGAAAAATAATTGTTGGCATAATTTTTGTACATAATTGTGTTAACACAATTGTTGTTAACATAATTTTTCTAAATACAAATATCTATATTTATTTGCCTTTTATTGAAATTTTAAACAGCGGTTCTTAGAATCTGGAAGAAGAAAACATTTTGTTACAATATCATCATAATCCAGTGGTGTATCTTGTTATATAGCTAAAACAGCTAAAGATGAAAGTCTTTCTTGTTCTATTGTACTGCGAAAATAATTTTCCAGCCTCCTGAGATACGAAAAAGACCTTTCACAACTGTCTGAGCTGATTGGCACAGTCAAAAACAATTTAACTAATAATGTTGTGATAGAAAACACATTTTTTAAATTCTGCTCTTTCAAATAATCCAGGAGACTTAAAATTGGGATGGTCTTTGTTTTCATTTTTCAGCATTAAGTAAAACAGTCGCAATTCACATAACAATTCCTCTTTCTGGAAGATATTTACTTTGCATATGGTTGAAACATTTTCTTTTTCGACATCTGATCCTGATAATATTGAACTAAGGGCAAATATAAAGGATATATTGTTCTCATTAAATCTTGTCTCAATTTCATTAGATACTGAATATATAATTTCATATCCAGAAAAAGTATTTGTTGATGAGCGAATCTTTTCTAAAATAGCATGTTTTTATAGGATGTTTCTATGAAAGAATATAATGCATTGAGCTGTTGAAATACATTTCTAACAAAAGGGATGGATGAGTATGCACTAACTACACATAAATTTAATCGGAAACTTGTTATCCTTTTCACTTGGAAATTTCATCACCCCAATATTTTCAAGTTGAAAAGAATTCGTTCTAGCCGGAAGAGAGAAGCTTCACTGTGAAGTTCGGCTCTTTTGAAGCTCCATAGCGTGAGAAAACTGACCAGTGGACAGTCAATAATAAAAGGGAGAAGCCGATGGATTACGAAGGAAAATTTGGGGGCGCGACCGCGCCCCCTATTTGCCGCCCCTGGACAAAGCCAATGGCAACAATGACCATTCATGACCATTGTTTACAGTTAACTGCATGACAACAGAGACTGATCCAGCTCAGATCTGCAACTGTATTCTGACAGCTTCATGAAGGAGGTCTGTATTCCTGATGACCAGCAATTTGTGTGCCCCCTCATTGCATAGCACAGGAGGGAATGATTATATTGGATACGCATGCATGTTAGCTGACGTGCTAGTCAAAGGAGGACTGTACTCTGCATTAACAAATTGCGATACAGTTTAGAGAGTGATTCCAGACATTATTTGATTTTAAAGCCAGGAACCCACAAGCATACCAGTAATATCTATGAAACAGATTGTTGTGGTGGAGGTGTTTGAGCTGGTATCTCTTTAGATGGCCACACAAATCAGTATGTCCTGCCACATGGTAACCTGAGTGTGCAGAGATATAGAGATAATATCCTGCATCTACATGTATATCCTTATGCAGGTACAATCAGTGAAACATTTCTCTTACAAGAAAATAAAGTGAGATCCCACATAATATGGAACGTGGATTAATACCTTGAGAAGAAAACCATTGGCCATACAGAATGGCCAGCTCGATCTTTAGACCTGAATCTCATTGAACATGTTTGGGATGCTCTGGGGAGACGTGTTGCTACCCTCAATCTTCCACCTGATGCTCAGTAGGGGCTTGTTACTGCTTTGCAGCACCAATGGTCATTACTGCCAGCAGAATTAATTGACACCATCATAATGAGCATTGAACATCACTTTCAGGCCTGTATAGCTTTCTAAGGTGACCACATATCATATTGAAGCAACTTCCCCATTCAGTTCCTGTACCCTATTTTTTTTTACATGTCCTTGTCCAGTCTATTTTTCTGTTATTAAATAATGGTTGCATGATTTGGTTTCACCTAACTTGTCTGTTACAACTTAATGCATCCTTTCACTGATTTTCATGAAATTTCACATGTCGTTTTTTAATTATTCTGATTTTTCCTTAATTTATGGAAACTAGTATTTAAGGATTTGAGTTGCAGCTATCACATAAGCAGAAAAACTTATTGTAATATTCTATAAGTGGTTTTCTATTTTAGTATAATTTCTATTCTTAGTAATCAAGTCTGATTTAAGATTTATAAATTGTTTAATTTGTCTTTATAGAAATCTCCAATTACTTGATTTAATACCCATGTTGTAAGTGATATATTTTGCTTATTCGGTTTCTCGTTGGTAATTATGCATAGTTGAATTTGAAAATTTATATGAAACTATTAAATTTTGTAATATGGAACTAGAAATGACACAAGCAAATTAACACATTTGTTTCTTCCAACTATTTTCTTCCTATCATTTATTTGGTACTTCAGTAACAATTTCTCTTCAAATATTCAAATAGACTTGAGTAGTTGAGCAAGTTGAATTACTGTCCAAAAGATCGAGCTTTGGTAGCTGAAGCAGCAACTTTTTCTCCAAATTGCTCTTTGCTATTACCATTTGGTTATAAAATGTTTATTAATTATTAATATTTAATTTATTAATTATTAATATTTAATTTTATTAATTTTATTAAATGTTTTGTTTGTTTGCATTTGAGATATATTTTCTAAAATTCAGTTCATAAAGTTATTTAATTTTTCAGATATGTGATTTATGGATGAATGATTTACGCCAGAAAACTCCTGAAATGGTCCTATCATTGGTAAAAGTTGCTTCTTAATTAATTAAGTCATGTGTAGCTTTAATGATATTCTATTTACTAAAATATATCAAATACCTAAGCAAATGCATGAAATCCACTTGATCAGTTCTAATAGTTTAGACAGTTTTAGTATTGACCAAAACTTTATGGAATAGCTTTAGAAATTCTTCCACACATCCAAAGTATTTTTACTTTGACATAATGAAAAGGATAGATTTTGAGCAAGCAAGGGCTATATGTGGCCTTGTCTAATCAAAACTTTCTTCTAGAATACAGGTTGACAAAATAATAAATACTTTGTGAGATAAAAGCATATAAATGCTCTATAAGATATCAACCAGTTTCAAAAGCAAAACAGAAAAAGATTATGCATAAGATTACTCTTCATTAGGATAAATTAGACAGAGCCATGATAGCAAAAAAGTTTGATCCTCTAGTAGTACTGGTGCTGCCTAATTTATCCTGATGAAGAAGATTTTTTTTTTTTTACCTTTTTTGAAACTGGTTGATACCTTATTCAAACTTTATATGCTGTTGTCTTATTTATAATATTTTTTTCTCAAATTCTTTCTTTCAGCAGTAAGAATGAAAAAAAAATTGTTTATAGACAAAATTAGTTTAAATAATAATGCAGAACTTAAATATAACAGTAAATTTTTCTTAGTTTAACACATTTATCACACCTTAGATTTTTTGAGGGCGCGGTAGTCCAGTGGTCAGCGTGCTGGAATTGTACCCGGTAGGCCCGGGTTCGATTCCAGCCGCTGCCAAAACTGCCCCCGTGTTCACGGGGAGTATGATCACGTTAAACATGTGGGCCCGTAAGTCCTTCCGAGAGGTTGGTGGTAGGGGAAAGAGGGTACGGTCCCTGTGGATGCCTTTCCCACTGGTTTCCGGTCTAAATTGAGTGGCACTTCCCGGCCGTCCAAAACAGTTACCTTACACCTTTCTGGTAGGTTGGACGGTCTGGGTCTCTAAACAGCACCTTAGATTTTGTATAAATAAAATTGTCTCGGTTATGAAATAGTTTATTCCAGTAATTAAAATTTCATTTTTGTACTACTCATAAGATCAGATGAGTAATGTTCTGGGTACACACAAAAATTCAACCATTACAACTTTAAAATATTTATGAAGTAAAGATATTTTATTTGATACAGTGCTATAAAACTTACATTGTTAAAAATCAGACATGTATCATAAGTCAAGCAACCTAAATCACTACTTGGGGCCTAATGTTTGCAGAGGGTGTTAATCTGACTTTGTCATTTTATATTAGTTACAGTTTCTTTAGGTTTTGGTATTTTGTGATTGCAATGTCCCTTTAGAACTTAAAAAGGCTCAGCCCAAAAGTTTTTTTTTTCCATAATCGGTATTCCTTCATTCTGCTTAACCATTGAACTATAGACATTTTAGTTTTTGAATATCAATTAGAAAAAACTGGCTATAAATAACCAAACTGGATTATCCATTCAGCCTAGGTAGTCTCAGACCTGATTTTGTTTTAGGGGGGGGGGGGACTCAGGGTCTTCAAAATTCTTAATCTAGCACTGACTATAATTGAGTGTTTATTGTATAAATTTTGAACTTGCATTTAATTGATTAAATCCCACAAGTTAAAATTTGACTATTTCAAAAATAAGCCATTTGGAGTTATTAGTTTTGTATTCTAAAAAAGTAGTAAAAATGTTGAGCTTTTATAATAATTAATATAGAGTAAGGAAAACTTGAGCAATGTATTCAATTACAAACAAAAATAAAATGCAGCTATTTCAGGGATATGATATATCCCCTTCGTCAGTGCTGGAGAACCAACAAACCCTCAAATCAGAATGATGAAATAGGTATAAATAGAAAAAACAGAGTTATGTATACCGAAGTTTTGGATTGAAAGTCCACCAGAAAGTATATCTCTTTGTTTTGCTATGTGTGCCCATTTCATCTTTTTAACTTCAGGTATGTTGGTTCTCTAACATTCATGAAGTGGGTCCAGTGTATGCTCTAAACAGCTGTATTCTACATTTTTTATTTGTGCTTGAATACATTGCTCAACTTTTCCTTATCATTGACTCAAAGTGTTTTTTACTTATTAAGCAATGTAGGAGTTGCAATGAATCTCAAACTTCCCTGCTATGACTTGAGGCTTCATGCCATTTATTGTCCATACTTCCTCACTTTTTAAAAAGATATTCTATGCTGAAAGCTATATTGAAAAGACTAGAGGGATGAATGCTGTTTTATTTATATTTATTAACTTATGAAAACAATATAAATTGTTGGATAATTGATTTCTTTTATTATCTTCAGATCAGTGACATTTTACTGCATTTATTGCAAAACATTTCAAAAAATTTGCTTGGGGTCCATTGTTAAGAGTTAAATTTATTTGTAACCTTCAAGAGATCTAAGTTTAAGAAAACTATTTCTAAATTTATATTTAACATGTTTTCTTGCTGCAACTTTTAAGCATTATAAAGATTTTAAAGTAAAATTTTTATTAGTGTAACATTAAATGTGGAACATGTAAATTTGCTCTTTATTGAAAATTAAAATTTTTAGTCCAAAACAAAGTCATTTCTTTCTTTCTGCTAAAGGTTGGATAATATTTATGTATCTTATTTGCATTATGTGTATCAGGAAAACCATGAAAACCTAACATGAGCTGAGTGTCAATAGCATGAACTTCAATATGACTAACATTGAATCTCTGTGGTTACATAACCCATCAGTAGAGGGGCATCTATTGAATCTAATTTGGTAATCAGTATTTTAATTACTGAACCATGTGTAGATCAAATATTTATAGGTACTTATTTTTAAAAAGCTCACTTAGAAAGTTTATATCTTTTTACAGCCATATTGCATTCTAAATTCACTCAAACTTGAATAACAATTCTTATGATTTGGAGTTGTGTTGACTGTTTGCACTATGTAAATTTCACTCTCAAGTGGTACTATCATCACTGTTTATGGATACTTTAAGCTATGCTCCTCCCCCCCCCCCCCCAATAAACATATTTTTAAATCATTTTACTGTGTCCTCATACAATTATGTATCTTAACCCTCTAGTGTGAATGTGGATTACAAGTAATCCACTTGCTTATCTGGTGTAATGATTATTATTACACTAGTTAAATAATTTCTTTCATATTATGTGACTAATAATTTTATTCAATATAAAATGTTACATATAGCTCAAACTGTTGCTAATATAATGAAACTAAAAGCACTTCATTTTGAATAACATAAAATTAATAGTGTATACCAGTTTTGAAGTCAAGAAACTGCCTTCAAATAAGCAAGAAGTGCAACCTTCACTCATCAAAGTAAAATGGGCAAGATCTTTCTTCTCTTCTACTTGGAAATATCTTGTTTAATTTTTTAATGTACAGTCAATCCCACTTATTCATATCGCATATAATCAAATACCCCATTTCTTATATATAATAAAATTGGTAGTTTTCAGCCTTCTCCAACCAATCAGAATGAAGCAAGCTCTGAGCCAGCACTGTTGTGCATACAAAGAGCAAACTAATACTCACCTTAAGTGACAAACCTCTTGGGGGGGGGGGGGGGTTAGTCTCCAACCCCCCTCCATGACAAACCAGAATACCCAAGATAAACACAAATTTTTACTTGCACTGCCAGCACAGGTTGTTGAGCTTATGTGGTGTCAAGAATTTCACTTACTCTTACCAAAAAGAGCTTTAGATTTAGACTTCAAACTGAAAGAAAAAGGACTTTAAAAATAGGGACACATAATGTAAAGTGACTAGTTCATCCATTATATTATCTCCTTTGGATCATAGTGTATACATTTTTATTACTTTCTCATAGTATTATATAGAGCAGTGGCAGCTTGTGAGCAACATGTAGAGGGGGGGGGCGCTCATCTATGCATTTATATATATATATCCCACAGTTTTTGTATTTGTGCCAACTTTGTCTTTTAGACTTTGAGTTCGTCGTTTATCTGGCACTGATAAATTGGTTCCGGTGTTACCTTGAAACAGCTGTATGCCAAATTACTATTTTATTTGTGCTGAAATACGCTGTGCAAGTTTCCGTAAAACGAATAGGAGCCTATTGCAACCATGAAAATTATTTAAATACATTTATAAATAAATTTATATCAAATTATAAAAGTTAGATACTCCCAGTTGTATGCATGCACAGTATGTTTTTATGATTAGCGCGAACATTTTTACACCCGAAATGCATAGTATTTTTCTCATATACACTCTATGGCTAACAGTTTTATACCTGACCGTCCCTGTGACCCAAACAGTAAAATAATTAGAGAGCAGAAACCAACTAAATCTATAGCTGTTTATATGTAGAAATGAAAGAACTATTTTAATACAAGTTTAAGAATGAATATCGAATTTACAGAAAATTCTTATGCGTTATGCTTATCTCTATTCGTCTTTAAAAAGATACTAGTGAGTTCTACCTACTACTAGTCACTATATATAGCAACAGGTTTTTATAGCAATAAGTAGTTTGCCTGCTGCGTGGGTGCAACAAAAGTGGATCAAAGTTTAGAGTGAGCAGATCAAGTGGGTCCATTGCAGAGTAGAAAATGCAGTGTGAAAATTGCATCAAAATTGGAGCAAGAATCACTATAGATAAAAACATAAATATGAAAAAGGGGGTGTCTCCCCCTTCCACCACGGTTGTTTCGAATTACATGATAAAAGACGATGTTTGTGTGTATAAGGTCTGTAGTGGAAAATGTAACCATTGTTTGGCCTTGAAATGTGGTACATGGATATTTCAGGAACCAGGACAATTCATTTTTTTTTTGTAAAACCGAAATGTGAAATTGAGGCTACTTAAAGTAAAAGTTACGCCCAGGGGCTTGACACAATAAGGATGTATAAATGCCAAATATACAAGTGATGCATACAAATGCCAGATGACACTACTGCCACCCAGTGTTTCTTTCAGGACTTTTTGACCGGGGGTGAATAAAATTTTAGGGGGGTGCACGTTCTCTATTTGCCCTATATAAATATATCTAAATGATGTGCCACATCCTCCCCAGATTTATGCCTGAAAGAAACACTTGCCACCTGCAGAATCTAAATCACTCAATTAAAAGGCAAATAGGAAAATTTGGGGGCTAGCTGAAATGAAAGTTACGCCCAGAGAGCTGACACAATAAATATGTATATCCAGGTCACATGTACAAATGGTGACGGGACTATAGCCACCAGCAGAATCAAAATTGCTCAATTAGGAGCCAAGATGTGAAATTAGAGGGGACTACTTAAAGTAAAAGTTGTGCCCAGGGGATTGATATGAAAGAGATGTATATTCAAATGGTAGAGACCATACCTATCATAAGATTCAAAATAGCTCAATATAGGAACCGAGATGCAAAACCGTGTTGCCGAGTTAAACTAAAAGTTACGCTCAGGGGAGTTGAATAAAAAATATGCATATCCAGGTGATACATGGACAGATAGTGCAGCTATAGCCACCAGTAGATTCAAAATCGTTCAATTAGGAAATGAGATGATAAATTTTAGGACTACCTCAAGCAAAATGTATGCTCAGGGAGTATCGGAGCAATATTGGTCTTCAATGAAATTAGAAACAAAACCAGGGGGGTTGGGTAGTTGCCGGCTGAGGGAGAGGGGATTTCAAAGAAAACAACATTGAACCAAGGAATCAGATATTAGGTTGAAAATTGATTTTTAACATATATTTAGAATTTTTCAATCTTTAGGTATTTTTTAATGTTAAATAGCTAAAAATGTAAGACTGCTGAGTAAGTCAAATGACCCCTCAAACAACACATTTCTGAAAGTGTCACTAAAAACAGCCACAGGTATGTCACAAATATAATACCCGTGACTTTTAAACAATTAAGAGGTCAAACTCATTGAAATTTGTCACAGAGCATAGAACTACTCTAAATCAGAAATGACCCCCTTCCTGAAGGACAGAACTACCCTACTTCAGAAATGCTGAAATGACCCCCATCCTGAAATAACTTCATTGGTAAAATAGCTATGACTGGGTGGGTCAAGTGACTCGCTAAACTGAGTGCCCCAAACAATGCATTTTTCTTCCGAAGAACAGAACCCCCCAAAATACTATAAATAACTCTCACTTATTCAACTAAGTAGAAAAAACAAAATATGTATCGAAACTTTTTTGAATTTCTATTTCCTGTATTTAATGCTAAGCTATTTCTTCATGAACCCAAACTAAATTTTACTCAGTCAATAGAATTAATAAAATAAATCAGAATTACATAAATACAGTAATTTATTTTCAAATATTTATTTAAACATCCAAATTTATTATTTTAAAAACAAGCGAGAGAGAAAACACACATTTTTCAAGAGAAAATCAAGGACAAATTAGCGAAACTTAGCCAATTCGAGTCAGTCATTCACAGTATTCGTTTCTTCTTTGACTTCTTTGGCTAAAAGCTCGGAAACCGACTTGACTGACATTGGATTGCAATATTGCAATGACTATTTTTTTAACTCAAATTTCTATTGCTGTTATATTAACATACCATTCGCTCTGTGGAGGCCATAAATGTAAGCGACCCTCATTAAAAATCCCTCATCTTTCCCTGTATTACAACATTTTCCCCTATAGATTTAACATGCTATAAAAAATACACAGGAAACTGACTTTTTGCAGAGTTAAAGCTTTAGTGCTGCCATCTAGTGACAATTTCATCACTTATTTCCAATAATTCGACTTTCGGTTGAAATACAATTCAGATAATTTTCTTAAAAATTGTAATTAACCTATATAACTAAAATAATTTAGAGTGATTGATCAAAGGGGGCAGCATATCCCAGCGCCCTCTCTTAATAACCACCCCTGATATAGAGAAGATATTTCTTTACTGAATATTTTCAATTTTGAACTTAAAATTTGAGCAATAAATACACCTTAGGAATTTTTTAATCCATTTCAACTCTTTTTTTACATAGCAGTAAATCAACTTTTGAATCCATATCAGCTTTTTTTATATAGCAGCAAATCAATCAGCAGACAAATCAACCTATTTTGCTGAACATGCACTTGCAGCATTACAGGAGTACACATTCTCCCATCGAGCTGTTTTGAAACAGAGTGGTTGCTGACCACAGTCATGGAGCACAGTCTCATACTTCCAAGGCCAAGCAAAGTGAGACCTTCTACAGGGGGTTAGCGAGCCCTTAACAGCAAACCCTTTAGTATACAAATAAAATCTTATAGAACCAAAGTTATCAACATAGGCTCAAGGTTAAATTTTCCCTCTTTAACGCATGCTCTTTGTAGACTGTCTCCGGATAATTGAATGAAGACTGGGCAATCTTAGCATGAAAATAGCTGCTGAAGTAGGAAAAAAAAACTTACCCAGAAAAATTTGTCTTCACAAACATTCTCCCCTTTGCAAAACAGAAAGGGATGAGAAGATGGTCTGTATAACTTCTCAGAAGGAAGATAATGAAAATGATGAGGAATCTGTGGAGCCACCACCATTTCTTAATGAAGTAACTCGATCTTTAATTGTAATTTGTCAATGTTTTTTAGGCTTGTGGCAGCAATTACGATTTGCTTTATTCATGGGAAAAAGAACTAAACAAATGTTCAACAAGATCCATCACAAAACAGACAACTTGGGCAGATTTTTTTTAATCATAAATAAAGCAGTAATATATATATATATATATATATATTAGGATCACTGATCTTTATGATGTCATATTAGCTTTATATACTGCCTATATTACTAATCATTCTCACCTACCTAAATTTACCAACTTTCCTAAACTTCTCCACTTTGTTCTTTTCAATAATTATAATTTTCAGGGTAATAAATTATACTTACAAGTCTCAGGTGTTCCACAAGGTGGCTGTAGTAGCAGTATGTTAGCTAATTTATACTTATATCATTATGAAAAATTCTTTACTTCTACAGATTATAAAATTTATAGATATGTAGAGATGATCTGATTTGTTTAGTATTTACTGATAATTATGTCATAGATATAGATTTCTATCAGGATAATTTGAAATTAATACCTCATGAAACTACTATTATTAAAAATATTAATTATTTGGATTTAAATCTAATTATAGAACCTTCTAATGGGATAGTTACTAATTTATATGATAAAAAAGATATTTTTAAATTCAATATTAATAAAATATTACCTTTTAATTCCTGTAACTTGATTCAATTGTTTAGAAATATTATACTTAATCAACTTTTTAGAATTTATAGATTATCAGATAAAAAATTTCATGCTTTGCACATAAATAACCTCATAATTACCAGTAAATTATATGAATATCCAGCATATTTAGTAAATGGTATAGTTAATAAATTTTGATTAGTCTAAATTCTTAATAATCTCTTCTTAGTACCTTATTTTAGCCTTACTTCTACATTCTCTTGTTTTTACATTACAATATATTTTCATCTTTCTATTTTGCAGCTTTTACTGTAAAATATCACATTTTACTGCTATTACGCAGTACGGTTTTTATTACTCACTTTGGCAACAGTAAATCACTTCTTTATACTTTAGCGAATGGCAACATTGGTCTAGTCATTTTTTGCTCGTCACGTTTGATGTGTATTTTAAGGTATTTATGTTTCCTTTCTATTGTTTCAATCTTTATGCTTTACTAACACATGTTTATAGATAAAATCTATCTTGTGTTTCAGAAACAAGCATTTTTGTGTTCATTTCATTTAAAATATTAGGACTTGATAAATAATTTTATCGAAATGAACTATTCTTAAGCCTAGAGCTCTTCCATGTGCAAGCTTTAGTGCTTGATTATTTGGGTATTCCATTTTTCGATTCCTCTCCATTGACATTTGTTGATTATCTTTAGCTTTCTGAACTGTAATATGTGTTATAATTTCCTCTTTATTGTTAAATTTCATTTTATTTCATTGTATTCTGTATGCTTAGAAAATTTTTAAGATAGTGTATTATGAGTTACTTCTTCCATTCTACCATTGGATTTACTATTTTAATATTTTTTATATATATACAGTGCAACGTCTTAAATCCGGAATCCTTCGGACCTCGGTGATTCCGAATTTTGGACTTTTCTGGATTTTGGGTCATTTTTTAAAAAATATGGATCACTCCTCCCCCCTCCCTCCTTTCCATAATTTGAACCATTTGAATTTCACTACAAAATGGAAATTTGAACAGCTAAGCAAAAATATGAAACAAACAAACAAAAAAATATTCAAAAAGAAATTTCTTATTTATCATACGCCTTTAAACAATTTAAATTTTTTTAACAAAAATTTCTGCAATGGTGCATTGTCTCATAACTTTGTTTTTCCAAAGTAACTTTTTCTTTAATTTTAATGACATAAGTTCTTGTTTTGTTACAAAGCTCCTTTGTTCCAGTCATTTTAATAACATTATTCAGTAACCTTTTTAAATTTTCCAAAGAAACCTCTTCGTTAACTTCATCACTATCGCTAACTACGTAACTATCTTCCTATTGCTGCAACAGAGCCACCCCTAAGGGGGGGATGAATATTATATATATAATAATGAATTTAATTTCCATAACAAAAACTTCAACAGAACCCTTTAAAGCCTGATTCTAATATAGTCCGAGTCAAACTCTTCAAATGGTTTTAAAATCCATTCTCACGTCATTTAAATATTAATAATCCCATCTATGCTTATGTCATAAAAATCACTATCATCGTCATCTATTAAAACCTCATTATCATTTAAGCTTTCAAATTTATTACTAAAGCAATATTTCTTGAATGATTTCACGATCATTTCCCACAGGTATTCCCTGACCCAACCATCCTTGATCTACCACACAATCAAAACAATATCTGGCTTCCATTCCTTATTTGAGCTGATATTTTTGTTAACTCCGGATCAACTTAAAGCAGCACAGTTGCAAAAAAGTAAATAAATAAATAAAATAAATCCTGCATTATAGTTTTACACAAATTTTATTGTTATGGAGTGTCGAAAACCCAGACCACCCGACTCGTCCGAGGACTTAGAGTAACCGTTAGGGTGGCCGGATTGTTATGGAGTGTGTAGCTCTGAAAAGAAACAAATTTTAACGATCAGCTACAAGCAGACAAACGAGACATAGATATTGAATGAAAACTAGCGAGTTGTATGTAACAGTTGTATATATTTTTTATGACACGATATACTGGTAGTCGGGCGCATCAGGAGGACAGTGACTCATAGGAGAGTTTGCCCCTTCCCCCCACTTCTAAACTTCTTTTTTTGTCACAAATTTCTCGACTTATATGCGAGGTGGTAGTTCTTTCACATTTTCAGAGGGGCGATATTTTTTTTATGTTCTTGTTCTTACAGTGTTAAAAGGGTTTAGTTATATTTCATAATTTTTATGGGTGAATAGTTGGATAATCAAGTGCCTGTCTGGGTATAAAAAAAAAAGTTCATGCCAATGTTCTGAATTTAGGACGTCTGGATTTGGACTGGTTGACACTATTAATTTTGTGCTGTATATTACTTTAAATGAGGTGTTTCAGTTTTATAAAAAATTACTTTTAAAATGCTATAAATGCAATAGATTTTGACTAAATTAATATATATTGATATTATAATTTTTACTAAAAACTCTCTTTTCTTCCCTACAAGTGCTTAAGCTTCCTTGCAAGTGCTCCTGACAGGTATTATTTCTAGCTTTCACACCAAACATCAAACTGCTTTGTTATATCTGACGAAGTAATTTGGTGTCTAAAGTGAAATTAATTATATAGCATAAATGATTGGGAAAATGTTTAAATATTTCTTTTATTTATTCAGGATCATTTGAAAGCTTTGCTTGATGGTTTGAGAGAATATATTCCTGAGCAAAATAGAGTTCCAATTCAACAAGCTATTAGTAGGTTCTTGTTTTATTTTCTATAATTTTGTTATTTTTAGTATGGAATAATGTTTCTCACTACATGCTTCATAAATAGATTGATTAAAATTATTTTATAGTTCATAATTTTATTTTATTAAAGTAAACTTCAAATCCTTATTCTCAAAACTGTTGCTTGAGTGGAAACTAAAATCATCAGTTTCCACTCAAGCAACAGAAGTCAAGAATATTTATCTATTCTCATTGTACTATGTTGCATATATGGCCTTCAATCTAATTTTTCATTTCTGCTGTTCAAGTGCAGCCACCCTTGCTTACCCAGTGTGTTCATCCAGCCTCACTTATCATTATTTGCTAGTTGATTTTTAGTTATTTTCTTTCCTTATTCCCCTTGGAAGCCCACATTTGCCCTGGGGATTGCCTCCTCTAGCATGCTTAACATATGCATTTTCTTGGGCCAAAAATTTTTTCACATTCTTAAGCATTTTTTTAAAGCATCGTTTTTTTTTTTTACTCTTTCCTTTTGAGGTATGTTTGGTGCCTGCCAGAATTGATTTAGATTTCCTAACACTATTTTCACTTTTTTTGTTTATCCTCTATTTAATTTTTTCATCTGTTACCCATGTATAACCTCTTGATCTGTTTCTCCATGTTTAATCTCTTTATTTCTTACTCCATGTTTAATCTCTTCATTTGTGACCCCATGTACTACAATGGTATCAAAATATGACAAATTATGAGCAGCTATTAAAGGTTCTCCATTCAAAATTATTTCTGTTTGCTTTTTCATACATTCTTAGAAATTTCTTTTTACTTTTATTTATATATAGATCAACTTATTCAGCAAAAACACAAGTTTTTTCTTGGAGGTTGTTAAATCTAGATGAGACTAGAAAAGTATTGTCTGCAAAATGAAGGTCTTTTAATATAGTGGAAAATTTCCATCTGATACCATATGTTTTGTACATGATGGTGTTGCGCATAATCCAGTCTGTCACATGAAGGGCAAACTTGACATTATGCAACCCTGTCCAGTCTCAATACAAAAGGATTCTGTTATACTTCCATTAACTGCAATGCAACATTTGCTGTTTCTGTACATCTCTTTGATAATATTAATATATTTCTGTGGGATCAATAACTAAAATACACTTTGTGCGAAGGATAAGGAAAACTTAAACAATGTATATAAGCACAAATCAGACAATAAATATTATGTGATTTTTGCTTATACACGTTGCTCAAGTTTTCCTTATTTCTGTGGGATGTTATATTTTTTAATATGCACTATAATTTTCTCTACAATTTGAGTCTGACATTTTCAAATCAGTAAAATTTATGCATAGTACTCTAAACATTGTTCAATGATATTTCTTAGTGTGAAAATCTGCTTAAAATCTGTCTCTAATTCTCTCAATGTTTTTCAATCAATTGATGAGAATTTTTCCAGAAATTTTTTATTGTACTGACAGTAAGCTGATTCCTTTCCAATTTTTATATTTGGAGAGATCCTTTCTTTTAGGGTATCTTTCAAACCACTATTTTCCATTGTTCAGCTACATTTTCAGTTGTCCAAATTTCATTAAAAAATTTCTGTAGATAATATTCATATTCCCATATCAACTTGAAGCATTTTCACTTGTTTTACATGATATTAGGGCCTTCAAGTCATCCAAGACTTTGCTCAACGAAATCTCTTCTGCTGAAATATTCAACATTAATGTCACATTTAATGCATCATCAATTTGTTCTGAAAATAGGGTATTATATGATATGATGGCCCTTTGATATTCCCCTGTTTAAATTGAAACATGAAATGGAGTCTCCCCCTAGACGTGTCATAAAATTTAACATTTTAACACTTAAATTTTGATAGGCAATTATATTTGATTCTGTACTTTAGTAGTCCAGGAACCTTTGAGGACTACTCTGATTAATGCAACTTGTGACATGAGTTTCTAATCTTATTTCAGGCATAACTAAGGATTATGGAGAAATGTTTTTGTCTCAATCTTACTTCATATCTTTTAGACCATACACTGTTTCCTTGTGCAGATATGCTGCACTATCATTTCTGCTGATGGTTATTGGCTACTGTTGATTGTCCACTTGTTTTAACCATTGCACAAGTTCAGGGTTATTTGTACAAAGCTACTTTAATATATTTTATCATTAATATTTTTTTGTACTGGTTGAAGGTTCTAACTTTAGTTAGTAATGATAGTCCAGTCAATTAAGGCAAAAAGACCATAACCCACAACAAATTTGGGAAGAGTTAAATTTTTGTACACAAGTAGTACATGTTGAGAAATGTGTTTTCCCAAATGTCCCCACTTGCTTCCCCCCCCCCATGCCCCCTAAACAGTGAAACTGCAGTGCCCCAAAAATAAATTATATTTCATGAACGAGACATCAGATAATAATATAGTTGGTATCAAATTGTTTCAAATACATCATAAAATATATATATATATTCTTATTTTCATAACAATACAGAATATGCAAAATTTGAGCGCTTTTACCACAAATGTGTAGTTATTTGTCTGATATATATTATTTTTGGAAAATTTATTGCCCTGCAATTAGCTTACAAATACACAGAATTTTCTAAGCTTTAAAATGATATATAGTGTGTAGTGCCAATGGTAAGAAAAATCCCACAGTAAATAAGAATACCACCCTTCAATTTCAAACTTCTTTTGTAGATACTTCAAAGAGTTAAGATAAAAGACCAGTGAGACTTTCGTTCTCCAGTATAATAAACTGTTCTCACACAGATTATTTAATTTGACAATTGTTCCATAATTTTTCAGATGTCATAATTTTACAGGAGTCAGGTGTCAAGGCCAACCTTTTCTTCAAAGCTAATTTTTACAATAAAGCTTTTACAGCTGCATGGGGCCAAATTGTTGATTCACACATGTATATAGGACTCAGTAGAACTCAGCGATAAAGACCCATTTTTCTCTCAAGATAATTTTAAAAGAAAGCACCCAGCCCTTTAGCTGTTTCTTTATGGCCCACTGGACATTTGCTGGTTGTCCTTGTCTGGACCAATATGCCCCTAAGGAGTAATAGTGTGCAGTAGTCCGACGGTGTTTTAACATGATTTCAACAGACACTACAGTTAGTTCTTATAATATACTTATCCATTGTGGTATAGCTCATGATCAGTACGTAATTTTGTGGGAGTTGTTACAAGTGCTTTAACTATTTGGTTTTGTTCATGTTCATTTTTTCGTTGTTTGTTCATTGATGTCCTGTGATTGCGACATTGTGTTTGAAAAGGTAACATGTGCAAGTAAGAGTTTACATTTGTCAGTTTCTTCAGCAAAATACAGTAACTGTAAATATATTTATTTCTATTTTATAGAACTTGGATTATAGATATACAATGGATTCTCGTGCAAATGCATTGTGTATTACTTGTAAAGAAGGACTGGGTGAGGGAACAGTTACTGCTACTAGGGGACTTTAGAGAATTATAGAGGCTAGCATAGAGAAAAATGATGCTATTAATAACATTTTTAATATGGTTAATATAGTATAAAAATTCATATAAATTGTAGAAAAACAATACTAGGGTATCTAGTATAAAAGCTGTTGTCATTATTGAAGGCAGTTCTAAATCATTAATATCCACACCCACTTTAAGAAGTTCTTTTGATAATAATTTTCATTTTAAATATCTATGTGTATTATGTAAGAGAGATGTATCAGTAAATACACACTGTGTCTACTTTAGAAATAAAGTATTCTCTTTTAAAAGCGTGCAATTCATGAAACGATGAGTAGGGAAAAAATGTAAAATCAAGAATATTAGGTGTTATTGATCTAGTAGCAGCAGATGCTTTCTATCATGACTGTTGTTATAAAAGGTTTATAAAAAAAAGGTGGATATATTGGTAGACCTAAAAATAATGAAATATAGAGCTCCTTGAAAATTTTAAATATATAGAAGATAGTGATAGTTAATATACTTTTCGAGAGATTCGGGACATTACAATACTTATAAATGACCATGACATTTCTTATAGGGACTATTATTTGAGAAAGCAACTTTCAGATTATTTTGGAGATGAGTTAGTAGTAACTAATATTTCAGGGGAAAAAAGCTTAATCTGCATGTCACACACTAGTCACAAGGTGCTAAATGACTGGTATATTAATGACGATAATTCCATATCTAAGCGGAACAAAATTGTTCAGCTGCAGTGGAAATAATTAGAGAAGACATCCAGAAAATGGCTTACAACTGCGATAAATATCTCGATTGTGATAATATAAAAAATGGTGGCACGAACTTGATTTCAGACACTCTGAAATTGTTATCTATTGTAATTAAGGAAAGGAAATTGTTTACATCCATTGTAATTAAGGAAAGGAGGAATGATGAGGGTACAGTGTTAGAAATTGAAAATTTGAACTAGGCGTCATTTGACTCCTATAGGTTCTGACTCTAGGTGCCAAATAGACATGGCTAGTTGCCATTTTTACATCTCTAACAATAACAACTATTTTTTAAATACCCATTTTTATTAAAGATATAAAAAAGGAATAATTCAGATTTTTGTATTAAAAATTGTTTTAAATTTTTTTAAAATTTAAAATAAACTGAAAAAGAAACTTAAGAAAAAATAAATAGAAAAAATTGCTAATTTCTTTTTTACTTGGCAATAGGGCATAAAAAACAACAAATTAAAAAAAAAACTTCTATTTAACAATTTTCAATTATGGTCATCTTGTACAGTCATTGCTCCAATACCCCTTCATTTCATGCTTGAAAATTAATTTTCCTGAGTTAAAACAGCAAATAATATAAAAGGTTTAGTTGATGAAAACAAATTACGAGAATGGAAAATACATTGTAATAAAACGGGATAAACCGATAATCACGTATAAATGCACATTTTAGTGACATTTCCATATAATCCTTCTCATATTACTTACAAATATAAGACTTAAACACATTTAAAATTAAAATATTATAAGGGAATCTTGAGCGAAATTTAGTCACTTTTTGTGGCCAATTTTGTCAAAGTATGGCATTTCATTTTAAAATCTATTTACTATATTCATCTTAAAAGTTTAAAAAAAAAGGGGGGGTGTTGCATATTTGTCCAGAGATCGGTAGTCAATGCAAATATCGGAGCTTCACGAAGAAATGCAGAGTTGGCAGATAGGGTTCTGTATTTGCATGTCAATAATAAGTTTTTGTTTTATAGTTTTGCTACTCTTTTTCTTGTCGCTTTGACAAAATATAAATCATACCCTTCAAACTCATCTACACCCTTTGGGTGAGCTAGACAGCCTGGGTAATAATAAAAAAAATATGAATCACATTAATTTCAGGGATTGATATAAAAAATGCATAGATGCCAACCTACCAGAAAGAAAGATTATAGATGAGATTATAGAAGAAAGAAAGACATATTGCATGAGGAAAAATCGCTCACTAATACCGTTTTTCCCCATACTGTTGCAAAATAGCCTTCTATTTCATTAATAATACATTTGAAAAATAGTTTTTCTATATAACATACAAAATAATTACAAACATTTTAAACGATGCAAACAAATTGTAACAGTGGAGAAATACTTTCAAAATAAAACGAAATATAGAGGATCGCGCACAAATGCCGATTATCGTGATATTGCTGCAATATAGCCTTTCATGTCATTAAAAATGCGCTTGAAAAATAGTTTTTGTGTATAATATAGTATATACGAGATAATTACAAACGTTGTAGACGATGCAAACAGATTGCAGAAGTGGAAAAGTATTTTCACAATAAAACGAAATACAAAGAAGATCGCGGACAAATGCCGTTTATCGTGGTACCCGGTATTCGTGCAATATAGCTCTTCATTTCTTTAATAATACGTCTGAAAAATAGTTTTCTTGTATATAACAAGGAATAATCATAAAAATTTTATTCGATTCAAATGTGTTTCTCCCACATTAATTAGAAACAGACGCAATCACATGGAAACGGATTTTTAGACGAAAACGCCGTAAAAACCTCCATCTTGAAATTCCTGATTTTATTTCTCATTTCGTGACCTACTTCCGATTTCATGACTTGTAGATACTCTTATACAGATTTGCATAGAATAAAATATAAAGGTTATAGAAAAGAAAAATCGGACTACTGTGGATCCAAATCAGATTCCCGGAACAAGACTGAAAAACCTAACAAGTACATAAAAATCTGAACATTTGGCAGCTATAAAAACGTCATTTTCAATGTCTAATAACAAAATATTAGCTGACCAAATTTGCAAGACGCTGGTAAGCAATTAGAATGTAAAGACTGCAGGATCATGGTATCCCTCCCTTTTCTTACAAGTGGGATACGTAGGTCTACGAGGGAATAAAGGGGAGTTGAGCAATAGGAACTCGTTAAATACCCAGAATCTCGGACATCGGAATGTCTGAGGATAAAGCAAACAAATAAATTCTTCAGAAGTTCAATTTTAGGTCTTGTAGAGTGGGGGTGAGTTGAAGTACAATAGAGATCCCAATGTTTCCTTCCCTGAATAGACAGAGGAGGATTTTACTGTCTGTCTACCACCTGCAGATTTATCACTGTGGGCGTGTATAAAATGCTGCTTTTTTTCGACCGCTGTCCAGGCCTTTACCAGGCATCGTAATTTAGTCAAAGGGAAAGGGAAGACTGATATTTAACAATAGCATTGTTAGGCGTCAAATTTGACGACCAGATTGAAGAATCTAGTCGTCAAATTGAAATTTCTAGTCGCAAATTACGACTAACGACCTCTAATTTCAAACACTGTGAGGGTATAGATATAAACTGAAAACGCTGTGTGATAAATTATCAAATTATATCAGTCGTGAGACCTCGATAGTTTATTTCACCACTCCAGGTTTCACTTTCCTTATATTTGAATCTATGTAAATAAAATTGAAAATCTGTCTGTCTGTTTGTCCCATCATCATGGGAGAACGGCTGAACTGAATTTGCCAAAATTTTGTGGGTAACTTTGAAATAGCCCCACTTTAAATTTAGTCCATGTTTCAAGTTTCTACGACCAGTGGTTCTCGAGATATTAGTGAAAAGGGAAACTTTCATTAGTCTCATCATCACTGGACAATGGCTGAACCAAATTTAATGAAATTTTGTGGGTATCCTTGAAATAGCCTCCCTTAAATTTTATCCAAGTTTCGAGTTTCTAAGACCAGGGGTTGTCGAGATATTAATAAAAAATGAAACTTTCTAACTACTAACTCCCTGTTTCCTCCAAACAAAAGGGTTGGAACTTGTTTGTTTAAAATGTGAAAGTGAATTAAAATTTTATCTCTGAGTTTGGTGGAAGACTTTTACGCTACTTAGTCACTTTGTGAAAACATGAATTGTTTGAAACCATGAATTTAAATGGATTATCTATCACCATGGTTTATTTTTCACAAGCTTTTAATCAACAATGAAAAGTATTAAATCAAAATGGGTATTTAATTATTAGAATTTTATGCGGAAGATTTTATCTTATATCATGTTGCTTGGCAACATAATTAAATTAAATGTATTTGTTAATGTTTATTATTATTTTTCTATTTGAATAATAAATAAATGGATATAAAAATATATCTTTTAAATGAACGGTTTGATTTTTCTTTTAATTATATTAATTACAGACTATCTACATCACTTTCATTTATTTTTCCGAGTTTTTAAACTTATATATTATGTTTAGCCAATAAATCCATATATTTTGTTTAGCCAATAAACTTATTTAGCCGATTGTTGAAACAGAATAAGAGTAGAACGAGTATATCTTCTAATGCAATTTTAGTGTTTTCATTTAGTATATACAAACAGGATCAGGATGTTTTATTCAGATCTGCATATTCAGAGCTTTGAATTTGGCAGGTTATCTCTAACTTGGCAACTTTTTTTAAACATTGCTAAATTGATGGAAATATCACCAAATTGATAAAAATGACACAAATCAATTAAATTTATTTTGCTTTGTTTGAAGAGAGTACTGAAATGATGTTTCATTAGCATTTATTTGTGAGTCCAACCATCCTACTACTAACACATTCAGTGAATTTTTAAAATGTCACCAAATTGATAAAAATGTTTGTTAATCCATATAAATATCTTGAAATTGATAAAATTACGCTAAATAAATAAAATTAATTGTATTTGGTTAGGGGATAGTATTGTGATGATGTTTCTTCAATTTGTCGCCAAGTGGGACTGTCAGTTCTACAGTCCCACTTGGCGATAAATTTGGCAATTTTTTAAAATGTCACTAAACCTTTGATAGAGATAGCATTATTCAGACGATATTTTGTCTACCAATTTATTTGCTGCAAATGATATCATGTTACTTAGTAACACATTTAAATCCAATGTGTTTATGCAGCAGACGATTTTTATTAAATCTTTTCAGATTTGAATAATGAAGATATGTATATAAAATAAATTTCATTGCCATTGCATTTTTGCCTGGATAATATCAATTATAGTCTTCAGATTCAAGCATTATTATTATTGATATTTTCGAGGATTATTAATTCAGAGATTATTGATATTTTCAAGTTATTATGCCATTGTTTTATTGCAGCAAGAATTGTTGAAACTCATATATTGTACGTTGTACGAGTAATCTTCTACAAATGCACAGGCATATCTTCTAATCTACGAGAATATAAGTAGTACCAGTATATTGGCATATATTGTGACATATATTGGCATATATTGGAATCAAGTATGGGCTTATGGTATGAAGATGATGGGAATTATTCATATTTTCAATTTATTACGTCATCTGTTTTATTTTGGCAAAGATTTTTGAGACTTATATTGTAATATGCAGGGTCCACACTAGCCATTCGCTTATGTGCCAAATGCAAAAAGATTGTAAAACTGGCGACAAAAAGAAAAATACTTAGGCGACAAAAATGTCGAATGATATTTTGGAAACTGAAAATTTCGTAAATATTTTTTTGAGAAGCGTAAAAATTTCTTAACTACCGTATGTACTCACATATAAGTCGACTCCCCTACTTTCAGAGATAAAAATCAGAAAAAATCCAAAACTCCCATATAAGTCGACCACAAAAAGGGAGAAAAAAAAAATTCCATAAATTATTCAAAAACACTTGAATACGAATATATATATATATATATATATATATATATATATATATATATATATATATATATATATATATATATATATATATATATATATAAAATAATAAAATTTAATTTCTATAATAAAAACTTCATCAGAACCCTTTAAAGTCCAATTCCAAACAAGTAGGGCTATGACATATGAGCATTGTCTCCCATCTGTTTTGGGGACGTTCTTTTTGTGTGACAAGCTCCAGGCATTCTTTTACTCCCAGCACGCAGCTCCTCAAAACGGATGGCAGACAGTGCATTCCTCTCAAGCGTCCTTGACCCACCGCGGCAATCAAAACAATATCTGGCTTCCGCCCGTTATTTGAGCTGATTTTTTTTGTTAACCCCCATCATAGTTGTTATTAGATACTCTTCAATAAATAAAACAAAAAAACACTTTCAACTTAAAATCCTGCATTATAGTTTTAAACAAATCGTGTTACAGAATTATGTTTGAAAAGAGCCATTTTTTGTCAAAAGTGATCGGCTGTAATCCGAGAAACAAATGATAAACATCAAAAGAAAATGTATGCATATTTTTTGATGGCACAATACAATGGTAGTTCGGAGCATCTGGAGGATAGAGAAATTTGGAGTGCACAATTACGTAATTACTACCGCATTGTTTTAGGATCGATTGTCTCGCTGGAAAAAAATAACTTTTAGACTTTTTTTTTCAGTCTCCGCTCCTAAGTCATCCCCCCCCACACACACACACACACACGCACACACACTTTGAAGCATTTTTTTTTGTCACAAATTTCTCGACTTATACGCGAAACGGTAAATAAAAAAACATTTATTTTTAGTTAAAACAAACTGAAAAAGGTCACTGCTGATTATTATCATGGATGCCAACTTGTGGTTTGCTGTTTTTATCGTAAGTTGAATCGTAGTTTATCTTTTTGTTACAATTTTTTAAGCCTGCCCGACTTGTTTTCGTTTCTTCTTTTTCATCATCATCTTTGTGGTTTTTATGCGATCAATTATGCCTGGCCTTTTTAGTCTATTTATTTTTTAAAACTATTATGTTTAAACATAAAATTTATTCCCTAGAGAGTTTTGGTGCCTAATTTTAAAGAAATATAATGATGATACTGCATATAAAAATATTATCGATATAGCAAGAATTAGCTTCATATGTCCTATGACAACAACCAACATTGAAAGAGGCTTTAGTAAACAGAACATTATAACAAGAAAGATCAATCATGTATATAGCAATGATTATGAAACACTTTGCAACTTCAATGCAATTTTATATAAACATCTCTAAAATGCAATACATTCCTCGATAATATTTTAAAAATTATCACAATACTACATTAATTTATTATATTTGAAAACTTAAAATTTCGTCGAGTAAAATGAACTTCATTCAAATGATGGCTTTGAAATATAAATTGCCTGGTTTAAACATCTCTAAAATGCGATACATTCCTCGGTAATATTTTTAAAATTATCATAATACTACAATAATTTATTATATTTGAAAACTTCATCGGAAACAAATGAACTTCATTCAAATGACGTCATCGAAATACAAATCACCTCTGTATAAAAGCAGCATTTCATTCATATACATGTTTTCAATCCTTTCATTCATCACAATACTATAATAATTTATTTTCTTTAAGAACTTAAAACCATGGAGGTACAAGTAATTTGATTCTACGCTTAAAACTTCATCGAAAAAATCGTCTGGGTTCTCTGTGTAAAATCAATGAATGTTTCATTCATATCAGCTGTATTGCAGACCCCATGAACTAAATAATTTTGCATTAAAGAAATGCAGCAATTGTTATACAACTTATTCTACATCTTTTGGTGTTTACATTTTCTATAAGTGAAAATTAGGCTTTGTTGTAGAAATAATCAAAGTTGGATAATCATTTAAACTGAAATACAGTACAACCTCGAAAATCCGGACATCCAAACTCTGGAAACCTCCAAAATCTGGACGTTTTCTAAATTTTCGTTTTTTTTTTTTTTTTCCCCAGACTGACGAAGTCGCGGATTTAAAAAACAACAGGGTAAGATTATTTATTTTATACATGAGATTATTTATTTTACCGTATTTTCCAGTCGACTTTCTGAACCCGGAAATGAAACGAAAGTTTAGATGGACGGCCGTAGATAGATAGGCTCGTGGTTGGCGTGTTAATTGCATTGTTAGCGTTAATCCATCCTCCCCCTTATTTAAGTCACAACTCCTGATGAATTATTTCACGTAAAATATACATCGTTATTTAAATACGGTATTTTTATTATCAAAATTTCCTTTTTTCATTATTGAAAAAGACATTTTTCTGAAACAATGTAATTTTTAATATTAAACACTTTAAAACGTTATCATAACATTTTATCACAGATGTTCAATTAAATCTAAAAATCCCGAGAATTCATATTAACGCTCACGGAAATTTATTTTATTCACTTCATAGTACGATTTCCAATTTTCAATGTATTCTGTTTTGTCTTCAGAATCTCCTCCCCCTCCCGATATCTGATGATTTTTGCATTCTCATCGAACGTGTCAGCTTGAAATCAACTGTATATTTTGCCTTTTTTGTTTAGAAAGCCATATTTACATACTATAAATAGCAAATAAATAACTAAATAATATCGTATCACTTCGTAGTACGATTTCCATTCTTCAATGTATTCTGTTTTGTCTTCAGAATCTCCTCCCCCTCCTGATATCTGATGATTTTTTCATTCTCGTCGAACGTGTCAGCTTGAAATCGACTGTATATTTTGCCTTTTTTGTTTAGAAAGCCATACTTACATACTATAAATGGCAAATAAATAACTAAATAATATCGTATCACACAGAACCGAACAACTAGGTCATTAACACACAGAGCTCTCAAAGGGGTCGGCTTGTCACCCGTGACAGTCGGCTGCATTTACGATTAGGAACTGAGCAAATTCCTTTCTTCGCTTTCCCTACCCCACCTCGTCCGGGTGCTGCTGTAACGTAGTAATGACTCATCGTAATTTAGAAAAATCATTGAGAGAGATATTTTTCTTTTTTGGAAAAGATATTTATTTTATCTACTGCGATATTTTTTACATATTTGACTATTACTAATAAAGTTTTTACTTTTTTCAGAGCCATCAGTCTTTTTAAACATAACATTATGTAGATGCTAGATAATAAATAAAACTTTTAAGTTCTTATTTTTTGTTTTTCGTTCGTTAATAGCGAAAACGGTTTAAACACATTTACACCTTTAAATATATCATTAAAAGTGCTAATCCTCGATCTTTATTACATCTCGGCACTGCATTAAATCTTCCGGCGCTTCATTAAATCTCGACAAAGCTGATATAACGGAAGTTCTGCACTATGATGATGATGTGCCAATCGTAAATAAATTGAATGATAGAGAAATTCACGATATGATATTAAATAAAAAAAGATCGAAGTAGTGACGATAAATGTGGAGAAGAAAAAATACCCGTTGATAATCTTATGCAAAAAATCGTTCATGCAATTAAAGGTCTTGAACAAGGAAGCATTATAACCGAGCAGAAGTAATCCATCTACAGGATAAAGAAAGCTGCTTTCCCATAAACCAAAATTAATGAAATAACAAATGTTAATTCAAATATTTAAACGAAATGATAAAATGAAATTTTATCATTTCGTTTCGTTCACACATTCTAAATTATTAATATGTATATTTTTTCTTAGAAATTTCTTTTGTCCTATTTTTTAGATTAAATAATATGTTTTAATTGATTAACTTAACTTTTGCCATTATTTTTACTAAAAATAGTGCTTTATAGTGTATTTAGTTAATAACAAATCTGAATTTTATTCAAATTCTATAATCCGGAAAAATCGACAATCCGGAATCGGCAAAGTCCGGACGAGTCTGGATTTTCGAGGTTGTACTGTATATTGTAATTGCGTTGTTTCAGTATGTAGATGCACAGAATTTAGGCAAAAATAATGCGGCTTTACGACGGATACAACACTAAATATGAATTAAAAGAACTTTAAAAATCACAATTTTGGACAAGATGGATGCCATATTTTATTTTGAACATGATCTCTTCATATAATGGTCACATGATCTCTTCATATAAAGAGTGTAATTATTATTTTAACTGCTGAACATATTTTGCTGAAATTTTTTTTATATATTTAAGGGATAATTTGAATATTTCCTAGAACTTTCGAAGCAATTTGTGAATTTTAAATTCGCTTAAAAAATGTTTGAAAATTAGGTTCCATACGGTTCAATGTATTTCATTTTTTCATCCTGGGTTCAATCCAAAACTAATTGGGCGATATTATTCATTTATATCCCCATAGGTCTCACAGACAGTTTGAACAACATACTAAGATTTCATTTTGATAAAGTCATTTTTACTGCAGTTATCGTGCTAACAGACAGACAGAATGCACCAAGTCATAAACACTTTTTAACTATGTTGTAAAGTGTTATAAACTGCATTATGTTGTAACATCAGAGTAAATAAATATGTGACTTGATTCTTATAAATAGTGAAGGGTCAGATATGAAATATTTTAATTTTGATTCAGCTTTTGAAAATTGGTGTAATGGTACAAAAAATTCGACTATTGCCTGGTTTATATAATAATAAAACTATGTAAATTATAAAATAAATTTGTCATTTTTGTAACTCGTGATCTTTCATCGGTAAATGCAAGTTTAATTTACTAATAGTCTATTTTATGATTAAAAAATTTAAATCTACCTATCTTTATATCTTGTTCAGAATGAAATTAATATTGTTAGCTGCATTTTGAAAATTCGCTTAAAAGTAGAAGTTTTTTCGCCAATGGTGATGATAATTCTGACTAATAATCATGTAATTTGGCTAATTTGTTGGCTAACAGTTTGAAATTCCTAGCGCGGGCCCTGAATATGGGTAATCTTCTACTAACACTCGGAACATATCTTCTAATCTATGACATTATAAGTAGTACGGGCATATCTTCCTATATAATTTTATCACTTTCATTTTGGCATATATTAGAATCAATTACTTTCTTCACGTTTAAAGATTACGGGTTTATTGATATTTTCAATGTATACATGTAATCTACTAATACGGGGTATATCTTCTTTACTTACTTCTCTTCGATATCCCATGATTCTGTAATGATTTTCTGTAATCCTGCTGTTAAATATAAATATGAACATAATACCTCCTCTACAGTATTATTGGATATCACTTTGGATGATGGAAGTTTGATTGTTGTCTCTGGCTCTTATTTTCGCCCTCGTGGAGAGATTAATGACTAGATCGGCAAGCTTAACTCAGCCGATTTTTATGGCTCATGATTTCGTCATGATGGGTGATTTTAATTGTCGATCCTCAGTTTGGGAGTATGGATACAAAGATGGTCATGGTTGATGCTTAATAGATTTCTGCATTGAAAACAATTTATACATTTGTAATAATGTAGGATTTGGCCCTACTTTTGTTTCCCACTCTCGAAAAGGCTATCCGGGCTTGACTTTGGTTAGCAGAAACATTGTAAATAAGATATATAATTGGAAAGTACTTGATCGGGAAACACTTAGTGATCATCTTTATATTTCCTGTGCATTCGGAGGGTATGATAATATATCAAGGGATTATATTTATAAAACTAGATTTGGCGTAGGTGGGATAATCTCAAGATTTGTAAAAAACTTTCTCAAGGACATTTGGACTCACCTTGGGGAGGCTAATACTCTTTCCTCTTTGGAAAATTGTACTGAAATTTTGATAAAAAATATTAAATCATGTATGGATCCTGGTCTAAGAAAGAGAAAATGATATCATATAGAGCTAAAAATTCTCCTGGTGGACATGGGAATTGGCTGCATTGCGAAACTTTGTCACGGTTCTCTCTAGGAGGCTTAAGAGGCTTGTGAGGATTGGTGTTGACCCTGAGATACTTTTAAGGGCAAAAAAGAAATATAATCTGAATAGAGCTAAATACCGAACGTACATTAAGGAGGCAAAATTAATGGTATGGAAAAGTTTCTGTACACAGGGCAAGGATAACTTTGGTTCCATTTTTAGGGTTTTCACTGGCTCCTGTAGGAATAAAGCAGAGATTATGTTGCAAATGGAGGGTAATGTCAATGCTCCTTTTGGGGATAAACTTGGGGTCTCCTGGATCACTGCTTCCAGGCTAATAAGAACTTCACTGGCTTTCTAACTTACAAGTGTATTTCTTCGGGTTCAGAGGTTACGTCAAATGAGATAAAAGAGGTTATTGCAAATTTAGAAATGAGCAAGGCACCTGGCCTTGATAAAATTGGCAATAGCATTTGGAAGGGTTTGTATGAGACCTATCCGGAATTTATTGAAAAATTCTTGAACACATGTATAAAAATAAACTACTTCCCTGAATGCCTTAAAAAAGCGGAAGTGGTTTTCATTAAAAAAGAGGGTAAAAACCCAGCTTTTTGTAATGCTTACTGGCCGATCTGCCTTTTGCTTACTCTTGGGAAAATCATAGAGGGAATTTTTATAAATAGATTAAATTACTGGCTTTATAAAAATAATATTTTAAATAATAAACAATATGGTTTTAGAGAACAAAAAAGTATGGAGGATGTCTGTGTGGATCTCTATGTAAATATTAAAAAATAAGGGGTCCCTTCACAGGACCATGGTTATGGTAGATATTAGGACCGCCTTTGATAATATAAATTGGAATGTGTTGGTGGCGGTATTGGAAAACATAGGCATTCCGAATAATTACAGAAATTTTATATCCTTGTACTCGAGTAACAGATCGGTTATATATGTAGATAGTATAGAAAAAAACCATTAGATTTATCTGTAGGGGATGCCCTCAGGGGTTGGTGGTTGCTCTGGTAATTTGGAATCTATACTTTAATCGGATATTAAATATCGGAAATGAAAAATTCTTTCTGCAGGCTTACGCCGATGACCTAGTGGTGTATACCACTGGTCGGGTTCGGTATGAGCTGTAGTCAAATATGAATTATCTCCTGGAGGTGTGCAAGATCCAGACCGTCCGACTCATCCTAAGACTAGAGTAGCTGTTTAGACGGCCATCCTGGAGGAGGTGTATCAGATTACCCAGAAACTTAGGCTTAAGATTTCCAGTGAGAAAACAAGGGCTCTGGTTTTTGCTAATAAGGGAAAACTTAGGTGGAATCCTACTTTTAAATTAAACAGTCAGATGGTAACGATTACAACCTCTGTAAATCAATTGGGAGTAAATTTTTCCTCAGACCTCTCTTGGAATTATCACCTTAAGTACTTACAAAATAAATGTAATATTTTGGCTGGCGGCTTTGCCAAGGTTGCCAGTACTGGTTGGGGTGCCAACAGGAGGATGTTGAAGAGATGGTATCTGACTGTAGTTGAGAATGTCGGATATTGCACTGGTGTCTGGGCGGGCGCCCTGACTTTAGAGCAGGGCTGGAAGCTCAAATCCCTCCAGAGACCATTTCTCTTGAGAATTGCCGGCGCATACCAAACTACATCCTACAATTCTCTGTTTTCCCTCCTGGACATTCCACCCATACAGGTGTTACTTGAGAGTGCCTATGGGAAGTACTGGTTTTGGAGAAAAAGGGTCGATAAGTTTCATTTTGATTCTCTCCCCCTCCCCCCCTCGATGACTTTGACGTTCTGGAGCCAGCGTGCGCTTTGCCTTTAGGTGAATGTATCCTGATCTTAGAAGAGGAGGAGAAAGACTCTTTTATAGGTTTTTTTTTATAGGATATACACAGACGGTTCAAAGATTGGAGGGGAGATGGAGCTAGCGTTCTGTGTATATAATGACCTATCCTTAATACATACAGAGCAGTATAAGATAAAAAGGTACAATACGGTGTTCCAGGCTGAGATGCTGGCAATTGCTCGTGCAGCAATGTAAGTCAGTATTTCTGATCACTTGGCTTCTATTTATACTGATAGTCTCTCATGTATAGATGCTTTGGCCTCCTCCAGGACTAGATCAAAATTTGTCAATGATATTAGGAAAATTTTATTTCCTCTAAAGAGTACCATCTCCTTGAAATGGGTTAGGATCCATGTTGGTTTGGTCGGGAATGAAGCTGCTCACAGTTTCGCTAAGCTTGCAGCCTTGTCCGGTGAGCCGCTGGGAGCTCCTGCCTCTACTTCCTTCTGTCCATCTTTGTTCGGACAGAGGTGGTGGTAAGGTGGAGGACCTTTAGTGGGTCGTGGGACAGCGGCTCACGTTTCTTTTCCTTCCGGTTATCTCTTTCTGTGGATTTTCAGCTGTGTTCAAGGGAGCTTTTTCACTTTATCACTGGGCATGTACCTTTTATGGCGTATTTATTCCATTTTCACTTAAGGGACTCTCCTCTTTGCTCTTGTGGGTTGGAGGGAGATGCAGACCATTATGTCTTCGTTTGCCCTCTGACCCGCTGTTTCCACCTTTCGGAGCCATCGGATGGAAATAAGAATTCTTGGTTCAGTAGGGTTGTGGCTAATCCTCGTTCCATTGGGAGAATTCGAAATTGTGTTAGAATAGCAGATGAGATCGCTGAATTGGGCCTGTAGTTTTTAAATGCTTCATAATATTTTAAAATACCTGTAAATAAAAAGTCTAGAATTGTTACCACTGTTAAATGGTCTCTGTATCAATGTAACTGTAAATAGATAAATTATAAAAACTAGTGAAAATATGTTATATATAGAATGATATGTTAGGATATTGAGAAATGTTACTTTCAGTGTAGGGTTGAAAAGATAATATACATTGTAAGATATATTTTTAAATTGTTTTTGCTCGGAATCATGCATTTGTTAAATAAATATATAGGATGAAATTCATATGTTGTAACAATACATGTTTTAATAAGAAACTTTAATGCTTATAGTAAATTGATAAATGTATATATTATGTAACTAAATTATTGTAAAATTGAATAATTGTATTGTAAAGAGATAATTTTTAATTGTGCTTTTAAAAATATGAGTGATTTCCAAATTCAGTGTTCTTTTCTGTCAGGGTATATATCTATGCACATGATGTTATGCAAATACAGAAATCAGATCATTTTATTATATGGTATTATAGTTGTTTGAATCTATGGATACTCATATACTTTTATTATTAAATGTTGCACATGGGAATTTTACTGTTACCTGCTAATTATAGCAGAGAAATTCTTAAGGGTTCTTGTTTTTTTTGTGGTGTGGGTCACTTTTTATGGTTAAGGTCATCGGTAATGTTTTTAAAATTGAAGATATTTAATGTACAGGTTCCTTCTCTACATGCTATAAAATGTATATACAAATCTGGATGAACTTAACAAAATATTAGTATTAATATTAATTGAATCTATAGATACTCATATATATTTAATATAAAATGAACTGCCATAAATTGTAGGATACCTGCTAAATGAAGCAGAAGAATTCTGTAGAGCTTTTGTAAGAGCCTTGGCCCAGCTCTCATTGTTTCTATTAATAAACTTCGACTTGCTGCCTGCTCAAATGTTCTGGACTAGTGGACTCCAGATTTGTCTTTGCCCCTTTAGGGGTGTGGCTCCTTTTGTTAGTTATTGTGGAATTTTTCCCGGCCAGAGAAATGACAGCTATAAGCCTGTATAGGTCAGCCCCATGGCCTGGGTAGATTAGGCTCCTGTTAGGGTATATCTTCTAATATTCACATATATATGTAGTGTGGGTTCCATACAATTTTAACACTTTTATTTTGCATATATTGATTCAATTCCATATTTTTTGCGAATTTGCTTACAAAAGGGGCCAGGATGTTTTATTCTTCAGATCTGCCCGTGAAGATAATTTTGTATAGCAAGAACAGAGCTTATTAAACTTCTTTTTAGGAGCATTAAATTAAATGTTTTGACAGAATATTTTGATTTAAAATGTCATTTAGTATGCTATAGGAATTTGCACATGATTGTGAATTTTAAGTTTCATTATATTATATACTTTGTACAAAGAGTGGGTATGCTGCTAGTAGAATATATGGATCAAAACACTTAATAGAAATATTATCATGAATGGGAGTTTGTTCATCTTACTATGAGTCCAAACGCTACCAGCAATTTTTAATAAGCACTGGACTTCCTTCAATAGACAATGGAACTTTTATACAATTTGTTTTTGACAATGCTGATGTGAACATCAGAACATTGGATGGTCTCAACACCTTTCATGCTATGGGAGGAATTCAGTGCATTGCACCATAAAATAATTTTAGCGTTGCAGTAGATTTTCCTCGATTATCCTGTGGTTGTTTTAGTCCCCCAGAATCTATTCGAAAAGTATGTTATTCAAAGAGAAGTGGAAACTTGGGATTAAGAAATGTAAGTATTGATGATTTGACTGATGTGATTACCTTAAGAAAGATAAATATGGAAGCAGACAATATTTTGTCCCCTTTAAACCTTTTGTGGATTAATGGAATAAAATATCAACCTGGATGGAATGGGTTCATGAATGTTATAATGAATGAATGTCAAAACTATCAAAAAAGTTATATCATTGCTATTCCATTCGTTGATATTGATCCTAGTAATTTCTCATTGATTTACACTGCACTATGTTTTGCCACTGAACAATGCAAAATAAGCTCACACATGAATTGTTACTTTTGATCAACCACTGTTCTTAAAAGCGTCCAAAATAGTTTGGGGAGCTGAAGAGTCACCAGACATTTCAAAAATCATACTGCTTTTTGAAGGATTCTATTTATTAATGTCATACATGGGTTCAATTGGCAAAATAATGGAAGGCAGTGGAATACAGGCATTATGGGAAACTGTGTACTTTCATTCAACTGTGCTGCATATGTTAAATTGACATGCTTATTCTAGAGCAGTGTCAGTGTACATACTGACTGCTGCTGCATTAGTTGCTGTTTTATCTGAAGAAATTCCAAAAAGTTCAAAACCTGATATTTTGTGTGATGCTCAAGTTCTAAACAAAAGAATGACAGTAAATGATGCACTGGATAGTGAACTGGTTAAAAACACATATGTTAATTTTTCAGGTGCTACAGTAAACCTTAAAAACACCAGTAGGACAACAAAATTGTGGCTCATCTTGATTAGTTAGATTGATTTAATTTTGCATTTTATATTTCAGAAAGAACTGAAAATTGGGATCTGCATTTACAGAAGGCAAGTGATATGCTTCCTTATTTCCATGCCACTAGGCACCTTCCATATGCAAAATCAGCTCATTTATATCACCATTAAATGCTTAAATTGAAGTCCAAGGTCACAGATGAGGAACATTATTTATTGACAAAAAATAGATTTTTTTACAATAAAAGGGAAAGATTCTTCTTAGTCTGTAGTTTGGACTAACATGTGCTGTGCATTGAACAGTTACTGATGCGGGCAATGAAATATGTAGGTGGATTGAATCATAGCCAGGTACTGATCAAAATGGATCACTATCAAAATGGATTCATGGTGCACATACTTTTTTACATATAAATGAAGCATTGTCAGATTTCTTGGGATCTTCATTGACCACTAATAAACAGCATGTATAACTACAAGAAGGGCTTAAAGCAAGGGATGACAGTGATCTTACGAAGTTTGTGAGTTGGTTAAACCAGCACAATCCCTTTGCTCAGATGCCAGGTGAACTACTGTGTTTGTCTTCAGCGTTAGTAGCCAATAATACAGTTAATTGTATACTGCTTTTAAAATAGGTCTTGCAGCAATGAAAAAAATGAAAGGACTGAATTTCAGTGAAATAAAACTGCAAGAGATATTGTCATCACACAGGCAGTCGGTAAAAGTGTTAGAATAAGATCACATGAAGTTTCAGTAAATTCTCAACAGATATTTAATCGAATTATATATACCTGTGACTGTGACAGTCTTACAAAACTTAAGACTTATTTTGAGTTTGAATTAGCTTCATTCCCCTTGTCATTATTTGACATTGCTTCTTTAAGAAAAGGCACTAAATCGTCTTCAGTGAAAGTATTTAATGAGGGAATTGTGGAAAAAAAACTGTTATGAACAGTGATCAAGTTGTTATTGATGGTGGATACCTTTTACATTCAGTCTTATGGCCCAACCCAGAGGTTGTGCATATAAATGCATTATTGACGAATACACTTCAAATATATCAGAAAGGTATGGGTCAAACATCGGCTTAGTTTTTGACAGTGATCCTGACAAACCAGTGACAAAGCAACGAGAACAGTTAGGAAGAGCAGCCAAAAGAACTGCAGCTGATATTTTATTTACTGAAAATACAGAATGCATTACACTGCAGTCAGAGTTTCTATCAAATTACAGAAACAAGAGAAGATTAATAGTATTGCTATCACATTTGTTGAAAAAACACGTTGATGTTTTGATTGCTGAAGCCAATGCTGATACCAATATTATATGCTTAGCATTAAACAAAATTTAAACATATCACAACATTGTTGTTGGCACAAATAGAGATTTGTTGATTTTGCTTTTGGCATTAGCACCAGAAATAACTTCATCTCTATACTTCTTTAAACCATCTCTTTAATTCTGCTAAACTATCTATTATGTGCAGTATTGATAAACTTGCGTGCATCTACAGAAACATTCGCAAACTGTTTTTATTCCTTCATAGTATTACTGGATGTGACCAGGGACGTAAGTGGGCAATCTTGGCTGGGGGAGGGGGGGGAGGGGTGAAGGAAATTTTTCCGATTAATATTGAAATTTTCTGACTGTACAAACAAGCGAGTTAATGTTTTTTTGAGCGAGTGCATTGCTGTTCTAGTGACCTTTGTGCAGTTCAAAGTCCACACAGCAATTATTTTTTTTAATTTCAGAGTGTTTTATGTATATGTTCAAATCATACTCTAATTAAAAAAAAAATGTCTCAAAACCAAAGTTTGGTTTTAAGACTGTTTTTGAGGGTTTTTTTAAAAAAAATAATTGTACATTTTTTTAATTATCAGATGTGTTGTGCAAATGCCCAGATCTTTAGCTGTCATTTAAAAACAAGGCAAGTTTCTAGGGCAAGAATTAACAGAATTTTAAACATTCTAAAACGTATTAAATTTCTTACGTTTTGAGATTTTTTTTCGAATGCACTTGACGCATTCCAAGATGATTGCCTAGCACTTATAAACCCGCAAGTTTCTATACCAAGAATTGGCTGTGTAAATTGCAGGATATGCATCTTTCTTTTAAAAATTTGGATCTTTTATCAAGTTTTTGTAAATAATTAAAACTTTATTAATTTTTTTCTAATTTTCGAATGCACTTAGCACATTTCCAAATAATTTCCTCTAAAAGAAATAAGAAACGTACGTTTCTAGGTCAAGAATTAGCTTTGTAAAACACGAGATGTGCATAATAGCATATATATATTCTCCAAAGGAAATTAATACATTATGATTTGTAGTGCTCATAAGGGGTTGCCGTTTCTTCATTTTCTTGATATTTGTTTTTAAAAAGTCGTTCAGACATGAATGTAAAAAAAATTTCAAAATGGTCCACCAGAAAATCTACGTGCATGTGGCTATATGGCTATACACATAGTCTTAAATACATCGAAATTGCATTTTTTTAGTTTATCTGATATTTATTTCACAGCATCCAAAGCAGGAAGATTAGCTCAATTCTGCAGTTTGAATTCTACAGAAAGTTGTATGTATCTTCGCATTCTAACAATTTTATTTTTAATTACTACATTTTTTTTTAAGAAAACGTATCAAAGCAGCAATTGCATCTCTTTTAATGAAGTGTGGAGGTCTGTGGTTTCTCCCTGGTGGATTATGCATGTCTAAGCTCTCTCCTAGAGAAAGGATCATTTCTTTTATTTGTTTTTTTTTTCCAAGGTTTGTGGATCGCATGCGTATAAATTTGGTTTGAAACTACCATTGAGCTATATAGCATTTTTCAACATGTGTTATAGTTTCGTATAAATTTATGGAAAGAATTTTGATGCATAATTTTGACCACATTGGACTTTTTCTCATTTTGGGGTTCCGTTATTAAATTAGATTTTTAAAATTGCTCCGAGACAAAAAAAACTTCAAAAAACAGTGAGCACAGTATAATATACAACTGCAGAGTGAGTGCATATCACACTTTAACATTGTTCGGCCGTGGTCCCTTTGGGAGTTGACACTTGAAGATACGATTCTGTATTATTAAAATAGTATAGCTGGCGCTTATCTAAGACCTAAATATATGGGTTACGAGAGATTGGTGGTTGGAGGAGTATCTGTGGGTGTGTCCCCTACTGGATTCTAGTCTAAATTGGATGGGAATATCCCAGCCAACCAAACAGATACCTTACACGTTCAGGTAGGTCATACGGTCTGAGCCGGAAGAGGAAAGATCTCTTCTAGTTGTTGCAAGTCAATCTGACGACTTGCTTATATGTGAGTACGTCTACGATATTCTGCAGCCAATTGTTCTACCTATGCTGCCAAGTCGCCCAGGTTCCATTTACCAACAAGACGACGTTCGAACATATACTGCACAACTTTCTCAACAATGTCTTCAAGGATTGAATACCCTCCTATGACCATCCAGGTCCCTAGACCTATCACCAATAGAGAACGTCTGGGACATGCTGTGACAGCAATTGCAGCCTTCTATGAATACCACTGAATTAGCTGATCAGTTGCAACACTTGCGGAAGAATCTTCCATAGACATAAGCAACCTAACTGATCCTATGCCGCACTGAATATCGATTTATACAGCCGATTACCACTTACTAAAATTTCAGCTTGTTGTTGTTACCATTTCTTAATAAAACGTTTTTTATTGATCCCAAATTGTGATCATTTGCATATTTCCTCGAACGACACATACATGCAGAGCTTTGCAACTGTATAGGCTATTTCTTATGGGTGCATATAATATTTTGTGTGTATAGCTTTAATGTTTTTTCAGTAGTGATTTGAACGAATTTTTAATCATCTTTCTAAAAGTGCAGTGTCAGTATGTCAGAGCACCAAATGCAACCCCGAAAGCTGAAAAAACTTCTGTTTACTAATTCTACCATGCTGAATCCAAATCTGAAAGTCATTTTTAAAATTAACCCTTGGATCTGGGAAAATATCCTCTCAAAGTTTAGCCTTTATTGCTATTTTTGTGTTTATAATCTCAAGTTGAAGGTGTTGCCACAACATGGTGCAATTCCATGGTTATGAGAACTTAATGCTTGAAGAAATAAAAGGAGATCTGTATTCAGCTCATGGAGTTAGAGGTGAGACCACCTCCATGATTCAGCTGACCAGGAAAGTTAATTTTGAGAGGTCATCCCTATTTAAAAATTCAGAATATCAAAATCTAAGATATGGAGTTAGAGAGACTTATTTTCTGCTTTATCTTCAAAATCACCTTGTAAACAGTGCAATTATACAAACTTTGTTTATAGATAGATTGATTGGAGCTGAATTATATGACCCATAAAGTTAGAGAGAGTCAGTCTCTTTTCTTCCATGGTATGGCCAGACCAATTAAAAACTTAGATGAAAAGATTGAGGTATTAAACTTGATAAATTAGTTTGCTAAGGTTATAGGAGAGCATAAATTCATTGCGTTATATTAGGAGTCTGCATAGTATGGATGTTTCTATAGGGAGTCCTATAAGAGATAGTAATATTGAATAGGAGGGGTGTATGGCTTGTATGTGACTATGAATATTAGAAGCGATTGGGAGGATTGCTAGCACTTGATGTCCACCGGTTCCCCTTTCTCATGCATGACCGTGGTGTACTTAGACAAGCTAAGTGCCCTAAGTGTGCAGAATTTTGCTGGTTTATAAAAAATTTTCGAGTTCGATGAAAGTCTTCGAGAAATAAATAATTCAAAAGAACTATACTACTAAAGAATACTTCAAAAGATTAAATGAACCAATTGCAGAGAAGGGAAGTCCACAAAATATAAAAACACTTTTTTGTAATTGATACCAAAATTTTCAGTATAGGTAAATTATTACTGGAAATGAGTGCATATTAAGTATTGCAAACAGAATCAGAAATGAATGAAGTAATATAAAGCAACATATTTTATGGACAGTTGATTTTCAGAAACAAAAATTATGTTATTCATTTTTTTTATCCATTTTACCGATTTCTTCATAGATATTTAATATGTAAGATCATCTCATCACTTTTTTGTTTCCCACTTATAGTGACAGCTCTAATAGAGAGGTTGTGACTATTCAAATACCAAATGATGACCACAAAAAATCTTGAGTACAACATTTCACAACTATCAATGTTGGTTTATTATTTTGAAATAACACTGTTTAATTTTAAATAATATTTTGGGGGATTTTTGCATGAACGACAAAGAAATATTTTAATTTAAAAATAAAATAATAATAATTATAAATAAATTAATGATTATTTATTAATGAAAATGTAATATATGAAATGTGTGTGCAAAATGTACAACAGTGAAATTATAACTAATGCAAATTTTGATTTATTAAACGCTCAATTATTTAACATATTTTTCTCGATTAATAAAAGGTTTATAAAAACATTTTGATGTAGTTAACATTTTAGTGTAACATTCTAAATTGTACATAATTTAATATAGAATAGTCGAGTAAATGTTCCATTATTATTATTTAGTATTTTTCAAAAAGATGTCTGTTTCTGTGTATGTGTAACACGTAGTGGAAAATTCAAGCTTTCAACAGCTTCAAAAATCTGTATAGAGGTGGCATCTCAGATTATGCAAGATTAAAGTCGAAATTTTGTTGTTTTTAAATTCATTTATCCCAACTGATTATTGTTTGAAGAATGGCAGACATTTATAGACAATTGGTGCGACACAATGTGGGTGATAAAATCAAAAATTCTAAGTTCCAGAATTTTACAGATATCATTTTCAATTTTTTAAACGAGCAATTATTTTATTGTTAAGAATTTGCTCAATAAATCTCTTCTATAGCACGAAAATATTCGGAAATAGTGCACTCTGGAGTCCAAGCGAGAATTCGTAAATTTAATCTTAAAGCATTATTTGTTCCTTGTACAAATCACTCTCTTAATCTGTGTGAAGTGCATTCTTTTGCAACTGTTTCACAATGTGTAATCTTTTTTGGGACCTTAGAAAGTCTGTACTGCTTTTTCTCGGTTTCCGCACACAGATGGACGATACTTGTAACTAATGTTGGAGTTACAGTCAAGAGACTTTCAGATACAAGATGGGAGTGCTCACTACAAAGCTGTAAAACCTGTATATGTTAATTTCAAGAAAATTGTTGATGCTATAGAAGAACTTTGTGATTCCACAGAAACTGTCGAAACTAGAGGAGCAGCGCAAAAGCTTTTGCCAGCAATATGTGATTTTTCTTTTTATGCTTTTTGTATTTCTGGAGTAATGTCTTAGAAAAAGTAAATCACACTCAAAAATACCTACAGATTGTTGGAATCAGTTTTGAGAAGTGTATTATCAAAATGAGAAGTCTAGCTATATTCAAGGTTAACCACTTTCTGATGTTTTGGAATTTCCACATTCCTGAATTTCACTTTTGTAGATATTTTGCATGTTAGGGTTTTTCAGGCCCGACTCTCGTGTTCATGTTTTCAGATCTAAGTTCATTTTTTTTTTAAGTTTTGGAAGTGAAATGAAATGTTATATGTCGTACAAGGATGAAATGAAAAGGCTTAAAACTATGCTTAGAGATATATCAACTGATGAAGAATCGATAAATGAAGAGGATGAAGAAATAAATGATGATGAGATTTTTAGTGAACATAAATCTTCTTCATAGGAAGATATTGATTCTTATAATGATACAGATGAAGATACAGACATTTTGTCTCAAACTTCTACGTTGCCAAAAACGGCACAAAATGGAATAAAATTAAAAATCGACAAAATGTCAGAATTCCTTCTCACAATATTATAATAAAATTACCAGGAAACGTTGATGATGTAAAGAACGTATGTTCGATAATTGATTCATGGCAACTGTTGATTGATGATAGTATTCTAATGGATATCGTGATTTACACAAATAAGTATATAGAGACTATAGCACATAATTTTGAGAGAGATCGTGATGCCAAAGAAACTTCAATAACAGAAATTAAAGCGCTGATTGGTCTTTTGTACTTTGGAGGACTTCACAAATCGTTGCATGTAAATGTGAAAAATCTCTGGACTACGGATGGAACAGGTCTCGATATTTTCCATCGAACTATGTCTCAGAAGCATTTTTTTATTCCTTTTGAGGCGTTTATGATTCGATGATATTACAGACCGTGCTAGGAGAAGAGAGACAGACAAACTCTCTCCAGTAAGAGATATGTTTGAAGCTTTTGTAAGAAACTGCCAAAAGTGTTATACTGTAGGGGAATATATAACAATTGATGAAAAGCTTGAAGCTTTTAGTGGACGATGCTCTTTTCATCAATACATTCCTAAGAAACCTGCAAAATATGGTATAAAAATCTTTGCTCTTGTGGATTCCAGAACATTATTTACCTGGAATTTAGAAATTTATGCAGGTGCACAACCTGATAGTCCATATAAACTAAATAATTCTGCTGATGAAATTGTAAAGAGATTAGCAGAAAAGCTCTCAAATTCTGGAAGAAACCTTACAGTGGACAACTGGTATACAAGTTATAATTTGGCTAAAGACCTTCTAAAGAAAAAAATCACACTTGTGGGAGCAATTAGAAAAAATAAGCGAGAATTACCTAAGGAATTCAGCACAGGAAAAAACCGAGAAGTGCATTCGTCTTTGTTCAGCTTTCAGAAAGACATTAGTTTCATATGTACCAAAAAAGAATAAATGCGTAAACGTTTTGTCAACAATGCACTATGATAATTCAATAGACTCAGCAACTGGCGATGCTTAAAAGCCTGAGATCATAACATTTTATAATCTCACAAAGGGAGCAGTAGATGTCGTGGATGAAATGTCTGCAAACTTTTCTACTGAACGAATAAGCAAAAGATGGCCATTGTTTTTTTTTTGTGTACTAAACACAGCAGCTATAAATGCTCATGTGCTTTTATTGTCAGCTAAAACCAAACAACAGTAAAGGGGTTGACGACAATTTTTGAAAGAACTTGCTTTGGAGCTTATAAAGGAACATGTTCAAAACAGAAGCTCGCAACAATCACTTCCTCGAAAATTGAGGTAACAACTGATAGAACATTCTTCTTCAAGTCAGACTAGTGAACCACCAAGAAATGTACAAAAATGTGGCCAAAGGAAAAGATACCACATTTGTCCAAGTAAAAAAGACAGAAAATCTGCAATTTGTTGTGCTAAGTGCGATAAAAATATCTGTAGTGAACACATCATTTATATTTGCAAAGAATGTGAATAAATTGTAAGTATTTTTTGTTATTATTTATTTTTAATATACACTTAGTGTCTGCTCTTTCGTAGAAAATGCATTTCATGTGGTAAAAAACATTCTCGGTAGTATTATTTAACAAAAACGGCTGACCGGGTCTGATAGACCCACTGCATGTCCTCGCGTAAGTACTTATAGCACACGTTCCCTCGGGTTAAATCTAAAATTATTTTTTGAAATTGGCGTTAAAACAGTAGTAAGCAGTACCTGGAATTTTGTTGGAGACAACAGAGAAAACCTAAATAACTCAGGGAATTTCATTTTGAAAAATGGGCATGAACCCTGAGTACAACCCTTTTACAATTGTTCAGTGTAAAACAAAAATCACTTTAAATAAAAAAAAGTATGGTTCAAACATCAGCTTAGTTTTTCAGCAATCTGAGTTTCTCACAAATTACAGAAACAAGTGAAGATTAATTACATATGATGGATCATGGTTTACAAGAAAAGCATCCAGTCATTGAGCACTTTCAAAATTGAGTTTAGGGCCTTTTTAAGTTGATCTAAAGAATAACCACATCAATTTATGATAATTGTAACTCATAAATTTTGCATTATTACTCGAGCAGTAATATTAAAAGAGAAAAGCAGCTTAAAAATGTTAGGGCTGATAGAAAAAATTTAATTTCTCGGAATTGGCAATGCAGAGATCATAATAAAAATGTTTCTTGTATTTGAAAAGCATGTGGCTACTTTAATCCAATGAAAACTAAAAATGTATAGTTGTTTGTATAATTGCTATATACCACATTATCTCAGAAGTAAAATTATCAAAAACTGGACCTTTTTCTTGTAAACCATCACTTACAGGGAAAAGTGTATTTAAAGTACAGACGAAATCCTGCCTGTTACGACTTAACAACGGTGCTCAGGACAACATCCAGAAATTACCTCAGCTCATCCTCATACAAGTAAAAACTATTATATATTAATTTGAACCTTATAAAATTTACTTTAATATTATATAAATATAGTTGAAATATTTTTAGGTTTTTAGTCTACTTGTTATTAAAACACGAGAATTAGATAAATTCAATACAAATTTGTAAAATTTGCAAGAAACAAACGTAATATATGCGTTAAATATATTGAAAAACATATTTATCATTATATTTGAAGTAATTTAATACCAACTGTATCATTGTACTTGGTTTCATTCATGAGAAATAAAATAAATCCCTAAGCACTGTAATTTGATACTTCAGAGGAGGGAGGGATGGGACAAGCCTCGGATTTTTAGGGACTTTAGGGAAAGTCTATGTTTTAGTAAGTACTAGTCATGTACCAAAATTCAGCTTTCCCTGAATTTGTTGTGGCTTAATATCTTTATTGACTGGCACTGGGTATAAAGAATTCTGAACCCTAGGACTCATCAGAAATTTACAACTGGGTCCCATAACAGGAAAACTAAGACTCATGATAAAGAGCATGCTCAATTTCATAAAAAGTTTTATTGTTCATATAATGCAAAAGATCCCTGAAATAAAAACCCATTATTGCTTATTACTCTTTGCCGACTACGTATTAAAAATTGTCAAATTGTTTTCACAGTCAAATTGCAAGTAGACATGGGGTAGTTTATTAGAAATTTATAAACAGTTGGCAATTCCATATCAAATCGAAAATTTCCATTTTTAATAAGATTTTCAGACAATTTTTTATACTGTTTAAAGTGATATAGATTGTAATGACATAAGATATTGTAATTAGTTCTGCATCCCTTCACCACCATACTTTTTTTGCTAGCTATTCAGTATTTTTCTTTGAAGTGCAATGAGTTTTGTTATCAGAGTGTAATGTAATAAAAGTAGAAATTTTTTTATTGTTTCAATAACCTTAGTCAGTTTTCAATTAATTTTCAGGTAAACTTAAAGAAGATGTTGAATTTGATGGCACAGCAGTTAATCATATGCATTTGGCATTGTACATCTTTCAAGATGCAGTAAGATATTATATTTTAATTTCTTTTTAATTTTCATTCAAAACTTATTTTTGTTTATAATTTAGCAATACTAATATATATATATATATATATAGATATATATATATATATATATATATATATATATATATATATATATATATACATATCATCCATGAAGAGTATATTGGATCACTGTACTTCTGCCCAAGCCACATACTGATGACATCATTTTATGTTCCTTTGGTCTTGGCTCTCAAAAGGATTCGAACTCAGCTCATAAAGTAACTTAAACTCATGGTGCTCGTGCATGGAGTCTGATACTTAGCCTTCACCTCACAGGACTGCCAGATATTGAATTTCCTATTGTTATGGTAGTTATTGATTGGAGAGCTGTTGTGGTCGCTCAGCTATTGCATTTAGCCAGCATTGCAATGTTCTAGTCATCAGAGGATGTTGTAGCTCTAGGATGACCTAGAATAGGTATCTGGATAACTTTCCACTTGTTTATTTATTCGACCCAGACTGTCTGACTTACCAGAAAGTGTAAGGTATCTGTTTGGATGTCCTTGATAGTGCCACCCAATTTAGACAGGAACCCAGTGGGGCAGTATCCATAGGGACTGTACTCTCTTTCCCCTACTACCAACCTCTCGAAAAGATTGAACTCAGGATGTCCGAGTGTAATCCCCATGCCTTAACCATTAGACTGTCCCACCCCTGCCACTTGTTTGGAATTGTTTCCATAAATGAGAAATGACAAAATGATTCATATATAAGAAATTGGCAAATTTCTTAATGGGTTGTTTTGCCTCAAACCTTCCAACAGCATGCCAGTATTGAGAATCCTCCAAATGTATTCCTTGTGTCATAACAAACCTAATCTAATCCAAAATTATTACTATCACTTTTAAAAATGTTTCTTTAAGCATTGAAATTCTTACGCACACACAAATCTTTATACCCTATGCCTAATTATCACATTGTTTGAAGAGCAAATTGCTATTGGACATATCATTTGATATTTGCATATCCCAATTATCAACAATAGTTTAAGTTCCAAATCCATAGATGCTTTCGCTATTTGAGAATTTGCATCATCACATGCTTAACTTTTGGAAGGCAGTTTATTATGAAATCTCTTAAAATGTCACTTATTAAAAGTTCTTTTAAATACTATCAGGTGTAAAATTTTGCTTTATATTATAAGGTTAATAAATTCTACATGTTAAGGTCTAAATTACTATAAATATGTAATTCAGTATCTCCTATGGTGACCAGCTTGGTATGTTTAAAAAAGGTTCTTAACTTTTAATAGCTCTAAGCATGTCTTCTATAACAGCAAGTCAATGCTCATGATAGGTAACAAAATTATGACATGAGATCGATAAAATGAAAGATATGCATATTGTTATGAACATATAAAATGCTTGTGCAGCTTTTTAACTTCCTACAATGGTAAAACACTTTTACCAGCAGCCATTCTTGTTACATGAATGTACGGTTGCTAGATTTAGTGATTAATTGCCTACTTGGCAAGTTTTTGAATATGCTTAAACTTTTTTGAAATATCAAATACTCTTGGAGATACAAGCCTTTTCTAGATATTTCTAGATATAATATTAGTTTCTCAGAAATTTGTACTCATTCTTACATTCTGAGAGTACACCCATGATTCCAGAGGATATGCTGTAACAATATACATTCTAGCTATCTTCTAGTACATGTCCTGTGCTCATCCACTATGCGGGCAAGTCATAGCTAATGATAGATACTAAAATTGAATCAATTGACTATTCATATGGTGATTGTCTGCTGCCCCTAAACATGTCTGGTTTATGCATACACATGTCTGCTACACAGATAGGCCAGGTGGTACCCCTTTTGCAATGATGACCACAACAGTGCATGTAGTGAAGGTTTTTTTTCAATGTAACATGTATCATCTAACATGACTGGTCAACCTTAGCTATGAAGGCTTGCAGTGATATTAGACCTGTTTCAATTGCTATAAATCAGTGTTGGCCCACCTTCACCATGAAGCAGATGATGTGTACATTTCAGGCCCCAGTTCAAAAGAGGGCCCATTTTGAACAACACTTATTCTCAAAATTAGAAAAGATTTTGTGCTCACAAAAATATTAAAATACAAAATTAAAATCAACTTTTAAGTTATTTAAGTTAGCATCTTAGTTTAGTATCTTAGTTATTTAAGTAAGCTTAATGTCTTAATACTGGGACAAATATCATAAATTTTACAGTTTTTTAATGACAGAATGCCCAATGAAATAAATTGGTGTTATTTAGCATTACTTTTTATTATTCTGATTAAATTTTGATAAGATTCAAGTTGTCACTACCAAATATGTGAATATTTTTGTATGTAGTGGTATAGGAGTTGTACAGTCATTTCATACATATAAGGGTTCATTAAACCATTATTTATAGTTTGGATTCTGAACCACTGTTAACATCCTTACATATTTAAAGTGCTATGTCACCTTTGTTCCAGGTGCCTGTGGATCTGAAGACCAGAGTGCTAATCTATAATTTTAGTATTTAGTGTACAGTAATTTTTAAAAGCCATTTATATCAAGAGTGTAAATTATTATCAGATACACACAATCAGCTCCATTATACAAATTGTTGATTAAGTCGTATTTTTGTGTTGAGGGGTCAATCCAAAAATGTTTAATTATTAATTTGGGAGTTGCTCAAAAATAAAAAAAAATATTTTTCTGAACTTATTTCATTATGAACAATTATTGTATCATAAAGTTATTTAACTAATATAAAAATCTAAAATTTTACAAATCTTAATGAAAATATGTATTGTAATGTACTGTTACTTAGCTCTATTGAATGGCTTAGAAAAAAACTGCCATGAGAGGCAAATATACTTTTCTCATCCATGTGCCCAGTGTCGACCGAATTTATGTAAAAGACAATGTTTAGATTTCTGCAGCTGTGGTGCTGGAGTTGGTGGTATATGACACTGGGAAAAAAAATCTTTGGACTGCTTTTCATTTTTCTGGAGGATGGAACCGTCCCCGAAGAGCCGTGATCTCTGACCTGTCAAGAGAGGGAGGAGAGAAAACCCTTTGGAAAAGAAAAGGAGTTCGATTTTAGAATTCGACAGCATTAGTCGCTTATCCTTTCGCAGCTCACGAACCTAAGTTCGGCCGAGAGTCGATACTTAAAATGAATATGCAATTACATCTTCTTATTTGTATATAATTGTAAATATTTCTTTTTATACATTAAAGCTTTATTTTAAAATTTTATCTGCTGTTCCTTGAGTGCTCCTCGGCACTACAACGCTACTAGGGTACAGCATATTAAAAATGGTAGCAGCGGTGAAAATGTGATTGAGCTGTGGAAGTGGACGGTCATCAGAAACTGACTGATCAGAGCGTAAGCCCAGTTACGCTGATGAGGATCGCCATGATCCATGTGGAACAACTGTTCCTATGCTAAAGTGGACATCTGTCCTGAATTGGATCGCCAGTATCCTATGCTAAAGTGGACATCTGTTCTGATTTGGATCGCCAGTATCCTATGCTAAAGTGGACATCTGTCCTGATTTGGATCGCCAGGATCCTATGCTAAAGTGAACATCCATCCCTGAAGAGAGGTCACCCGTTCCTTTGTGTGAGGAGCACCCGCTCCAGAGTCCTGTGGAAAAGGCTTACTTCTGTGCCAGACATTAGTTCTGTGTTGTGAATAGAAGAAATCCATTTTTCTAAAACATGGGAGCATCTGGTTCCAGTTTTCTTGTGCGGATCGCCCTGATCCTAATTGTGTTTAGTGTTTGTATCAAGATTCATTGAAAAATTCTTACCTCTTCAACATAGGTCAACTTCTTCAAAAGGGGTAAGTACCTTGATTTTCCAAAAGGCAGTGACAGTAATTAATTTTTATAGAAATTTCGAGCATATTGTCAGATTTAGTTTAAATTATTGATATACATCTCTTAAATATTAAAATTTTAAAGGATAAGAATTTTGCTATGCTTTGGTTATTAATTTGTGAAGAGTAGAGTTGTATTGAATAAGTAAAATTTAATAATTTGAAGTTTAATATAATTCATGTATTATAATTGAATCTGTAGTTCATTAAGAAAGGTATTTTAGTTTAAAATAGCATTGAAAGTTTCAATACTGCCGAATTGTTGATACAATTACCATTTGTTGTTTAATTCTTTATTTGTATGAAATCAGTGTGTACAACGTAGAAATTGTTTATTTTGTATCAATTTGTTAAATTGAAAGGGGAAAAAATGTTGTTTTGGGGATGGGCTAAGAACGAGGATTTGTTCTCACTAGTATCTGAGTTAGGAGAAACTGCCTCTCTAGATTTAAAAGTAGTACATTTAAAAGCAATAATCACTAAAAGTGATAACTATGAAGAAGAATTTGTTAAAGCTCTTCTTGAGACTATTGTTAAAACTCGAGTAGAAAAAAAAAGAGTTAGAAGCAGAAGATAGACAGGAAAAGGCAGCCACAGAGATTAGACATAAAAAGGCAGCCGCAGAGATTAGACGTGAAAAGACAGCTGCAGAGATTAGTCAACTTGAAGCCCAAAATCGCAAAGCGGAAATGGAATTTGAGCTAGAAAAATTGAGAAATTCAACTGTAGAAAACACAGGGAATTCAGAAAAGGGTAATAAAAAAATTCAGTTAGACTTGTAAAAATTAGTCCAAAAATTTGACCCCAATTTAATTGATATTAGCTTGTACTTGGTCATGTTTGAAAGGCAAGCAAAGCGGGTTAGTATTGGAAAGTCTGAATGGGTTTCTCATTTGATGGCACTTCTGCCCATCGATATTGTTCAGATCATTATGAGAGAGCCCAAAGAACAAACTGAAGATTACAATTTTGTTAAGAAAATATTATTACAAAGGTTTAAACTAAGCCCCAGGAAATTTAGAGTTAAATTTACGCAATATGAAAGATGATCGGATAGCACGTGGAAGGATTTTGTTTTTGAGTTAAAAAATTATTTTGAAGGATGGTTAGAGGGTTTGGAAATTGATAGTTTTGAGAAATTAAAAGATTTAATGATCACTGATCAATTAAACTGCAGAGTTAGTAGCGAAACTCATGACCACTTCTTAGACCAATGGACGAAATTCACTTCCGCATCTGATTTAGCTGATAAAATGGATGATTTTGATAATGTCTGGAGGGTTGTAAGGCAGTAGATTTTACGAAGAAGGGAAAATTGAGGAATTTCGTAATGAGAGAGATAGGAGATGTAATTATCCGGAGGATAAACAACATGTGGGAAAACAAAGTACTGAAAAGAATGAGTTCTTCGATAAACGTAAGGAAACTCGTTGTTTCGAGTCTGGGAATTTAAATCACCTGAGACCGCAATGTCCTAAACTGAAAAGAACAATTCCCAAGGTTTTAACAATAAATCATATTCAAAGTCATAAAACGGAGGAAGATTGGTCATCCCCTTATATGAGTAAGGCATATGTAAATGGACATAAAATGACAATACTCCGAGATATAGGGTCAAATATAGATCTCGTGTGTCGTAAATATATCACACCTGAAATGTTAACAGGAGAGGTTGTGTTGGTTAAACAGCCATTAGATCAGAATTGTACGTATTTACCTCTTGCTACAGTAGAAATAAACGGAGAATTTGGGAATATTAAGACAAAAGCCGCAGTTTTTGCCCAGAAATTAGATTCACATCATTATTTATTGGGAAATAGAACCGCTGCTTTGCTAAAAGATGAAAATTGTTGTAAGGCACTCCAGCCTGAAATGCTTCCTGCAGTAGAAAGTACGTCAAGGAAGTTACAAAAAGAAAATAAACAATCATTGAAAGTAGATCTTCTGGATAAGGAAAGGGGAAGTGTTCGGCCCCCCATTTAACTGAAAATGTGAGAGACCAGATTGTATTATCCCCCGTAAGTGAAGGGACCATCGAAGGGACAAAAGACAATCCACCCCGTGAATTTTCGGGTATACAGAAGGCGTGTCAGACGCCAAAAGAGATTTATCGGTTAGCTTTGGAAGAGTCCGGGGCGAACTTCAAGTTTGAGTATGTTGTGGGGGATGATCTGTTCTTTAGGATGAAGGGGAAATTCTTGAAAACACATGGATCTTAAATTATGAACACTGGGTTGCTTCTAAGGAGGGAGACAATCCCGTAACAACTTATGTTTTTGAGTTGGTCTATCGGTTGGAAAAATGTAAAGAATTGGGAGTTCAGTGGTTTGGGTCATGTGTAATTGAAAATAAAGTCTCGGAAACAAATTATATAGTTAAACTAACGGGGAAGAAAGAGAGATCTCAAAGTTATCATATTGATATGTTAAAACCATACTACAACAGACCTGAAATAGGAAATTTTTTATCTTGTAAACATGATCAGGAGGAATTAATAGACGATGATGTTGATTTCCCTTATTTAGACTCAAATCCTAACAGTAACGATCTTTTGGACATAGTTGCAAAAAGTAATTTCACCGAGAGATTAGATCGCCAACCAATCGATCAGCTACAAGACCCTTTGACTAGGTATATCAAGACCTTTTCAAATGAACCAGTTAAGACGGATTTAGGCGAGTATGATATTGAGCTCATTAGTAACAAACCTGTCAGGTCTAGGCCGTATAGGTCTTCGCAACAGCAAAATGAAATTTTAAAGACTGAAATTCAAAATATGCTAGAACTACACATAATTCAAATTGGAGAATCGGAGTATACGTCGCCCATGATACTCGTGGAGGTACCTGGTACAGATCCTCTACCTTGTATAGGTTATCATTGGTTAAAGAAAGTAATTAGAACAGCTGTCATATAAGGAGCAAACCTCTTACATTTGCTATTTTAGATTATAATTCTATTTCTTTTCATTTATATAACATTATATTATTCACTTATGTTCCTTAATGATTTTTTTGTTAGTTATGGTATTGTATTCAAACTTGCTGCTTCTCTAAGTGTTATAAATAGTATAATAAGTTATATAAGTAATATAAGTTAAATGTTTTTGATGTGTGTCCAAGTTAATTAGGATAGTTGTGTAGGCATTGGTGCAATGTACTTAGTCCCTAGCCTTATTGTACTATCATGGTACTCTTTTGGAATGCTGATGTTTTTACTCATTTGTAATATAATTATGTTTTCATAAACTACAAGCCCTAGGAGAAGTGCTATTTTATCTTTTCTCTCCATTACTGGATAGAAAAGTTTTCTGGGGGGGAAGAAGCTGTAACGTACTGTTACTTAGCTCTATTGAATGGCTTCGAAGAAACTACTTGTGCTTACGAAACTGCCATGAGAGGCAAATATACTTTTCTCATCCATGCGCCCAGTTTCGACCGAATTTATGTAGAAGACAATGTTTAGATTTCCACAGCTGTGGTGCTGGAGTTGGTGGCATATGACACTGGGAAAAAGAATCTTCGGACTATGTTTCGTTTTTCTGATGGATGGAACCACCCTCAAAGAGCCGTGATCTCTGACCTGCCAATGGAGAGAGGAGAGAAAACCCTTTGGAAAAGAAAGGGAGTTCGATATTAGAATTCGACGGCGCTAGTCGCTTATCCTTTCGCAGCTCATGAACCTAAGTTCTGCCGAGAGCCGATACTTAAATTGAATATGCAATTACATCTTATTTGTATATAATTGTAAATATTTCTTTTTATGCATTAAAGCTTTATTTAAAAATTTTATTTGCTGTTCCTTGAGTGCTCCCCGGCACTACAACGCTACTATGGTACAGTATATAGAACTGTGTTGTCTTAACTCAATTGTGTTAAAGTTTCTTAATGAAAGGGGCCTCCATTTTATGATTGCATTTCAGACTCCATATCTTTAGATCTGACTGAATTATCTGCATTAAATTTTGAAGTTGAAATGTTTTGTAGTAAGCCATTTGTGATATTGGATATTAGAAAATATAACTTTCTATCCAGTATTGTGTTGCAAAATATCATTGAATTCCTTATAATATAATTTATGTATGTAATATTAATTATTTCTTGTTTTATTTACATTACTTTATTTACATCTTATTAAACAACAATTTAATAAGATGTAAGTATGTTAATTATTCTTGTTCATAGGTGAAGTCTGTGCTAAAGCAACAAAATATAATGCCTCATTGGGTATTTTCTCTAGATAATTTAGTTAGAAGTTCTGTTCAGGCAGCGATTTCAATTCTCTCACCAGGTATTGTTTTTATTTTTTATTAATATTTTAAAAATTAAATCAATTAATCAATTAATGATGTTTTATGTTCTTTGATGAATCTCATGGATAATATAATTTTTTTCTGGACTTTTTAAAAGAGTACTAGTTGAGGTTGCTGTTATTCAGGCTCAAACAAAACAAACAATTTAATTAATAGTTATTGAATAATTTTACTAAGAACCATATATTCAATTTTACATGTTTTATTATTTATTAGATTACCTTTATATTTTTTGTAGTAAAATTAATATAAATTAAATTTGCTATATGGATATAAACTAATCCTCTAATGTACAGAGATCAATCACATTTAAAAAATTTGAAATCATAATATTGATTGATTTTAACTAACATTGAAATTTGAAATAAGCATTTTGTTTGATTTTTATTATTTAAATTTTTCAAGTATTTTCAGTTACCTTCTTAGCCTATGTTTTAAATATATATGTTTTTAAAATATTTTATATAGTATTTTAAACTCAATCACAGCACACTGCAAGTAATTAGCTTATGTAATTATACATTAAAAAATGTCATTTTACCTAAAATTTTGAACAGAAAATTGCAATTTGGTTCAACCCAAAAAGGAAATTAAAAACATTTTAAATTGAACTTTCTTTAAAATTGAGGTATAAATTCTATATTGATTCATACAATAATTAACATTAATAGAATTTTATAAAAATTGATTGTGTAAAATTTTTAGATATATAGAATTTCTTTCAAAATGGAAACTAAAGTACAAGCAAACTTTTAATGAGGTGTAATTCACTAAAAGTTTTTAAATGCATGCTACATTTTTTTATTGGGCTACTGTTTTATTTTAATAAATTCCTCTTGCTTAATCACTTTATATATTTTTCTAAAAATTAATGAAAGATAACAGGTATAGATACAACAGCCCCCTGCCCTTGTCATATACATTGCATGACTGATATCTTTTTCTTTACATTTCCATGAATTAAAGAAAAATTTTACTACATCTTAATAAGACAAGGTAGAAGATGGTAGAGTTCCAGATTTTTGCAAATTTAGAAATATAGCATTTAAAATAAATGATGTTTGAATAAGCCAGTTTATGAATGTAAATAATATAAATATAATTCACTGGCTATGATTATAAAGCTATTTCTTTTAATTATTTTTAGCTTCTGAGTTATCAGTCAACCTTTCATTCACCTCTTTTTCTTGTTATATAGAGCTTGGTGATAATTTGGAAGGAAAAAATTATGAGCATGAAGTTGAAGAATCATCTACATATGGAATTTCTACTGCAAACTCTTCAAAATATATTCCTCCAGTATATATTAATGCAGAAATGGTCCAGCTGCAACAAAAAAATGATATCCTAGTTCAAGAGAATATTAGGTTCTCTTTTATATTTATATATATTTTGTTGCATTTTTACATTTATGTATACATGTACAACTGTATTCATTGCATTAGTTCTTCATTTTCTCCAGTGATCTTCTTGAGTATTCTATAAAATGATTACCTAGGGCACATTCCATAAATTCTGATATTTATCTTTACTAAAAGATATCTGTTACTAACTGATATCTATATTTGTTGTGAATATTCTACGAGAAACAATATAATTTTTTTTAAAATACAAAAAGTGTGATATTTTTCTTGCACTTATTGTATCAATATTGAGTCAATACTATTTATACAGTACTAAATTTAAGTTTATTGAAAAATAGTGACAGTTATTCCATTATGTTCATGCAGGATACCTACAGAAATGAGAATAAGTAAAAAAAATTATATTCAGTTTTATATAGAATTAACAATTCTAATCTCTTAAAATCAATTCATATGTATAGAGAATTTTTTTCTGATTTCAAGTATCCAAGCAAAAATCTCTTAATTTTTTTTTTATTTAAATATCAAGAAATGAAAACACATAAAATCTACTCTAACCCAAAACACCCTCTAATTAGCTGTGATGCCATTTTACCTATTCGATCTGTAATGCAACATTTTATTATGTGTTTTGCCTTGAGATATTTGCAAGGTAGTTGAGGTTTAATTTTGTTTATAATTGAATTATGATTATTTTACACATTTGTACTTGGTCTGCTTGAATTTAGATCATTTGTTGATTATTTTATTTTATTGTAAGCATGGATCCTGGTTTTGTTAAAGAGCAAATGGACGATCTGCCTAAGATCTATTCTACTGTGATGGCACTCTCTTTCAGAAATAATAAATATTATGTGATGTTGAAACTCAAGGTGTAAAAATTGATACCCTTTTCTTGAAAGTGTTTCTTTTTATTATTATAATATAAATAACATCTATGTTTGGGGTGTCTGTGGGAATAGGAGCATTATGAAAAATGTAAACACTTTGAACGCTAATTTATCTGAACCTGATAGATAGAAATAAAAATAATTTTTCTTGTTTTGTTGGATATTGGATCCAGATTAGGAATATATAAAATAATTTTAATATTTAAAACTTTTTAGAGAACACTTGCATCTGTCCGAGCGAGTGATGTTTTAATTTTTCTTACTTCATTCAAACTTTAAAAAATATATATAAATAGTAAGTGATATAAATATGTATTAGGAAATTTAGTTTCTGAATCTATATTTATTTATTTTTTAAAAATGCTTTTATAATTTTTGAGTAATCGTCTTGCCAAGTTGAAGATTGAAAAATTTTCATTTTTCAAGCTTGTGATGCTTATATTTCAAAAACTAAAAGTGTTGGCTATAAACAATAAACAAGAATTTGTAGCTCTTTTAAGGTCTTGCAAGGATATACACTGGCGAAAAATAAAATCCCAACACCAAGAAGAAATTAGTTTAGAGGAATGAAATTTAGGCAAAGCAACTGTGTAGGTAACATATTTATTTGATTAAAGCTTCAAGGTCACAGGTTAAAGTATGCGCGAGAAGAGCCATTTCAAATGTGAAATGGTGGTACATTAATAACCACTGTAGTCGCCATGATTTTGAATGCAAGCATGCAAACGTGCATGCATTGAGTCGTACAGGTACTGTATGTCATTTTGCGGGATGGAGTTTGATGCCTGTTGCACTTGGTCAGTCAAATCAGCAACGGTTAATGTTGGTTGTGGATGATGCTGGATTTGTCTTGCAATAATGTCCCGTATGTGCTCGATGGGAGAAAGATCTGGTGGTCTCGCAGGCCAAGGCAACATGTCGACACTCTGTAAAGCACATTGGGTGACAGCAGTGGTATGAGGACGAGCGTTATCCTGTTAGAAAACACCCTCATAAATACTGCTCATGAATGGCAGCACAACCGGTTCAATCATCAGTTTGATGTACAAATTTGCTGTCAAGGTGTTTGGGATAACGACAATGTGCTCCTGCTATCATAGGAAATGGCTCCCCAGACCATAACTCCTAGTGCAGGTCCAGTGTGTCTACTCTGCAGACAGCTTGGTTCCAAGCTCACACCTGGCCTCCTTCTTACCAACATATGACCATCACTGGCACCAAGACAGAAACGGATATCATCTGGGAAAACAACAGATCTCCACTCCGCCTTCCAATGAGCTCTAGCTTGATACCACTAACGTTGCAGATGACAGCGATTCGGAGTCAGTAGTATGAACGCTATAGGCCATCTGGCTTGGAGCTGTCCTTCAAGTAATTGATTTCATACAGTTTGTCGTGTCACTCTGGAGCCAACAAAAGTTATAATTGCTGCTGCAGATGCAGTACGATCCGTCACAGCCATGCTGCGAATACGGCAGTCTTCCCTCTCGGTAGTGTGCCGGGTGCGGCCGCACCCCGGTCTTCTTGAGACAGTGCTTTCCCATGACCACTGCTGCCAACAATCGTGCACAGTGGATACATCCCTGCCAAGTTTTTTTGCAATATCGTGGAAAGAAAATTCACCTTCTCGTAGCCCTATTATACATCCTCATTCAAACTCACTAAGCTGCTGATATTGCCTTCTTCGTCTTCTTAAAGGCATTCTTGATTCAAACCTAGCTCACAACGTCTAATCCAGACAATAAATAACTATCACGAAGTTTACATCATGTATTTAAAGCAAACGTGATTTGTATGATCATAGTAGTGCTACTAGTGTCACTCTTATTCGTCTAATGTGAAATTTGAATAGGCGTCATCTTTCATATGTGCAAAAACGCGCCTCCCAAATTTCGTTTATCTAGCACAACTCCTTCTTGGTGTTGGGATTTCATTTTCTGCCAGTGTATAATTAGATTATGGATCGAGTGGTTATAATTTTGATATTTTAGTTTTTAACCAGAATTTTCCAATAGCTGGGAAAGTAATATTTAAAATGCCACAATTGTTGCAGCTCAATGTCTTTATTTACTTACTCCTTGGTGAAATATAAGTGCACAAGCATGATATATTTTATTTTGTTTAAAAAATTAGAAGGTTAAATGAACTTGGGGATTCGAAAATATTTAATGATTGGTGAGGTTTGAACAGATGGAAATACACATAATCAAGTATGTAATTATTTGCCACAAGTTTATAGATTAACTGATATATTGTATAAGTTTAATTTATATGCTGCAAAGTAAGTTAATAAAAAAATTGCATATTTTGTCACGGTCTACTATCGGAGTATCCAGATGAAATCAGGACAAAAACTAAATGTGCTAGCTAGTTATAAACAGTTAGTTAGTAATTTGTAGCATTTTGAAAGCCTGTAAACGAAACCAGTGAGTCTGAAAAAAAAATTGGATAAACCTTACTGGAGTTTTATTTTGTAAAATGTTATTTACGCAAAATCCTTTCAGCTCCATCAGTTTAGACCAACCACCAATTTTTTTTGGTAATGTGCTCTGTAATTTTTTGAGTGCAAATGATCTTTTTGTATATAAGTTTGTTATACAGGAATTTTAAACCGAAAGTTTAGATTGAGCTGTGTATTTCTTCTGGAAATTAAAAAAATATTTCTATATTTATGTTTATATGTAGATAGGGATATATATATATATGTATATATATATATGCAGTACAGGATCTATTATCCGGACTGCTTGGGACTTCAGGCATTCTGGATAAGGGGTTTTTATGTGATTCGGAACACTTTTCTAAAACTTACTGGAATGGTCCAAAATGTTATAGAAAATTATAATTCATTTTAAAAACATCTATTAAATACAGATTTTTTACAATCCATATGAAAAGATATACTTGGTTAACTAAAATGCAAATTACATATAATTATAGTATCAAATTTAGGGATTAAGAAAATTTTTGAAAGAAAAAAATGTCTGAAAAATGTTGATTATTCAGGGTAGTTACTAGAAGTCTTTTCTTGGAACATTTCAACTAAAGTGGGCCTTCACCATATTCATCTAATATTTTAGCAGAAGCACCTTTGTTGATATGTTTCAAAATATTCTAAAGTACTTTTAATAAAATTAAGATGAGAAGGATGTTCATTTTTAATTGAAATGAGAGATTCAACTATGGGTGCAAATATATCAAATTCTAATTTATGCTCTTCAAATGTATTTCTAATAAGCCTTATAATTCTAAATGCCTGAATAAATAAAAAAACTTTAATTTCGTTATCCTAAATATATATCTTAATTTCATCAATAATATGTTTAAAAATAATATCCCAGCATAAAAAGCCCAAAAAAATGTAAAAATATTAGTGGATGGAAACAGATTGAAAAAATGGAAAATATTTAAAAATAAAACAAAATATATCGGTGATCATGTTTACGTAAAAAAAATCTGCGATATTGCTAAACTGTCTTTTATAAAATACTAATTATTAAATGTAGCACTTTAAAACTCACTGCAATGGAACTTTTTGATAGGGTCAATTTTCGGTTCAAAATTGCCATTTTCATCCAAATAATAGGATTTCATTGAAAATGATTTTGATGTTGAAATTCCATCAACGTTTTTTAAAATATGAAAGATGTGTATATTTCCACAGAGATGAAAAAAAATCGGGTTTTTCCAAGAAAATGACAAGTTTATTGCTTAGATTTAGTATTTAAAAAGATCAATCAAAAGGCCCTGAATGACATTTTATAGCTGCTATATTTTTCTTCGCATTTCGGCAAAAGTTAACTCTCATTAATTTCGGGAATTCCTTACTTAAACGTACTTTCTATCATCTCAGAAATGCGCTGATGACCTTGTTTTCTTTCAATCTTTTCCAATAAATGTTTGTGCAAAATAGTGTGAATTCTGTGCGGCACATCACGTTTGAAGGGCGTAGACAAAGCAAATAGGATTTCTTTAGCGATATCGGAATATTTCAAGCGAAAAAGTTGGAATACTTTTACTGAAAATCAAAGTCCTGGAACAAAGGGCAGAAAAGAAAATGTAACGAATTCGGAAAAATCAAAACTTTTGTGCCTAGTGTGCTCTGCCCTATATACCCAGAAAAGAATGAAACGCCATTAAGAAAAGCACCTTGCTGCGACTTGTCCATAACTAAGGCTCCTATATAAACAAGAGCCATATCCGTAACTAGTGAAGAATCGAATGACACGTCTCGCCATGAAGACAACTAAATAAATCCTTTTAGCCTTCATGCGTCGCGCCCGTGCCGGATGCAGCCGCTTCGGAAATTTTTGGGAAAAATGGTGCTATTTCAGGTGTTTTCCGGAAAAGAGGAGTTGCGCTATGGAGATACGGAACTTCCCGGAAAAAACACGATCCACGGAATATTTTAATTCCTGCTTTTCATTCGCTCTCGTGAGAATTCCTCACGTTCGTTTTCGAAATTTAAAAAGGATTAGCGGCGGAGAGTGTGCGCAAATTCCCGCACGTCATTTTTTTCTTCATGGGATTTTTGAATTTCTTGCGCGGTTCACGCATACCCTGGAAAAATGTACGCTACAATGCATTTTTTTAAAAATTGATATTACTAATTAAGGCAAAAAAGCATTTGTGGAATTTTAAACAATAAATCGCTATTTGGCGCAATATTTGGCAAATAATTGCTTGTTGGCGCAAAATTTGGCATTATTTTGCCGAATTCCGGTTTTGGGAGAGTCCGGATATTGGGGTGCCGGATAAGAGGTCGCATACTGTATATATATTATATTTATATGATTTGTGAGGATTCTAATAATTTATTTTTAAATTAAAAGCTGTTTTAAATTGTTTCTTATAATATAATATCATTTCTATACCTATAATAAACAGTAAATCATATATGATTCTGAATAGGTTTAGCAATTTTAAATTATTTTCCATTTAATTTCTATTCCTTTTGTGTAATGTTTCAAATTTGTGATTTAATTTTTTTTTTAGATAAAATTTGTTTTTAGATAAAACTTTTCAAAAGCACATGTATTTAATGAAAATACTAAATTGTAACGGTTCACTGCAGTATACTGGTATTAGAAATTTTCATATATGGAATTTTTTATGTGCTCTAAAATTACCTGTGAATATCACAAGCTAAACTGGTGACAAAGTCAATAATCCACTTTGAATCTGGCTTTAAATTTATAATAGCAAAACTATACATAGAGTGACGAACCAGTAGTACACACCCCTAAGGATTTTTTAAGTTTAATGAATCATAAATAAATAACTCATAAAAAGGCTTTAAAACTTGGATAAAACAGTCAATGATTTATTATTATTACCATAGTATACTTAATGAATGCACTTTGATGACTGTGGTGAAATTTGTTTACTATCTGGTATCATGCTTTTCACACTAATTTTTATAAAGCCCATTTTTTGACACAGATATAAATACTTTATCTGATGATATAAAGCTTGTAGTCATGCTCATTAGAATGATATAATACTTAAAACTATTCAGCAGTTTGGGACAGAAAAACAAATATAATTAGTGGAACGTTCTGAATGTAAATATACTTATTCACCAATTCTCGAAGACATGAAAACACATCATGATGTCCCATTCCATGTGTGCCAAAATGGGTTCTTTTCCCACAATAATCAGAAAGGTGAACCTTGATTGCAAATAAAAAATTAATTGCTGACCTACCGCCATGAGAAAGTCCCCAGACAGCAGACATTTTGGTGGCGGTCGCTATGGAAACAGGTTATTCCACTGCATTTTAGGTGTGATGGAAAGTGCTTTTCTCGATTTGGCGCAGATAGAACCGACGAAAGTCGCATTTCGCTTTCTACTGGGGTCAATGCTAGACTCTTGCATTCTGTGATTTTTAAAGCTGTGAAATAACTGTACTATGTTGCACACTTTGTGGATTTTGTCTAGTTGAAAAATGACTACATTTAAAAGTGGAAAGATTTTGCATTCGCAAGCACGTGTAATAGTCCACAATGTTACAGCATTTTTTGAAGAGGAAAAACCACCAATTCTCTAAAAATACCAATTTCAAATGCAATGAAGAGAACTGCGGAAGCGACAGGGGTGTCAGCGTCATCAGTTAAAAAGATAAAACATGAGGAGGAAATCGCTTAATGACACTGAGATAAGTATTTTATCTATTTGAACAATTTACAATTATTGCTTAAAGAAGCTATTTTAAAAGTAGCACAAAATGAATGGAAAAAACACTGTGAACACGTTGAAAAAATAGAGAGTATTTATTGGAAGAAAGATGGACTGATAGAAGATATTGTGGATAAATTAGTGGTAAATCCATCGGATAGCGATTCAGGCTCTTCTTCACGTAAAGACATTTCAAGGGATTCGGACATAGTAGATAATAGTTATTCCAATGAATGTGAATGAATATTTTATAATTGATTGAAAAATATGAAAAGAATGAATAATGAAATAATGTCATAATTTTGCTTATTTAGCATTTATTTTTTTCCTTTTTGTTGACTAATAATTGTATAATTTGCTGATTGAAAACTGTAATAATTTTCATCTAATTCGAAATTTAGTTTTAAACAAAATGATATAAATTCTAGTTTTAAATTATAAGTATTCTCTCCCAAAACCGCCTGAATCTAAAAGGAAATATCTAAAACTACTTTGTTCTAATAGATTGACGGCTTCCCGTAGCCGCTGTCACCTATAATAACAAATTATTTTCTGAGTTTAAATGATGAGAAATTTTTAAGTTAATCTATAATTTAATGCCTTTTATACGAAAATTTTGTTTAACTGTCCGATGAAAAACATCTACTCTTTTTTTTTTAGTAGTACATCATGATAGACGAAATGAATTCCTTGCCTAACAGAGTGCGCTTGATTTGCAAAATGTTGCAGTCGATTTTAAACCTTTCTCCCTCCTTTCTTCGACTCGTCTACTTGCGGCAACCCTGTTCAGAGACTTTCTCGTGGCGGTATGACAGTACAGCTCAGAAAATAAATTTTTTGTTATTGTCTGTTTTGAAACATTTCGAATCGAGTAATAAAGGGTTTCAGAATTGTTCATTGGAATGAAATTTATTATGAAGAAAAAAATGCAGTAGAAATAATATGTAGTATGAATAGTTTATACAGCTCATTCATGGAGTAGAAAACATGTCTGCAATTTGGTAGTTACATTGTGTTACCTAACTTTTGAGTTTGAACCTAATGTTAGCACTTGACACTCATGTAACTTTGAAAAAGTAGTGATATTTTTATGATGTATAAATTACACATATATTCAATAACCTGTATGTACCTTATACACGACAGTCTAATGCTTCTAAATGGGAATATGCCTCCAAAATGTTAGAATATCATGTATATAATCAAATAATGTTAAATATTATATAAAAATATTTTTATATTGTTTATATAAAACTGTTAAATATTTAATTTATTAGTTTTCCTATGTACTTAGTATAATGTATAGAGAAAGTTTGGTACAAATATTATAATCAGTGAATACTGGAACCCTATTTATTTTAAATACAATCAAATGTTTGAAAGACACCCCCTCCCATTTTTGATTAAAATTTTAAAAATCATTAAAATATCAGAACCTTCAATAATGTTACATAAATAATCATTTCTTATGTAATTTCCCATATTTAAATGAATGACACAAACATGAGAATGCTAACATGAACCATTCTTGAGATATTGCATGTTTTAAAAATAAATTTATCAAAAAAATTGCATAAAATTTAGAAGTATTAAATATCATTAATTTTCAATATGCAATATAATGTGACAAATTTGTTAACACCATTCTCAGGGATTTAGTTCATTCCACTTGAGAGAAAAGATATTTGTGTAATAGTTTTGCATTTTGATACTTAATAATTTGCCAATAGTCATTTATTTATATACAAGAATAGTCCTTCAGTCTTTCTGTCTGTAATACTTAATGATAAGTTTGGGTGAACTTGGTGACTAATTTGTTGAAATTTTGCCAACTTGGTGAGATTTTAAATAATCGTGCCAAATTAATGAAAATATCATCAAAATTTCAAAAATTATGTTAAATTGATGAATAGATTATTGATATATTTTAATATATGGACTATATTACTTATTGTGGATATTATCAATATTGATAATTGTCTAGTTAGATTTGCTCTTTTGTGCCATCTGCTATTACAAACATTGGATTACTGTATTACGAAAAGTGGCAAAAAAGGTGACATGTGAAAACCGATTTTTAAAATTTGAATTTTTTTTTTTTTTTTTTTTTTTTGTTATTTAATGTTTTATACAATTTTGACCCTTTTTTTCTTCACCATCCAGACGGCGTAGAAAAAAACAAATCATACGACCGGAAAGAGCAGACAATTATGAGTAAAAATATATCAATTTCAAATCTCAGGAACAAATTCTAATATTTTTTAAAGATTTTAAAACAAAAGTCACTTTCAGCTAAAAAAAATGAACTTTCGTTTTTAAATACTCGCATCGGAAAAAGTACCTACAATTTTGACAAATAATTTACATTTTTAGAAAACTGAAACATCAGGCATTCTTACAAGCCCAATCTGGTCAAGAAATATGAAAAAATAGCTGCAGGATCCTGATTTTAAGAATTTCTGAATTTCAATTTCTCGGCAAACCGGCGAAAGGACTTTTACTCCCAGGCCCAAGAAGTTTGATTTGCGCAGATGCACGATGTCGTCATGGAAACGGTTTTTGGTCTAGCAGATGTTTGGTGGTGTATTTGAGGATATTCGCATGGGGCAAATGTCATCAGTGATTGCTTTTTATACGGTTTTTGGCCTAGAGACAATTAAAAATCGAATAAGTGTTTGCTTTTTGTACAGTTTTTGGCCTAGAAACAATTAAAAACCGAATTAGTGTTTGCTTTTCATAAGGTTTTTGGCTCATTATGATGGATTGAATTGTGGCGCTGTATTGTTTGCATCGGGTGGTGGTTGGGACTATAATGAAAAACCTTAAACACTGAAGATATAAAAAGAAAGTTATGGAAATTGTCGCGGTGCCTTAAAATTTCATTATTAGTTTTAATGTCATTAAACTAAGCCAAACTTTTTTAACTCCACGGGGTTGAGGGTGCTGTAGCCCAGTGGTTAGCATGCAGGAATTGCACTCGGTAGGCCCGGGTTCAATTCCTGCCACTGCGAAAATTGCCACCATATTCATGTGGAGTATGATCACATTAAACATGTGGGTCTGTAAGTTCTTCCGAGAGGTTGATGGTAGGGGAAGGAGGGTACGATCGCTGTGGATGTCTCCCCCACTGGGTTCCAGTCTAAATTGAGTGGCACTTCCTGGTTGTCCATATAGTTACCTTACACCTTTCTGGTAGGTTGGATGGTCTGGGTCTCAACAACAATTCCACAGGGTTATGGCACCGGCGAGTTTGCCATGATCAGAATTTTCAAGCGTAGCGAACAGGCTGGCCGCCGAAGGTGGCTAGTCTTACATAATAAAGGATGATGGTTGTGTGTCAATGTGTGTGTATGATCTGTAGCTGGAAATCTAAGCATTGTACAGCCATGAAATGTGGCACACAGGTACTTCAGGATCCAGGACGATACACATGAGTGATATTATTTATAAAACCTAAATTGATGCTATTTGGAAGTAAAAGTTACACCCAGGAGGTTAGCCAATGACCCTACCATGCTGAAAACACCAGTTGTCGTTGGATCACCGAAGTCAAGCAGCATCGGGCGCTGTTAGTACTTGGGTGGGTGACCACCTGGGAACACTGCATGCTGTTGGCACATTTCGGGTGCAGTAGCCCGGTGGTTTACGTGCTGGATTTGCATGCTGCCACAACTGCCGCAGTGTTCATGCGGAGTACGATCACGTTAAACATGTGGGTCCGAAAGTCCTTCCGTGAGGTTGGTGGTATGGGAAGGAGGGTATGGTCCCTGTGGATGCCTCCCCCACTGGGTTCCAGTCCAAATTGGGTGGCACTTCCCGGCCGTCCAAACGGTTACCTTACACTTTTCTGGTAGGTCAGACGGTCTGGGTCTCAACAACAACACCCAGGAGGTTGATGCAATAGAGATGTATATCCAAGTGATACATACAAATGATGGCAAGACTATTGCCAATGGCTGAATCTAAATCACTCAATTAGAAAATGAGATTCGACTTTTAGGGGCTAACTGAAATTAGTTACATCCAAGGGTTGACACAATAAATATGTATATCCGGGTGACACGTATAAATAGTGCCAAGACTATAGCCACCATCAAAACGTCAAAATCACTCAATTAGGAGGCAAGATGAGAAATTTGGGGGGGGGAGGGGGCATTTAGCTAAAATACAAGTTCTTCTCAGAGGGTTGATAGATTAAAGATGTATATCCAGGTGACATATACAAATAGTGCAAAGACTGTAGCTACCAGCAGAACCAAATTCGCTTAATTAGGAGCCAAGATGTAAAATTGTGAGAGCTAATAAAACTGAAAGTTTCGCCCAGGGGGTTGAAACAAAAATATGTACAGTAGACTCCCTCTAACTTACACAGCTTGGGACTAGAGGTTGTGAATTGTAGGTCATTGCTGTATAAACTATGTAAAAATGAGACGTTACATCCTGAGTTATTTTATTAAAAAATCACTCTACAATACATTTATATTAAAATTAGCCAATTTTCTAAATTTAGTTAATATTTTTTTTATAGTTTAGGAACAGTCATTATTTCTTGTTCTGTAATAAAAGTTTCTATATAAGGTCAAGGTATTTATATCCCAGAGCTAAATCCTGCTTCAAAGTAACTTTTTCTCCTTTGTCATCAGAATCTGTATTAGAATTAACTTTTGCAGAATTTAATGCACTATTGTTATTTATAGTAAATTTATCTGTTTAAATCCAAAATGTATTACAGATTATAGGGTTGTGGATTAATGAGAATCAACTGTAAATCCAGGTGAAATGTACAGATGTTGCAGAGACTATTGCCATCAGCAGAATCACAGTCACTCAATTATGGGAGCTGAGACTTGTAATTGGGGGAGAGTAATTAAAGTAATAGTTGGACTCAATTTGTTGATGCAAAAAAGGTATATATTCAGATGGCGTGTACAGATGGTGCAGAAACTATAACCACCAGCAGAACCAAAATCGCTCATTTTAGGAATAAAGATGTAAAATTGTGGGAGCTAGGGGGGGGACTAAATGAAGTAAAGGTTACACTCAAGGAGTTATGTTGTTACATAAGGCTTTATTCAGGAATTAAATCCATACAAGAATAGGCAACGCATTACATCACATAAAGATCGAAAGATAACAAACAGGAACAAACAAACAACAATGAAGGAAACAAATTACAAGCTGAGAAAACAAACAAATAACAGCTCTAAGCAGGAAAGAAAGAGGAGTAGAGTTCGGTCACCAAGAGTTCATACAAGTCCTTGCTTCCCAATACAGTTTGCCAAGGTCACCATGTGTTTGAGACTCTTGATCGAGTCCAGGGCACACAAGATGTCCAGCATTCATAACACCCACATTACATATCTGGAACATGTTCGTAGGTAGGATTCCGATCCTGTCCTATCACTCGAGGAGTTATCTCAATAAAGATGAATAGCTAGGTGACATGTACAAAATAGTGCTGAAACTATAGCCACCGACAGTAGGAATTAGGCACTGAGATGTAAAATTGTGGGGGCTAATTAAATTAGAAGTTACATCCAGGGGTTGACACAAACAGTGATGCCGACTTTATGGATTCAAGACACTTTTTGAATCCAGAGTAATTTTGTTGTGGTTTCCTCGAACCCCTAATATTTTTGCGTATATATAGAGAAATGTACACCTCAGACTGTTTATTGTATTTGGAAGACAGGATTTTAACTCAAAAATGATTTTTTAAATACAAATTTGTTAACATTTTTAACATTGGTAAAAATACCTAAAAATATATTTTACATTTTTTGTTACTTTTATAAAGAAAATTGAGTTGGAAATTCACACAGTATCTATATATTGTATATAACGTTATGCCTACAAAAGCAAACAAAACAAAAAATAAATATTTAGAGAAAAGAAAACATTTTTCTGTACTTAACTATAATTTGCTTCATTTTAGCATTTACTGACGTCTTATTGTGTCAGATAATCTGACTGAATGAAATATAAATTAACTTAAATCCTTTGAAAATCCTTCTAAAACCCCCAATATTTTTTCAAGTTGGCACCTATGGACACAAAAATGTGTATTTCCAGATAAGGTGCACAGATGGTGCAGAGACTATAGCCACAAGTAGAATAAAAATCACTAAATTAGAAGCTGAGATGGGAATTTTGAGGGCTATCTCAAGTAAAATTTATGCCCAGGGGTATCAGAAATATTAGTCTTCAATGAAAGTAGAGGCAAAACCAGGGGGATTGAGTAGTCGCTGAGGGGGAGGGGGTAAAATTTCAAAGAAAATGACAACCAATTAAGGGATCAGGTTGAAAATTTAATTTTAAAGTCTTTAACACATATTTAGAAGTTTTTAATCTAAATATTTTTTAACATTAAATAGCTGAAAAAGTAAGACAACTGGGCAGGTCAAGTGATCCCTCAAACTGAATATCCGAAAAAACACATTTCTGAAAGTGTCACTAAAATTAGCCTACCAGCTATGAGTATGTTATAAATAGTAAAACTGTGATGTTTAAACAATTAAACAGATCAAACACATTGGAATTTGCCACCAGCAGACCACAGAACTACCCTAATCAGAAATAACCCTCCCTACAACATAGCCTCTTGCAAAACAGCTTCAAAAAGTATGGCAGCTGGGTGGGTCAAGTTACCCCTTAAATTGAGTTCCCCAAACAACATATTTTACTGAAACCCCTAAAATATCATAAATAACTCCTTTATTCGACTCGCCTAAGTATAAGAAACAAAAAGTATGTATGGAAGATTTTTTGGATTTCTAAATCCAAGGCTAGTTTTGTCATGAACCAAAACTGAAAGAAGTAGGTTAATAGAATTAATAAAAGAAATTAAAATTACATAAATACAGTAATTTGTTTACAAATATTTATTTAAACATCCAAAATTATTATTTAAAAAAAGTGAGAGAGAGAACACACATTTTTATATGTATCAAGAGAAAATGGAAGTCAAATTAACAAAACTTTGGCAATTTGAGATGTCCTGCTTCATCTATTCACTGCTATCCCTTTCCTCTTTGGCAAAGGTACCTCTTCATTACCACCTAATATTATATTCCAACATTGCAATGCCTGTTTTGATTCTTTTTACTTAAACTAGGGGGCTCTGCCCCCTGCTTGCTCATCTCATGCAACTCCCTTTGGGAGGCTTCGCTTCCTACTCGCTGCACTCGCAGAGCTCGCTTCATATCTATCTTTCTTGAAAATACTACTTTCAAAAATCTCTTTTCTATCCCTGCCTATTTTCCACAGGAGGGAAAAGCAGGGATTTTTCATAGTTCAGGGAATCCAAAAACTGAATTCCTTGACCGCTTCATGAGCTATTTCATGCCAAACTAAAATTTAAATGGATAAATGGTTTATTTCATCGTATTACCATATTATATCTTTATAAATGTAACAAATTTCTTATTTTTGTATGTTATAGTCCAGCAAAAATTCACCCATGTAGGTACCTGCCTGTAAAAATTCGTGGTCTTGCTATTGTTAGTCTATCCAGGATGCGAATGCACAGCTTAAATATTTTGTCTTTGACTTTGACATTAAATATTTTTTAAACTACAATATATACCAAAAAATGGTTTATTTCAGCATATTCCCCAACACTTTTTCTACAAGTGTATCAAATTTCATATTTCTATATGCAATAGTTTTTGCGGTACAAAGCAAAGAATCTCGAGAAATGAGAAATTTGTCAAACAGTCTCGGCATCAGCTACTTTTTTTTAATATAGAGAGATTTCTAATACAGTTATATTAGCATACCATTTATTCTAGTGAACACGGAAGGGATGTAGCTTTTAGAAAAAAAACCTCATATTTTCCTGTAATACAGCATTTTTCCTCATGGGTTGAAAGGGACTCTTAGAGAGAGAGCTTTAGTGCTGTCACTTAGTGGCAATTCCATCACTTATTTCCAATAAATTCACCATTCACTTGAAATGAAAATTTAGATTTTTGTCATTAAAAATTGTAATAAACCTATGTAACTAAAAAAATAATTTGGCATGTTTGCTCAATGGGGTCGTGCATCTCATCGCCTTCTCTCAATAAACACCATTGAGATTTGCTATACATGAGTCACTATTAAGAAAATCTCATTCTCATAGGTCTGAGACCTTGAATTTAAGGGGACTCCCAAACTGATATTTTAATCAAAATTATGTTAATATTAAAATTAGGCATAAATGGGCTTGAATCATAAAGGGAATTAGAGTTTCTAAATTCCTGTAATTTTTATTTCCATTTTTATTTGAAAATGCGAATAACAAACGTTTTTATGCATTATTGTTTGAACTCATTGTTTATTAAAACTATGTCTAGGCTATGTGTGAATATTAGAGTAGGGTCCCGGAGTTTCTACTTCACTTTCCTTAACATGGGCTCTATCCATGACACCTGTTTATTTAGCTATATGGATACGTAGAAAATCGAATTTTTTAAAAAAAATTTATGAACATACTGTACTACTAAAATGTAGTATTTTGATGTTTTGTATATTATTTTTAAAGGTTGTTAAAGGAACTACTTGCGACTAATGAAGCTTACAATATGCTATTGATGAAAACATTAGAAGAGAAGAAAACCCATATGGATTTGTTGAAATTTGAGTAAGATGTTCTCTCCTGTATATGATTTACATCTGTGAAGTATTGTCATTGTTGTTTTCTATCTTCAATTTACTTTACCTTATTTAGGCTTATCAAGAATATTGGGAGTTCTGAAATGAAAACAGACCCTTTTACTTCAATAACTGGTAATTATTATGTTATTTCCCTAAATTCAATATTATAATAATATATTAATTCACTCTAAATCATTACAGTTACCAGCTGGTTCTTTTTGAGTTTTTAAAAAGTTAAATTGGTTACCTCATTTACATATAAAATACTCAAAATATTTTCAACTTCCAGCATGGATAATTATTTTTATATTAATTTGAAGTTTGAAAAATCACTCAGTTTTTTACTATACGAAACTCTCAGAATACTGAGTCTTCTGTCCAAAGAGAACAATTTTAATTAAATAAAAATTATTTGTTTTTAATTTCACCTATATATCTTAATATCTACAAGAAAGGGCAAATGATAATTTTCATAACAAGGTGTATTATAAAGAACAGAAAAGCTAATAGAAATATATTAAATATGTAAACACCTCTTTGTAAACAATGTTAGCTGCTATTTTTGTATGCTGCCATGCAATTAATGTAAATTTAACTAAATTTTGATCAACAATACTTTTACAACTAGTGTTTTCCCTAAAATATATTTGTTGCTGCTTAGAGAATTCGGTACTTGCAAGGCTGAAAAATCTGAAACTCCTGCTTTACATCCCATTGTTGTAAATACTATGCAGTAAAAAAGTAATTTTTACGAAGTGTCAATGGAAATGTCATTAGTTTTTTGTGCTATGATGCATAAATGACCAGTCTTTTAGGGCTCTTATGTATTGTATTGTTTGTCTGATTTATTCTTGTTCGGACTTGACTCATTGGGATATCTCTTTTGTGTCTTGGCGCATGTCAATCACTTGTTGTTTCTTGTTTCCTATTATCTTGATTGTTTATCATGCTAATTTCTGATTGTCTCTCTCTTAATTCAGGTCTTGGGTATATATTATCCCCCTTTGTATCTTCCTTTGCACCTATTCTTCTTTTGGACTTCAGGTTTGTTGGTTCTTTTACACTGAAGGGGATCCAACATATTCTCAAAACAGCTGTAATTTATACATATTGCTCCAGTTTTCCTTATCCTTTTACACAAAGTGTATTTTACTTATTTATGACTAGTAGTGTAACAAAGATACCTAAGGCTCATATAAAAACAGTTCTAATATTTGACTCATCAAATAAATTTACAGTAATTTCTGGTACAAAAAGCATAGCAAATGTGTTTAAGCATTAATTATTTCTCTGAAATATTAACTGCAATGCATCATATATGCTAAAATATTGATTTACATATTTTTAGCATGTTTCTGACAAATGAAATAATTTGAATCAAAAGCTATTAAATTTAGATAACCCAACTTCCAAATGTTTCATTTTAAAGTATCGACTTTATTTAGTGATCAGAAAATTCTGAGTTAGACAAAAGAAATTAATACTTTTTTTTATTAATATTTATTTTGTTTCTGAACACTGCCTTTTACCCATTAGCCGCCACTTCTGATTTGAGTAGACAAATGAAAATGTAATTTGATGTTTGAATTATGTTTGCCTCATTATATGAACATTGTTTCTTTTCAGAATTTAAGATAGTTGATTATTTTGTACAAAATTTAAAAATGGATAAATTTTGTTATTTATATTTATGTTAAAATGAATACACTAATGCTTCAATGTGTGCTTGTTTATTTCCATTAAGGCTGCAGATATTTGTCGAAAAGGGTAATTATTAATTGATAAGCATTTATTAATAATCAATTTTACTTATTAAATGAAATATTTGTTGAATCTTATTTATTACTTCTATAGAGCTTGGTACAAATTCAATTAAACTCATCTTGTTATGTAATAGCAGTAAATATGAATTGCTGCTAATGTTGTTTATATTTGCTGTTTCATTTACACCAAATATGCAATTTCTTTTTTTTTTTTTAACTATTATTTTTTGTTTCATCGTTGTTTCTGTGGTGTTTACACAGCTTCAGCCCGTATACTGGAAATTACTGTACACAATTCTAAGTAACCTAGTGATATAGACATAATTAAGTGTAGTAGTTGTGGCATAACCATTTGTGGTAACTAAGGTTTCAAGGCTAGAAAAGCGGGGATACTTTATTTAATTACAAGTAAAAATGATCTTAATCTAGACTAGCTGTAGTATCAAGTTAAAACATATACTAATTTAAAATATTTTTGATAGAACTAACTAAATTTGTCACCTATTCCTTATGGTGATGAAGTAAATTGGTATGGTTTGAATTTTTTAAAAAGATAAGTTAAAAATTCACAAAATTAGATGTCAAAAGAAAAAAATCCCCCCCATCACATCCCTACAGATTTTTTTTTTCAAAAATATGTTTAAAATAATTAAAACTAAGCCAAATTTTCAACTTTTCATAGATTTTTATAAAAATTTAAAATTGGCCTATCTTACATTGTTTGGAATTGCATTGTTTGGACTTTTCAGCTGCACAACTATTACTATCTATTGAAGATGAAAACTTTAATCTGATTTATATGAAATTATTTATTTAGTTTATGGCAAGTATTTGCATCTTTTTAAATATTACTTTTAATTAACAAAAATGTTTAATATTCATTTCCTTAAAATTTATTGCTTTTTTCACATAGGATATTTTAAGCACATATTTTTAATATTTGTTTATTTCAGAATAGAATATAAGAGGAAGTAAAGTTTGCTTTCTAAATTCATCAAAGTTACATATGTGGCCATTTCAATTATGATTTTAGCAATTTTTTATTTTTTTTTTACTATGAAGAATTAAAAAATGTTCCCAGGGACTTCATATTTTGGGAGAGCTGTAAAAATGTTCGATGCTCATTTAAATTTATGTACTTGTTTGTAGCTTTTCTGCAGATAGAGATATTTTAAAATGCTTTTCTCCAGATCCTAAAGTACCATTGAGAAAGGTAAAAGAATGATATATATTTCTAAAAATTTAAAGGAATATCTGTAGTGAGGACGATTATTCTTCCCTCTCTCATAACTATTTTGGGCCTTGAATATTTGACTACTGTGGCCATGCATATAACTTATTGACATATGTCATCAAATCTAGGAACTTTCTGTTGCATTATCAAGTAACTTAGATGTTAATGCATTAGATGCCTGTAATGATGAAATATGGTAGATGTCTGGGCATATCTTTTATACAGTAAGAATAAAAAAATGATCAGGTGCAGTGCAACTTCAATTAGCACAAGTACTTCAGTTACTAGAACAATTATGTTGAGAAGCAGTATATCATAGATAAGGTTGAAAAGTAATGCACATATGCTTGTAGAGCACAAACAAAAACAAATAGCAAGATCGGGCAAAAAGTACATTAAATTACAATTCTTAAGTTTTAAAATTATATATTTATTTTTCAACATAGTCACCGTTAAGGCTAACACATTTCTCCCAACGTGTAACAAGTTTTTTCATTCCATCACTGAAAAATTCTTCCGACTTTTCTCGAATCCAGGATTTGATAGCTGCCTTCACCTCATCATCCGAGGTGTAATGATTACCCTTGAGGTCTCTCTTGAGTAGCGGAAAAAAAAAATTGCAAGGCGCAAGATCGGGGGAATAAGGAGGGTGTGGAATTGGTTCAAACTTCAGGTTTCGCAGAACCTCTCCAATTGCGCCCAAGGTATGTGGATGAGCATTGTCATGTTGCAAGATTATTGGTGCCAGGCTGCCTCTAATACGACAAACTCGAGGTCGGGGGTGTTTTAGAGTCTGTATGTACTGAGAAGAATTTACCGTTGCCCCTCGTTCCAGAAAATTGGTCACAAACTCGGTGAGCATCCCAAAACACAGTCAGAAGAAGTTTTTTTGCGGATGGTTGTGTTTTGAACTTTTTCACCTGAAGAGAAGACTGATGTCGATATTCAGCACTCAAAAGCGTATTGCCAACCATGGTCATATGGTCATATCCATGGGATATTCAGCACGGGTCGTAATGATGGATCCATGACTCGTCCCCGTCACAGTATTCAAAAGAAAGTCATCTCCTTCATCACTGTAGTGCTACAAAAGTTGCTCGCAACTTTCCAATTGACGCTGTTTGTTCGCATCTGTGAGGTGGCATGGTACCCATCGTGCACAGATTTTACGTTATCCCAATTGTTCAATAATGAAGCCGACACTTTCCTTGGATATTCCAATATGGTTGGCAATACGCTTTTGAGTGATTCACCGGTCATTTTGAATCAAATCGTCGACGGGTTTGCCATGTTTATTGTCTGTGGCAGTGATCGGACGTCCGCTGCGTATTTCATCAACAATTATGGCTTTTCCAGGCTCGCAACCACGAAATTTTATTACCCATTGATTTACAGTAGACCTATCAACAGCATCTTCACCATAAACAGCCTTTAAATGATGATGAATCTCAGTAGGAGTCACTGTTTCAGCAGTTAAAAATTCGATAACAGCACACTGTTTAACTCACATTGACATAGCACCAGAACACGTCTCCATACTTCCGCTTCTCGAAATACACTGGATGAACGCAACGACCTCAAACCTGTGCATGCATATTGAGGGGGAATGTTACTTCCACATGCCACCTGGTGCGCTTCTGAAGGTCATTTCGTTCGCACTCTACAAGCATGTGTGCATTACTTTTCAGCCTACCTATGTACTTTTTTTATGTATATTTCTCTAAATAAATTTCCTTTAAAATTTTGTATATGATTTATGGGCATTGTAATTTTTTTCTGATTTGTAGTAGCTTAGTCACCATGTCTACAGATTCCATTAAAGATTTTTTGTTTTTCATTTAAGTTTGCTATTTGATGAAATAGTGATTCACCTTATACATTGTTATTAACACATAATTAGATGAATGCTTATTCATTTATGTTTACTATCTAATAAAGTAATGATATTAAATATTGCAGAATCAAATGTACAAATGGATAGTGAGTTTAAAGAGTTATCTTTGTGGCTCAAAGAAATAGGAATTGATGATGAATCTATATCAAAGGTATTTTATAAATCTATGACCTAATTTGATTATATGAAACTCAACTTAAAATGAGATCAATATTATAATTTGGTCTTAATAAAGTTTTCTTATTCACGTACATAGTTTTGACATACACACTATCTACTTCAGTAGTGTAATCAAACATTTTTTCTAGGTAGGACCCAAAATGAAATCAATATATTTAATTAAGAGGGTGTAAAAATCAATATTTTGTAATGAGCAAGTAAAAAAATACAACTTCTTTTATGAAAATAATTCATATAAAAGTAACATTGAAAAAAATATTTTGTTCTTCACAATAATTGAAAAAGGAACTGAAAAATTTTCAATCAGACATAAATACAAAAATTGGTATTATTTTAGAAGGGGTTAGATTGTATAAAAAGTTTTCAGTTAAAGGTATGCTATAAACCTTTCACTTTAGTTATACGAAACTCGACTTATAACCAGACCAAGATTATAATTTGGTCTGAATGATTGTCATTCACACACATAGTTTTTTGACATTTGTCTAAATTTATGATATCTGGTGAAACAAATTATGTAAACAAGTAAAATATGGAAAAATATAAAATGCATCTTTGAAAGATTTTAGTGAATGTTTAAAATGCCACAGTTGACACTAAAGTTAGAAAGATTAAAATAATCAGAATTTAATCTTTAGATAATCACCTTTACTAATATTAGGATAATCTGAATTTAATCTTTAGATAATCACCTTTACTAATATTAGGATAATCTGAATATTTTCAAGAATTCAAGACATTCAGACAATTTGGCTGTTAAAGAAAAAAAATCAGATGATTGACTATTTGAGCTTGCTTCATATAAAAGTATTAGGACTATTAGCTATTTGGACATCTTGTGGGGGGATCAATTCTTTGGGAAGGACTTAAAAGTACATATTTGTCTAATTTTAATAAACATTTTAAAATAAAACAATTTTTTTTAGATGTATATATACATTATAGTTTTCATTCAGTTTCTGTGTATCAGCTTCAACTAATAATTTGTTTGTCATTTGAGATTTTTTCTTTTTTAATTTAGTTTGCAATGCATAAATATACAAAAGATGATGTCCTCTCCTTAATGACAAGAGAAGATTTGGAGTATCTAGGAGTAAGGTACATACATCCATAACAGTATAGATTTTTTGTTATCTTGAATATATTTTATTTTTTTAGTAAAAAAATTTTGCTTATATCTGTTCATTTTTCTCACACTTTCAATAATATTAAATGAATATTTGTTTGTAGTTTGTCAAGGATATAACATAGCTGCCAACTCTACTGAATTTTCTGAGAAATCTCGGATTTTCATGCTTTCTCCCATTTTTCTGGTTTAAAAAAAATCTCCCGATTTCTGCAATTATAAGTTTTTTTCTACATTTAGAAAATTTCTAATAAAAATTGCCTGTGATAGAGAATTTTAACCAGAACTTATGGCAGCCATTTTATTTTTTCTTTGTACTAGTAGCACTGCTTAGAGCACTTTAGTGACTGAATGTCATGATTACGCAGGTGCAAGGTAAGCAAAACATATGTTTGGAAAAAAAACAGCTCCTAGCCTCACCTATCAACATCATTGATTGGTGTGATAATGAACCTTCACCTTTTGAATCTCACAATCAGTGGCGTACGCAAGGGGGGTTATGGGGTTAACCCCCCCTTGAGCCAAATTATAGTGCCAGGATTTAAGTTACTTTCAAGGTTAATTTTTAGTAATTTTGAAAACTGCCGGTAAAGCTAAAAAAAAAAATACTGTCATTTTCCCTTGCACTGGCTCAACTACCCAAGTTGACAATGGAACCTCCAGTTTCTGTGATTGACAGAACTCTTTTGGAAGACCTCAAAAGTTGGGGGGTGAGGGGTGGGAGGCAACTGGATTCCAGTTACTGGAGGAATGTAGCAGTGAATCTGTGATAGCAGTTGGTGTATGTGCTTATGTCATGTGCAGTTTTTGTCACAAAATTTCTGTAAATTCTACGAAATTCTTCAGTACAAAACGGATTGTACTCTCCTCGAAACCAGTATCGTCTGACGTAGTAAGCATCAAACTCAGCTATAAGAAAAAAATAACTTTAATTGTTTCATTTTGTTCTTTTGTTATTCAGTTCTGACTCTGACCCCGCAAGCTGGTGCTTTTTATTCAAGCTTCAAATTTTTGTCAGTTAATCACAAATTGTGCTCGTTAAATCAATGGCATTGATATTTGAATTCTATTTTTAAATTATAATCTAAAGTTACGGTATACTGCAAAAAATAACTTTAATTGTTTCATTTTGTTCTTTTGTTATTCAGTTCTGACTCTGACCCCGCAAGCTGGTGCTTTTTATTCAAGCTTCAAATTTTTGTCAGTTAATCACAAATTGTGCTCGTTAAATCAGTGGCATTGATATTTGAATTCTATTTTTAAATTATAATCTAAAGTTACGGTATACTGCTCGGTATGTCTAAACAATCACATACTTCAATTTTACATTTCTTTGGTAAAAAGCCACGTGTAAATGACTCTTGCATGAGTAGTGCAAATGCAGACATAATGCCATCTATCCCAAGTGCTTCTTCTTCCACTCAGCACAAATGTGGTGCTTTTATTGACAATTTCTCTGGTTCTATTAGTGAAGTCACCCCTAGTTCAACGCTTATATCAGGATCGAATAACGGTGCAAAACCATGTGTGTCATCTAAACCCGATGAATGTGAAACGATCCTGAATGCCTCTCAAAGCTTTACTAAAGCACACCCATATGATATTGGATTGTTTGTAGTGAAAGATATATCAAATGATAAAAAACTGGACATACTCAACAACGTCTGGGAACCCAATCCAGGATTTGCTTTTCCAACAAAAGGAAAAAGAAATTTGCGATTCCAGTGTAAATGGCTTTATCGGTGGAAATGGCTTGCTTATTCAGACTTTCTGGGTGGAGTCTTTTGCAAATTTTGTTCACTTTTTGCCCCTAATGATGGTGCCGGATCTGGTAAGCAGCCCTTAGGTCAGGTATGTAAAGCTAAATTTGATAACTGGAAAGATGCCTCCGAGCGATTTTCCCAGCATGAAAAGAGTCACTATCATAAGCAATCAATAGAGATTGCTGGAACTTTGAGTGACATTACATGTGGACAGAAAAAGTCTGTTTAAGAGCAATTAGATATTGCGACAGTGAGAAAAAAATTAGAAAATGGAAAAATATCATACCAATCATTGAAACAGTTTTGTTTTGTGGATAGCAAGAACTCTTGTTGAGAGGGCACAGGGATTCAGGGAGAATTGCAGTGACCGAAAAACCAGATGAGAATGATGGAAACTTACGAGCACTGCTTCGTTTCCGAAGTAAGTATGACCCCATTCTGAAACAAATGTTGGAATGCATCAGTGGAAATGCACAGTATATCAACCCCCGAATCCAGAATGAAGTAATTGAAGCCTGTAATAATTTGATACTTTGCAAGCTTGTTTGTGAAATAAATAATTCAACTTTCTTTGCCATCCTCGCCGACAAAACAACTGACATAGCAGGTGTAGAACAATTATCGCTATGCGTTTGTTATATCGACAGGGAAAAATTCGCTGTGAAAGAATGTTTTTTGTAATTCATTCCTATCCATGATGTAACGAGTAAAGGAATTGCAATGACAATAATAAACAAGCTGCAATCATTAAATGTGGAGATCAAGAAGTTGCATGGCCAAAGTTACGATGGAGCAGCCTCAATGAGCCAAAGACTAAATGGTGTGCAAGCCCATGTGAGGGAAGTGATTCCATCCGCCCTTTATGTACACTGCTCTGCCCACAGCCTCACAACTTGGCAGTATCAAAAGTGTGTGAGGTTACAGCAATAAGAAATTGCATGGGGACTATAGCAACCTTGTATGAATTCCTGAACACTCCAAAAAGACAACATATACTCACGACCGCAATAAATGATATGGAAACATCTACTTTGCGACGAGAAAAACTAAAACATCTCTGTGCAACCCAATGGTTGGAAAGGTATGACTCTGTAACAGCAGTAATAAAGCTTTATGATCCAGTTGTTGAAACACTCCAAAAAATATCAGACTGGATAGATAAGGATTCGTCAGCACAAGCCAATTCTCTGCTGTGCATGGTAACAAATTGCCAGTTTGTGATTTCGCTCTTTTGCATTCACAAGGTGTTCTCCTTAACTGTGCATTTGTGTAGGTTTCTGCAGAAGTCAACGATTGACTTACGGGAAGCAGTGAACCTGGTGGAAGACATTAGTAGTGAAATAAAATCTTATGGAATCTCGAAAATGCCTATGGCGAATTCTCTAACATATTTATTTCTGCCTCAGAAGCCTTAGAGAAGTTAGGATTATCCATTATAATTCCTCGTGTGGCTAGAAGACAAACAAATCGCGTCAACGTATCAGCAGCGACTCCAGAAACATATTTCCGTGTCAGTATTTTCATTCCATTTCTCGATTCTTTCTTGTCCCAGCTGGTTTTATGCTTCCTAACATACCGAGAAATTTTAAAAGGATTCCAGTGCATTCTACCAACTGATCCTTCAGTTTTGCAACCTTCACAGCTTGAAGCATTTACAGCTCTCTCTCAGTTTTATGCTTACGACTTGGACGGTTGCCAGGAAAACTTAAATTCTGAGCTAACACTGTGATATAAAAGAATTATGAGATCAGGGGGACACGATAAAGTTAGACCCCCAAAAACTGCTATAGAAGGTCTGGCTATATGCAACCAAAATATTATTCCTAATATATTTAGACTTCTGGAAATATTCGCCGTCCTTCCAGTTTCTACTTGCACAAGCGAAAGGTCATTCTCAACCCTTCGTAGTCTTAAGACGCACCTACGCAATTCCATTGGAAGTACAAGAATGAACAGTCTAGCTCTTCTGAACATTCACAGGAATCATACCCCAACTGCAGAAGATGTATTAAATGAACTTGCAAAGAATCCTCATCGACTGGACATTGCCTTATAACCTGTGAAGTGCGCAGTGACAAATCCATGCATTGACTCATAAGTATTGAGAATTAAGTCTTTCACACATAATCTATTAGAACTAAAAAAATAACTTTTATATTATTCTGATGTTATACATATAATTTACAGATATGAATTTATGTTAGTTTTCTCCTTTGATCACCTGGTGGGTGAGTTTATTTTATGTTATTTTCTACTACCTATGCCTTGGGCTTATTGCAAATACGTGCATGTAGTATATTCTTAACACCAAAAAAGTTTCTATACAAATAAAAAATAAATTTACCATTTGTATATACTGTACTGGCGTCAGATCAATGCATTGCCAATGCCCGAACGGATTTACGAGTATAATTCGAATAAACAATTTATTATAAAAGAATTACACACACAAACATATATATATTGGACTTTCAAACTATTATTATATATATATATATATATATATCATGATATCACTGGGGAAAAACTATCTCAAGGATGAACTCCCCCTTCAAGAAATTCTGGATACACCACTGCTCACAATAGTTACCACTCGTAAAACTAAAATGAAATGAGTTTTGCTTTTGACCTCATGATAATGATTGAATCAGGAAGTTCCAACCATGCAGTGTGTTGTATTAAATAATTGTTTGCATTATGTCTTCTACTTAAAAAGTTTTTCATTCTTCAATATCAGTCCAAACTCATCCTTTGAGCCTTTGTAGGTGCACTATTACTGTAGTTGTTTTTAATATGAGGATTTGTAAAGTGCAAATGGCCTACTAAAGTTTCAAATTCTGGATGTAATTGAAAGAATATACAAAATGAAGAAATTGATTGCAGGTGTTTTGATGCTAGAGTATTGCCTTTCAACTCATTTACAATAATTTTATTGGTAAAATATAATAAAATATATGACATCCTGTGAAAAAATTTGAATTTCAAAGAATATATTTAGCATGCTTGCTGCTTTTGGTTTCGGGAATGTGCCTTTTGTGCTCACCTTAGTAAGTTTGATGCTGCTTTTGACTATTTACATTTACGTTTAGCCCACATACAGAAAAGGATTGTGCACTGTCACAATAGAAGGATTTCCCATTGGACTAAAGAAGTCTATGTTTTGGCTCCCCCTAAATCTCAATTTCCATGTTTGCCTAGTAATCAGGTTCCTTTGGTACTTGTTCATGAACCCTTGATCCTTGGCAGTGTCCCTATGGTTTCTTGCCACCCTAGGTTTAAATATACTTGCTACGATCTTCTTGCCTTAAAACCTGCTAAATTTATCCCTGTTTCTCTTAAATCTTTTCCTTGTATAAATAAAATCTTTCACTTAGTCTCTTCCATTCAATGTTTTGTCCTGGTGCATTGCCCTAAATTCGCTTACCCGCCCAATATTTCTATTTCTATTATCTTTATCCACTTTTTGTGGAAGATTCTTTGCTCATGTTGCCAATTCCCATAAGGTATGTGGCAGTTTTATTATGTACTAATCCATCAGTAATTTAAAAAAAAAAAATTGTAAAAATGATTAATGAATTCAATATGCTCAAATCATGCTTCAGTATAGTTATTTTATCTGCAGACAAAACTAAAGAGCTTAAACTCGTCACTACTGATGATTATGTTGATTCAGTGTGGAAGTGTATTGCGTAGATGGCTTGTAAATCTGTTAAAAACTCCTCCATTGCTTTTATGACCTCTTGGATTGCTAAACTGAAAAAGTTACAGTCTCTCACTGCCAGCCACTCAAACAGCTGATCATACCCTAGATTGAGTCAGGTGGCCTGAGTTTTCTATAGTCTCTCACCTAATATTAAATCTGCTATTTTTCATTTTTCTTATCAATTAATTCATATTTTTGGTCATGTTAAATTTTATAAAACTAACCATTTCATGTACTATATCATTTCTAAATGTAATAGCCCTACCAGTTTCTTAGTAGGAACTTTGGCCTCTTTTCTTAAGTCATTTTTTGCTACCCACTCTTTTTTCTGTTAATTCTATGTAAGTTTGTATTAATTGTCTTTTTAGTGCCAAGTTCGTCCCTAATTGCACCCTTCATAGTTTTGATGTTATCTGCCTTTTCCCCAACACACCCATTCATACCGTCATTAGTATTATTTCTAAAAAGCTATAGTGTAATATTTTTCTATTTCATTTATCAACGTATTTATTTCTGTACTAAATATTGTTGCAGAAACCAATTATTTTGGTTTCTGTGAAGAAATAGATATTTTTACAAACTGATGGTTTCCCTGTGGGCAGTCCTTTATCTAGTATTTTGCCGAGACAGTACTAAACGTACTGTCAATATAAAATTGGCATCAGATTATCCAAACATGCATGTGATATTCGAAATAATAAACTTTTCATTGCTTTATCCCAAATTATTATTAATAATAATTTTATCCTGATTTTCAATGAAACCTTTCTTTTAACTAATTGTAATAATCTAATAATCCACATGATATTTTGCTTTTGAATCCCTCTTTATTTATATTTATCATGACTCTATTTCTAATTTTGACCCTGTTCAAAACCTCTATTTCATGAGGCATCTCATTCTCAACTCATTGAATCATTGTCTGAATTTTTAGACATCTAAATCTGCTATTTTTATATTTTACTTTTGCTGTATCAAATTTATAATTTAATGTTTGCAGTCCAATATTTTTTATTATGTAATCTGGCCATTGAATATATGCAAATTTTGTTCATGAGTTTTGGCGTGGCATAAAGAGTCAATGTATCTTTTCTTTGCAATTGCTACTGATGATGATGGACATTTGACATATGAATGCACTCAGGTTTTCATGTGATTTTAATGTCTTTTAGTATGACCAAACAAAGCTTTTATTTTAAAGCGTTTTATTTTTCAAAATATTAAGTGATTAGACAAATGAAAATATAATGTCATGTTGAGCAAGCTCATGTTATATAAATATAGTTTCTTTTTGCAATTTAGAATTGTTTTAGTTTCATATTTTGTCACCATACTTACAAGACTTATACATCTACTAATGATAACATATACTAATGATACTAATGATAACATGTACTAATGGTGATAATAATAACATGTACTAATAATAACTCAATTTTGTTCATTACCTTTAAGAGGATTCCTCAGTATATTAAGCTTTGATTTGCTATCACTAGATGGCGCCGCATATTTGGCAATGAATCCATTCAAAATTACCAAAGAGCAATTATTCATCATTTCTATCTACCTCTCCCTCTAGTCACATTCACTGTATGCTAAAAGATTGCTTCAAGTTTCTCTTTGGAGGGGTGACGTATTTTCCCAGAATTCTCAGAAACAAGTTTATCTATCCTGACCCCACAGCTGTGCCTGACTCCTTTGTGAATAAATAACTTGGGATTCAGTCCAGCTTAAACTCATGCTATGAGTTCCTTATTTCTAGTAGTGTTGCTTACTGAAGAATGTAGTAATGAGAGTATATTAAAATAATTAAAACATGAAATATACAATTTTATATATTTTGATATTCATTCCATAATAACTGAAAATATTAATTTACTGTAATTTTTAAATAAATAATTCAGATTTTAAAGAATTTGATTAAAACATTATTTTCTGTGGAAAACAATGATAATTCTAGCTCAGACATACAAACAGGATCGAAAAGAGGAAGCAAGGCCAATTTAGGAGCGGGGGGAGCGGAGAGACCCAGGACCCGTAATTGCTCTCCACGAGCTTGCATATGAAATGTGTTAAGCTTTCATATGTGTTAAAATATGGAAAGAAACCCCGAATTAAGCACATGTTGTGTAAAGGGATATGCTTAATTAAGCACTTGTGTGTAATTCAGCACATCCCTTTGTTATACTCATATCCCAATTCATAAATGTAACAAAATGGATAAAAAAGCAGTAAAACGATATTTATTTGACTTTGATGGAGATGAAAGATTTCACATCTATATTAAGGAAACAAAAGCAGTTATTTGTTCCTATGATGTAATATTTTATGAGAAATCACTTAGACTGTGAAGAAAAAGTGCCATATTTGAGCAGAATGACACTCAGTCTATGAAATCAAGAAACAAGTGAAAGAATATGGAGAAAGAAATTGAAGACCATGAAAAGTACATTAGCTCAGAAAGTGAAAATGAAGATGAGAAAGCAATTGATCCATCAACTGTTAGAAATCTTCTTAATGGAACAGAAAAAAAGCCTCTATGTTATGAAGATTGTATAATTAATGCTGAAGCTTTTGTTACTATCACAAATGAACCTGAGATCTATGAAGAAGCAATAGAAAGTACGTACATCGTGTAAGAAAGCTATGGATGCAGAAATGACCTCATTAATGGAAAATAATACATGGACATTAGAAGAATTACCAAAAGTTTCAAAAGTTATTTTATGCAAATGGGTTTATCATATCAAAAGGAATCTATATGGAACTGTTGATAAATACAAAGATTCAGGCTTGTCATAAAGGCATTCAGTCAATACTATGGTATTGACTACAATCAAACTTTTAGTCCAGTAACAAGATTTGGGACTTTTTGCTCAATATTAAGTATTGCTGCTAGTGAGAAAATGTATCTTATTCAATTTAATGCATTTACAACATTTCTTTATGGCAAATTACAAGAAACATTAGTAAGAAGTTTATATGGTCTAAAACAAACACCACATTGCTTTTACAGATGTTTTGGAGAGTTTCTACAAAACCTTGGATTTAAAGTAAGTGATGCTGATCCATATCTGTACATAAGAGAGAAAGATGGAAGAAAACTTTTTATAGCGCTCTATGTGGACGATGGATTAGTGTCATCAACTGCTCAACAAGAGCTAGATAAATTTATATGTGAATTAAAATAAGAGTTCAAGATAATAGTTAAATCAGCATCATACATTTTAGGGCTTGAAATAGAAATCTTGAATGATGGAAGTATTAAGATAGGACAGCACAGTTATGCTCAGAAAATACTTCAAATGTTCAGTATAAGCAACTGTAAACCTGCGCATACTCCGATAAAATAAACTTCTGAAGAAAAGAAAGATACTCAAGATTGTAAAGGGTTATTTCCTTATTATGAAGCTGTAGGAGCACTAATGTATATAATGGTTGCAACAAGACCTGATCTTGCTTATAATTGGCCTATTATCATGAAAATTAGAAAATCCTACAGAAACAAATTGAATCCGAGTTAAATGTGTGTTTTGATACATAGCATGTACAGTAGACAAGGGTATTGTTTATAGACCTAACAGTAATCCAGGTATTCTAGAGTATTTTAGTGATGCTGATTTTGGAGGTCACCAGGAGATAGAGCATTCAACCTCATGTGTGTGTGTGTGTGTGAGGGGGGGGGGGGTGATTATTCATGCAAATTGTGCAATATCATGTCTTAGTGCCAGGCAACTGTAGCCACATCTACTACAGATGCTAAGATTGTAGCTGAAAATGAAGGAGCCAAAGAAATAATTTGGTTTCAGAGATTGTTTAAAAGCATTTCTTATTTAAAAGAGACATCTACACTATGTGTCAACAATAAAGCTGCAATGAGATTAGCACAAAATGCAGAATTTCATCATCATGTGAAACATACAAATATTAAAATAATTTTCATCTGTGAAAAGGTACTAGAAGGAAAATAGCAGTTCAACAGATTTCAACAGAAGAACAGCTTGTTGATGTTATGACGAAACCTCTGCATAAATCTAGGCTGCTACTTTTGGCTAACAAGATGGGACTTTTGTGAACTGTATTTTATTAAAAATGTAATTATTTTTTTTCTTTAACAAGGGAAGTATTAAGATTATTATTTAATATTAATTGAAAAGAAAATGAATAGTTGTACTAGCACTGTAATTTTCATTGTTACTATTTTGTTGTTGGCATCCTTTTTAGTTTTTATACTCTGTCGAAAAGGTTTTTGAATTCTCGCTTATTTTTTTTTAACAGTTCACCCACTTGTGTTTAGATATGTTTTGTGGATCATTAAAGATTATTTCACCTAAAATGGCCTAATTATAGATAAGCTAGCAATGAAAATTAAAAGGGTATTAGTGAAATCTAATAAATATATAGTATGGTTGTAGCTGGAGGCGGAACACCTAGTCATTTTTAAGAACAAGGATATATCGTATTATCTGGCATGGCCAGAATAGTGTAGGAGTCAGCATACATTAGCACTAATCAGATGAGCAGGATTACTTTTCTTGTTCTGTTCTGTTGTAAATTTTAAGTGAAATGAATTTTAATGATGTGCTCTTTCTTGTAATTGTATTTGTGCTCTTTGTATTTAGTACTAAACTCTTTGGCTAATACTCTACTTGTTATTAGCTACATGTTCAATCTTGTGATATATTTAATCTAGTTAATTTTTTTTAGGGGTAGTGCTGAGTTGAAAATATGGCAGCACATCATAAATCACAGAAGACTCAATGTCTGACTTGTACAATGCTTTTACTATTGTTCTTATAGACATTTGTGTCTCATTGCACATTGACTTTCATTTTCATATAGTCCTATTTTAAATGAATGACATTTATTTTAAAAATTTTAACTCATTTTATAAAACATGCATTTCTCATTTTACACTTACTTTCATGTTACATTTCCTGGCAGCAGTGTTTTATATTTCGTAGATTTTAATGACTCACAAAGAAAATTAAAACTTTTGTACATAATTCTGTGTTTTTACTTTAGCTTCATTGCTATGATTTTTAATTGTGTAGTTTTTTCAGCTCCATTGGTTGACAATGGACCAAAGCTAACTCAGTGATGTGATTGCAGTACCGATTGGGCCAAACTGCACCATTCAAAGTAGGCTGTGTGATTCTGATACAAGAAGCAAAATTTAACTGATTTTGCACCAACACTGCCATTTCACAAAAATACTGGAAAATGTAATTTTTGTTTAAGGGAATGGAAAGGAATGTTGGGGGAGGACGGAAATTGAATCAAAAATTTCTCAGAGGTTTGCAATATACTGACAAAATTAGAAGGCTAGACTCCTTTCTTTTCAGACAGCTCTAAATCTTATCAGATATGGGGTTGTTTGGTTTGAATAAAGGGACTCCCTAACAGTCAGTTCTCCTCAAAGAAACTAAATTACTCAGCTAGTATTTGACCAGATTTCATGATAGGAACCACTATATTGAATCAAGAGTGAAAAAAAATCACCCCCCTTCACTTAACTGTTTTGAAAGAGTTATGTCCCATGATGTACCATAACTTGATCGAGTGTAATGAGCATAATGTTGATCAAGTGCAGTAGACACAGTGAAGTCAAACATACATGCACAGGGATCATGCCCTCGAAGGTTCGTGCTCATTCTGGAAATTGGGAATTTAAAAGTAGATTAAAATGTCAGGAAAAATCAGTTTTTATTCAAAATTTTGGAAAAATTAGGGAATTTTTAACTGGTCGATTTCTTTAACTAAAATGGGTAAACCAAAAAATAATTAGAAAGGACAAAAGTAGCTTACATAAAACTTCAAGCTAAAACCAATTTTGATGACATAAAGGTGTACATAGAAATTGGCAGACAGATTACTTGATTTTCTATGACTCAGAAAAGACGGCTGGTGGGGAGGAAAGATGAAAGGCTGTGGCACCATTGGCAGTGATTGTTTTGATTTCGTATTTTCAATGATGCAATCGAGAAGCACTTCATTAAGAGGATTGTCTTCTCAAACCAAAAAAGAAAGAACCAAAAAGAAAAGCGGAGTAGTCCTAGGAGCGGGTGACAGTGGATTTATACTTGTTGGTGCAAGAAGTAGATATTTGATATATGTAAAAATATATATATATATATTAGTGGATGATTTTTTACACATTAGTAAAAGTAACAACTTGAAATTGGTCACTTATTTTGCTCTTTTATTTGAAAAGCTATATTTATTATAAATAACAAGTAACTAAACAAAATCGTATTGCAACAAGACCATTAACACACTGACCTCTCAAAGGAGTCAACATAAGCTGCACTCGTAATGACTCATCGTGTTTTAGAAAAGTCTTTGGTAGTTTTCTTTATAAGAAAGATTATTTTATCTAGTGCTCTATTTTTTGCATATTTGACTATTTCTAATAAGGTTTTTTCTTTTTCAGCAGCATCAGTTTTTTTAATAAATATAACGATGTTGTATAGATGCTAGAAAATAAATAAAACTTTTGAGACATTTTTTTCGCATACGTGGTATTGAGAGAGCATTGTTTTCACAAAAAATTTTGAATTCAAGATTTTGATGTCAATATATGTTTTGAGACCCCCTGAACACTTTATGACTATTTTTGGAGTGATATCAGTTTGTTCGTGGCTGATTTCCTGTATACACGATCACTGCTACAAATATTAATGGATTTTCACAAAACTTTATATTCGGCTTTGTTAACGAAAAATGTAGAACTACATAGAACTTTTTTAAATTCGAGCAATAACTTCAAATTTTTATATTTCCTTAACTTGGCAGAATAGAACAAAATTTGATGATTGAAAGGCTCAATGGTTGTGAAATTTAATAATTTCAGTAATTGAATGATAAATAGCCGCTACAACCTTTGTGTTCGTGATGTTAATAGCTCCCTCAGGAGGGGGGCTGTTACATTATCAAACTTGGTATTAATCAAAAGATTTTTCCCAGCCCTTTAAAATAAAAGGTAACATGCTATAATTGTGATCATTTCGAACAACAATACAGGCTTAAAAAAATAATCACAAGTTGCTTAAAAATGGATTCTGATATGAGAAAGTTGAATTGAGCTCAAACTCTAGTTAATTTGTTTTTCGTTTCAGAGAGGAGGGGTAGTATCACAGTGAAGATAAAAAATTCTGATGTGGGCAGCACATGACTTTCCCTTCAGACTTATATTCACATTTTCCTTATTTCTTCAATAATTCATTAAATTTAGTTTAATTGCACACAAAAAAATAACACCCATAATTATTTAAAACGATACTGGATTTACACTTTTAATTTAATTTTCGTTCTCATTTGGTAACTGGACTTATTTTTAAAGGTGATGAAATGAATATGCTAAAAAACTAAAATATCTTGAGAATGGCCAATCAGTAATGGGGTTGGTCTTATTCTGTTCATTGTCAAAAATTACATATAAAACAAGAATTTAGTTGATATATTTAAGCATACATAGTTTTTTACTTTAGATTTTGGTGATTTTTACTGGCCATTTCACAAAAAAAGGCATGTTCTTTTTTCCCAAATGTTACCAAAATCTATTCAGCACTAGGGTAACTCACAAGTGGTTTATCTACTAAATTTTGTGATATTTGGTCTATTATTTTTTCAGCTAGAATGGATAGAGGTAATTGTGGGCCATTTCACAAAAAAAAAAAATACAGGTTGTTTAATCCCAAATCCTACCAAAATATAATCAGCACCACCTCAAATGATTTACCTATAACATTTTATGAAATTTGGTCAATTAGTTTTTGAGCTAGAGTGGATACAAACTCTGCACAAACAGACACACATGTCACCATAAAATTTCTTATTCTAGAGGTCCCAAAATGTGTAGATCCATCGAAAATTCGACTTGTGATTTTCAACCTGATTCCAATACTTTCTCTATACATTACCATGTATTGCAGGGAAAGTAATATGGATATATTTTTGTCCGCGAATTAAGGGGATAGCAGAGATAAGCTGACAGGTCGACTTATAAAGAATAAACACATATTGATAATATTGTACAAACAGTCGATCATGTATATTAAAGGTCTTGAGCAAAGACACTTTATAACCAAGAAGAAAATGGCCAAGATTTAAAAAAACTGCTTAGATTTTTCCCTTAAATTATTTTAGATCTTTTCAAAAACTACTTATTGTAAGTTTTTAATTTTGTAGATCTTTCTTAAAATTATTTATTACAATTTTTTTGATTTTTTAAAATATTATTTATTTGAAATTTTTAATTTTTTTCTAAAATTATTTATTGCATTTTATTAGATCCTTTAAAAATTTTTAATGCAATAAAAATTTTTTAGATCTTTGACTATTTTAATTCTTTAAAATATGTTTTAAAATTATTTATTGATATCTTTTAGATGTTTTCAATATTTAATGCAATAATATTTATTTAAATCTTTCAAATTATTTATTGCAATTTTAAAATTTTTTTTATAAATCTTTACTAAAATTATTTATTGCAGTTTTATTTTTATAAGGAATATGTATTGAGAAAAAGATTTTTTTTTATAAAAACTAAGCATTTTTTATTAATGTAATTTATATACTATTTTAGCTTATTAGAAGTTAATTAAAATTTCTAAATTTTTATACTTTAATTTTGTTAATTACATTTTTTAAACTTCATTGTCTTGGGTTATTTATACCTGTTGTATATATGACAAGCTGCTGAAATAAAGATGTGCCATGTTTCTATCTCTTACAACAGGAGTGTTCAACCTTTTGGAAGTCATGGGCCATTTTTGAAATATAAAATATGTGGTGGGCCAAACAGTAGACAAGCCTATAGAAGACAATGGCAGATTTAGGGGGGCAGGTGCTCCCCAGAAGTAGTTAAAAACATATTGAAAGGGACATACAATTACCTTATATTTATAGATACACACCTTATACATAATTTTATATTATGTATTAACTTTATTTTTTGTAAATCTGGTAGTCATTTAATAGGAAAACTCCAACTATATTCAACTACTACAACTACATTCAAACACAAATTGTATTACAAAAGCATAGAAATGCCAATGAAAAATCATTTGCAGAGCTTAACATAATGAGAAGACTGGCTCTGCTTATTTTTTACCAATGATTCAATGTCTGGAGCTATATCTGAGGTAGCTATTCGGAGGCAGTGTTCCAAAGGGCAATCTGTAATTTTCACTTTTATCTGTGATTTAGTATGTTTCATTCACGAGAATAACTGTTCACACAAATAAGTGCTCCCAAACAAGGAGCAGATTCTTGCACCATTAATTCTTAAATTCGTGAACTTTTCTTTCACTATATACTTCTCATAAAATTCCAGAAAGGGTACTTCTTCAAATTTGCTCCTTAGGAATGAGTCGCATTGAAGGTCAATAATTTCCATTTGAAGGTCTTCTGGAATTTCTGCGACATTTACAGTGAAACGATTAGTCACTACATTGAAGGATCTCATGAGAACGGTAATCACGGAATCTCTCTTGAAACTCATTCTGTAGCTGAGGAATTGCAGCTACATATTGAAGAGTGACTGTGATTTTAACATTATTTTGAAATGGGTCAAGTTCTGGATTTTTAATTGCTGCTTAAAGAGTTCTAATTTCAATTCAAAAGCTTTGATGTCATTGAACAAAACATGCACCAGTTGATCTTTTGACTGGAGCTTCAAATTTAAATCATTCAAATTTGAAGAAATGTCCTTCAAGAAGGAAAAATCAGCCATCCACTTAGGGTCGTTGAACTGTGGAATTAACTTGCCCTTTGCTGCCATGAACTCCTGTATGGCTTCCTTCAATTCAAAAACCCTTGTGAGAACTTTTCTGTGGCTTAACCAACACATGTCACAAAAGTAGATAACATTGCCATAATTAGAATCCCACTCAGTCTGTAAAAAGTTTTAAAACTGTCGATGGTTCAAGCCTCTTGCTCAGATGAAATTTACAATTCTGTGATAATCTTCGTTACGTTATCAAAACGAAGAGATTTAGCATATAAATTCTCCTGGTAAATAATGCAATGGTAGCTGATTAAATTATTAGTATCCACTTCTGGCTCTTCTTTTAGAAGAGCTACAACCTCAGCTTTCCTGCAGATGCTCCATCTGAAAAAAATTATTCATTTTAAAATCTCTTTAAAAATTTATTAATTAATTCTAAGAAGAAAGTAAAATCTGTTAAAAGGGAAAAGTTTTTTGTGTTCGTTTTCGATCATTAAATATAATGAATGTCATGAAACAGGTAATCATTGGGCAAAATGAATTTTGCATTTGTACACAGAATGTTTATTCTGGGAGGGGGGGAGGAGTTCAACCTCACTTCTTGAAGTCTATATCCACCAATGATACACTTTTCTTTATTTTTTATATATATTGGCAGGCCACACAAAAGAGCCTGACTGGCCACAAGTGGTCCCCTAGGTCATGGGATGAGCATCCTGGTCCTACAATATAGAAAAATCACTTGTTACAAACTGATACAATTTCGAAAAAATGCTTGCTACAAACTGCTACAATTTCAGAAAATTGCCTGTTACAAACTGCTACAATTTTGGAAAATTGCTTGCTACAAACTGCTGCAACTTCAAAAATTTACTGCTCCAAAATAGTTTTTTGTAATCACATCACTGCTAACTTCAAAATAGCCCTCTTCAATTGCTCAGGAAGGCATTTTTAAATAAAATGCAATAATTTAAGAGTGAATTTTACTGGCGCAGTTTCTACAAAATATTGTCACAGGGCTGCCACTGCCAACTAAAAAGGTGACTAAAGCGACTATTTTTTAAGAAAGGCAATTATGGCAACTTTTTTGATCAAAATACACCCCAAAACGTATACTTATTTTGTCCACCTTTTTTATAAAAATCACTCAGCATTATTGTTTTACAGGTTTTTGAATTTTGTCGTGTATCTTGCATTAAGCGAAATCCCATCACCACTGACAAGAACCACACTTTTATGAGTGTGTGTCACTTCACATGGGTGCAAGTTTTCCATCCACAGGACGGATCTCTGTCTTTGAAAAATTTCTTAAAACAGAGGTGCGGAAACATTTGTTTCATTTTGATTATTTTTTCCACCATAATCTATGATGTCCATGAGGACCTGCTTGTTCCTACCAATGCCAATTACTACGGATTCTTCATAGTTTTCGTGGGAAACATCCTCACACACACAAACACACATCCAACAGATTACAGAATTTGGATAGTTTTCTATGGAAAATTACTTTTTATCCAGGACGATGTATATTTACAGCCATGTGCGTGGTATTGCCCATCAGCATGACAATGGGGATTTGTGGCTGTGTTTATAGTAATGCCAATCCGTGTAACAACAGGGATTTACTGCTGCAGCCCGTGTAATGTAAATTAAGATCACTTTTTTTTCATGGAAGTAATAAATATGCTTCTGTAAAAATTATCAAATTCAGCATGCATGTCTAAATGGTTAATTTTTTAATTATTTTCACATAAACAGTGCAATTGCACAGTTCTGTTTATGCTCTCGTGAAGAGCCGAGAGTCCATTAGTATATTTTCCATTCATCCTCATATTTTAAATATTACATATTAGATTGACTGAACTAGCTTATTTTCATATTCTGGTTAATTTGTTTAATTATATTTGTATAAACAGTATGATTGGCCAATCAGTTTATGTTCTCTTGAACCGTCGGGAGTCCATCAGCATCGTTTCTCATCCATCTCCATCTTCCAAATATTGTATGTCAGATTGACAAAACTAGCTATTTTCATTTCCTGGTAAATTTTTTAATTATTTTCATAAATATAGTATGATTGTAGAATTAAGTTTTATGTTCTTCTCTCTCGTGAATTGCCAAGAGTCCACTAGTATCTTTTTCCATCCATCGCCATCTTCTAAATATTGCATGTTAGACTGACTGAACTAGCCTATTTTCATATTCTGGTAAATTATAATAATTTTTTTAATGCTTAATTTTTTAATTATTTTTGCATAAATAGTGTGATTGCGCAATTCAGTTTCTGTGTAAAAACATTTTTCTTTAGCAGTAGGCATTTTCAATGTTGTAATAACTTATCATTTTTTGAGGAAAATAAAACATAAATTTTTTGTCTGATGTAAAAAAGTATTTTTCCCAGTTTTTCCTTAAGTGATATTGAACAGACAATACGCTGACTTGTAAAGCGCCATAAAAAATGCTCACTGCACTATCTACTGGATTTTTACTTTCTAATGTTGGCAGGTCTTCTATATATTGTATATTAAATAGACTAAACTAGCTTTTTTTCATATTCTGGTTAATTATTAAGGTTCATTTTTAATTTTTTTTGCATAGACAGTACAATTGCACAATTCAATTTATGTTCTAGTAAATTGTCAAAAATTCATTAGTTCTTTTCCATTGATCTCCATCTTGTAAGTATTTTGTAATAGATTGACTAAACTAGCTTATTTTCATATTCTGGTTAATTATTTTCACATATACAGTAGGATTGTGCAATTCAATTTATGTTGTCGTGAATCGCCACGAGTACATTAGTATTTTTTTCTTCCATCTCTTTCTTCTAAATGTTGCATATTAGATAAACTACACTAGGATATATTCATTTTCTGGTTAATTATTATGGATCATTTTTTAGTCATTTTCCCATACACAGTGCCTATTTTGAAAAATGGGTAGAATATTCCCTGTGAAGGAATATTTTCTAAAAACTGGTATTAAACAATGATTTAGGCAAATAAAAGCAACCATTTTGGTAATAATATATTGAAATTGGATATATTCACATCTTTAAATAATATTTCACTTATTAACCTGACTATTGAAAAAGCTTAAAAACTAATAATACTTTCCTTCTTTACTGAAATCTTCAACTGGTTGGCATCTCTGCTTGACTTAAAGGTATCATATATATGCAATTCCTATCCATTGGCAAAGCTTCAAAATAGGAACTCAAATATAAAAAAGTCAACATTCAACAACAAAGTCTAAAAATGTTTAAATTCATCGATTGTGGATAATTTTAAAGAACATACTATTGTTGTATGTGGGAACTTATGATATAATGGAGTAAAGTTAGAATGTTTTCAGTCTTGGCCAAGTGTCCTAAGTTGTACCCATGTTCCTATTGTGTGATGTCACCAGGAGGGTTTGAAGGTGGACTTTTTTTCTTTAGGATGAATGAATAGGCAGATGTCTGATGCTCCAATATTCTTAGCGATGAGCTTGATGGTGCTGCATAATTTATTTAGTCTTGGATTCAGCTGTGAATTCTGTCGATCTACCCCATAAATGTGACTTAAAATTACTGAAAATAAATAGGAGAGGGTATTTACTGGAATTTTCTGCTAGAAAAACAAGTAAAATTCCTTCAATTCATCCTCTGAAATGAAATGAAAAAGTGCAGAGTATATAAGGAGAGAAGACTTGAAACTTTTAGCTAAAGACAAAAAAGTATATTTGTATTAATAAATTGATTTATTTCTATGATGAAATTTTTTATTTTTTGTGGTGTTTTTAGGATGGGGGAGGAGAGCTTTCCTACAGAAGATGAATCGATGGAATTCTAAAGTGGTTCTTTTCTGTGATAAAATTAGGATCGATATTGTGATTAGGATCGATATCAATTTTATCGATATTGTGACTAGCCGAATACCCGTTGAAAATCAACGTTCTCGCAATAAGCAACCCCTGAATACTGTAATTTTTTTAATAATTCGCGTTTCACATTTCTTCGGCAAATCGAATATTTTACTGTGCAGAACCCCCCTAAAGAAGAAAATATTGGAAAACTTAAATTGCACACCTTTTCCTTTGCGAACTATCTACCAGTACACCTAATTAAAGTCTCTATCTCATCCCGAAGCATACTAATTTATCATCTCCCCTTTCGAACGTTTTTCTCTGGAGCACACCCATAAATGAACATTTTTGAAAAACTCTGTTTGCCTTGGGTTTCTTATCAGAGGATTGGCCCATATACCAAATATCAAGCCTCTATCACATTTAAAATGAAGCGTGTCTCATTTATTCGGAAAATCGAACATATTGGTGTGCCACACCCCCTAAAGTAGCAAATATTGGAAATCTGAAATTGCGCTCTTTCTTCCTTTCAAACTATCTCCCCGTACACAAAATTTGAAGTCTATCCTATAGCGAAGCATATTTTTCTATCACTTCACCTTTTGAACGTTTTCCTGTGTAGCACCCCCTTAAATGAACATTTTTGAAAAACCGTATTCATCTTGGGATTGTTCTTCAAATGATGAGCCCATATACTAAACTTCAAGCCTCTATCACATTGTAAAGGAGGCGTTTTCAATTTGTTCGGCAAATCGAATATTTTAGTGAGCGGCACCCCCCTACAATAGCAAATGTTGGAAAACTGAAATTGCATACTTTCTACCTTTCCAATTATTTACCCCTACACCAAATTTGAAGTCTCTATCTCATCGCGAAGCATGCTTTTTCTATCATTTCATCTTTTGAATGTTTTTGTGTTGAAAACCCAGACCGTCCGACTCATCCGGTGGACTTGAGCAACTATTTGGACGGCCGGAAATGTTTTTGTGTGTAGAACCCACTCCCTTAAATATGCATTTTTGAAAAACTCCATTTTGATTGGGTTTACTATCGCATTATTCGCCCATATACCAAATATCAAGTCTCTGTCACATATGAAAAGGGGGTTTCGTCTTCATTCCGAAAATCAAACATTTTGGTGTGCGGCACACCCTAAAGTAGAAAATATTGGAAAACTGAAATTGTACACTTTCTTCCTTCCAAACTATACCCATACACCAAATTTGAAATCTGTATACCATCATCAAGTGTTTTTTTATCAATTTACCTTTCGAACGTTTTCTCTGGAGCACCCCCTAAAGGAATATTTTAGAAAACTATATCTGTTTTGGGTGTTTTCGTCAAATGATTAGCCCATACACCAAATTTCAAGCCTCTATCAAATTTTAAAGTAGCCGTTTCCCATTTATTCGGTAATTCGAGCATTTTGGTGTGCGGCACCCCCTTAAGTAGAAAATATTCGAAATCTGAAATTGCACACTTTCTTCCTTTCGAACGGTTTACTCATACACCAAATTTGAAGTCTCTATCTTATCGCAAAGCATGCTTTCCTATCATTTCACTTTTTGAACGTTTTGGTGTGGGGCACCCCCTCTAGAGAACATTTTAAAAAAATTCGATTTTTCCTGGGGGTTTTATCGAACGACCGAGCCGTGTACCAAATTGCAAGTCTATCTATTCAGAAAGTGCCCAAACAAAGTGTGACGGACACTTGGCAATTAGTATATACTAGCCGAATGCCCGTTAAAAATCAACGGTCTCGCAATAAGCTGTCCCTGAATAATGTAAATTTTATAATTATTCGCGTTTCATATTTATTCGACAAATCGAATATTTTGATGTGCAGAATCCCCTAAAGAAGAAAATATTGGGAAACTAAATTTGCGCATTTCTTCCTCTGTTTGTCTTGTGTTTTTTAATCAGATGATTGGCCCATATACCAAATATCAAGCCTCTATCACATTTAAAAGGAAGCGTGCCTCATTTGTTCGGAAAATCGAACATATTAGTGTGCGCACCCCTTAAAGTAGCAAATATTGAAAATCTGAAATTTCACACTTTCTTCCTTTCAAACTGTCTACACTTACACCAAATTTGATATCTCTATGTCATTTCGAAGCATGGTTTTTTATCAATTCACTTTTCGAACGTTTCACTCTGGAGCACCCCCTTAAACGAACATTTTTGAAAAACTATATTCTTGCGTGTTTCCGTCAAATGATTAGTCCATATACCAAATTTCATGCCTCTATCAAATTTTAAAGGAGCGTTTTCGCATTTATTCTGTAAATCGAACATTTTGGTGTGCGGCACCCCTTTAAGTAGAAAATATTGGAAATCTGAAATTGCACACTTTCTTCTATTCGAACGATTTATCCATTCACCAAATTTGAAGTCTATCTCTTCGCAAAGCATGCTTTCCTATCATTTCACTTTTCGAACGTTTTAGTGTGCGGCACCCCCTTAAGTAGAAAATATTGGAAATCTGAAATTGTACACTTTCTTCCTTTCGAATGATTTACCTATACACCAAATTTGAAGTCTCTATCTCATCGTAAAGCATGCTTTCCCATCATTTCACTTTTCGAACGTTTTGGTGTGGGCCCCCCCCCCCCTCCCTCTAAAGAACGTTTTCAAAAAATTCGATTTTTCCAGTGGGTTTTATCGAACAACCGAGCCGTATACCAAATTGCAAGTCTCTATCTATTCGAGAAATGCCTAAAAAAAGCATGACGGACACTTGGCAATTAGTATATAGATAGATAGATAGATTATTTTTTTTGGGGGGAGGGGATATTATCTCTCTATATTAAAAAAAGTAGTTGACGCCGATGCCGTTGTTTCACAAATGTCTCATTTCTCGAGATTCTTTGCTTCGTACCGCAAAAACTATTACATATAAAAATATGAAATTTGGTATATCAAATTAATGAGGAAAAAAAATCTCAAGGCTTTTTTCTGTTTGACTTTCCTGATTATGATGTATTTTCTTTCGTAAATGGAAAAAAAAAATTGCCTAAAAATATGTGTGAAAAACGGTTTAATATTTTAATTCATATTTGCAAATAATTATTTAAAACAATTTATTAAATAAATTTTAAGGGATGATAACAGCAAATAATTTCTACAAATATAAGAATTGAAAATCATTGTGTTTAACTTATAGCTGCATATCCTGGAAAAATTGAAAGTTTGATTAACTTAAAATGTTATCAATTTTATAACTTAAATAAAGTTACTCTCCAATTGCAGTATTTTTTAAGTTATAAATACTAATAGAACCCACCAGAGAGAGGCGTTTCAAAAGATAGGAACGTGCTCCCATTGCAGATTTTAACATTTATACTGGAGTTATCCTAACTTTGGGAACGTCTCCTTTAGGCGGGTTTTGTGAACATTAACGTTTGGTTTTGACCATAGTCCATAGAGAAATCGTGCTGTCTGACCTCAATCTTTGTGAAATTTAATGCCAACTGCGTGATAAGACAATTTAAGTGTCTATAAAGTTCACAAATTTGTGGAATATAACACGTTTTCGAGTTTCCATTCCACATCATGGTATATGTGCAAAGCGCAAAAGCGATCCACAGATACTGTTATTTTCAAGGGGAACGCAATCCTTATAGAATATAATTAGCTGATATATTACCAGAAAAAATTAACGTTATTTACATGTTTGTATTTTAAACTATTTGTGATTAAGGAATTTAAAGTACGTTACAATTATTTAAATGCTGTCTTCATTCGTATAAAATTTTATATATTATGCGTTGGAATAAAAATGTTTTTTTAATTCCTTCGAACAAATCAAATGCATGAGTATATGTAGAAAGTTGAATAAATATTATAATAGTGTCGAAAATCAAAATTCAGTTTTTATCCCAGCTCGGACAGTCTTGACAGGCTGCGTGTACTAGGTTCTTTTGTCTTATTTGGCCTGTAAAGCAAATAAGTCATAATTTCCATTATAAATTCCTTCACTAAAGGTATCCTTCTCTTAGCAGCAGGAATCTGTTATCATATCCTTGGTAATGATTTTTTTTTTTCATCTCCTTCCCTCAAAATGTTCTTTTTAATCTTAAGTAATCTATTCTAGTATAAATTGTGATGAAATTTATTTATAAAAATGTATAATTCATAATGAAAGTATTATAAGTTTTATTTCTAATGAATTTTAAATTTCAATATATTTTTTCAAAATTAACATATTTCCTTAATTTTTAAAGCTGAGGAGTTTTCCATTTTAACACTTTCCAACATAGTGGAAAAGTGTTTATGACTTTGTTCATTCCGTCTGTCTGCCTGTCTGTCCGTTCGCACAATAACTGCAGTAAAAAAGACTTTATCAAAATGAAATTTTAGTATGTTGTGCAGACGGTTTGTGGAACATATGAGAATGTAAATGAATAATATCATCCAATTAGTTTTGGATTGAACCCAGGTTGAATAAGTGAAATACATTGAACCCTATGGGACCTCATTTTTGAAACATTTTTTAAGCGAAGTTGAAATTCGCAAATTGCTTCGAAAATTTTAGAAAATATTTAAATTATCCTATAAAATATATGAAAAAAAATTTTCAGCAAAATATGTTCGATAGTTTTTTAAATAAAAATTGAAATAGTAATTATACCCATATTATATGAAGAGATCACGTGACACATTCCAAAATAAAATAAGGCATCCATTTTTTTCCTAGTGTCAAAAACGTGATTTTAAAAGTTATAAATTTATATTCAGTGTTGCATCCGTCCTAAAACCGCTTTATTTTTGCGTATTTTCTGTGTATCTATATTCTGCGCCAACGCAATTACAATATTTTTTAGTTTAAATGATTATTAAACTTTGATTATTTCTACAACGCAACTTAATTTTTACGTATGCAGAATGTAAGCAAAGCAAGCTGTAGGATGAGTTGTATAAGAATTACTGAATTTTAACGCAGAATTATTTAGCTCTGGAGTCTGGAATATAGGTGATATGAATGAAATATTCATTGATTTTACATAGAAAGGCAGACGATTTTATAGCATTGCCTTTTTAATGAAGTTTTAGGCATGGAGTTAGAAAGTACTTTTAACTCCATGGTTTTAAGTTTTTAAGTAGAATAAATTTTTGTAGTTCTTTGATTCTATGCTACGTCATATAGCAGCACTTATTGAATTCCAATGCGTTTGACCTCTTAATTGTTTAAAATTCACGGTAACGTATTTGTGGCATACTCGTGGTCAATAGGTTATTTTTGTGATACTTTCAGAAATGTATTGTTTCGGGCATGCAGTTTGAGGGATCACTTGACTTACTCAGCTGTCTTACTTTTTCAGCTATTAACATTAAGAAATACCTAACGATTAAAAATATTTTAAATATATATTAAAAAACGTTAAAATAAATTTTCCACCTGATCCCTTGATCCGCAGTTGTTTCCCTTAAAATTTTGCTCCTCCCCCTCCCCCTCTGGCGACTACTGAATCCCCTTTGTTTTGCCTCTATTTTCATTGAAGACCACTGTTGCTTAGATACGCCCTAGGCGAAAATGTTTCTTGAAGTAGCCCCCAAATTCCCCATTCTCAGCTTCTAATTCAGCGACTTTGATGGTGGCTATAGTCTCTGCATCATTTGTACGTGTCACCAGAATATATATTTCCTATCAACCCCCTGGACGCAACTTTTACTTCAATTAGCCTCCCCCCTTCCTCCCAATTTCACCCCTCGGCTCCTAATTGAGCGGCATTGATTCTGCTTGTAGCTATAGTCTCTGCACTTCACCTGGATATACATATTTTTGTGTCAACCCCGTATGTGTAACTTTCAGTTTAACTAGCGCCCATAATATTATATCTCCTTTCCTGATTGAGCGATTTTGGTTTTGCTGGTGACTATAGTTTTAGCACCATTTGTATATATCACCTGAATATGCATCTTTATTGTGACAAATCCCTGAGCGTAACGTTTACTTCAGTTACACCTCCTCGCCCCCAAATTTTCCATCTCACCTCCTAATTCAGAGATTTTGATTCTGCTGGTGGCTGTAGTCTCTGAACCATCTGTACGTATCACCAGAATATGCATATTTTTTAGTCAACCCCTGGGCGTAACTTTTGGATTAACTAGTCCTCCACAATTTTGCATCTTGGTTCTGCTGGTGGTTCACCATCCGTACGTTTCATCTGAATATATATTTTTTTCTTATCAACTCCCTGGGTTCAACTTTTACTTTAAGTATCCCCCCTCCCAATTCGACATCTTGGTTCTTATAATTGGGCGACTTTGATTCTGCTGGTGGCTATAGTCTCTGCAATATCTGTACGTTTTACCTGAATATGCTACATATCTTTTGTGTTAATCCCCTGGGCGTAATATAGCCCTCACAATTCTACATCTCGGTTCTGTGAATATGAGTTCTAGCCGTTCTGAACAACTTAGTCATCCTCCAAGAATAAATTTTATATAAATTTTGTATTTTCTTCTGAGAAAGTAATTGTTTGATAGAAATGCAAGAATTGCAAAGCCACAACTTGCCAGATTTTGATTTATTTCTGTTTTTCGGGATTGCTTTGAAACAGATTATTTGTATACATGACAATGACATTCTTGTATACAAATTTTTAGGCAAATAATACAAGCAGTTCAATGTATTGCAGTTTCAATTTCACTCTGTATATAACCAGAAAGTTACCATTCCTTTATTAATCCAAGCTATTTGTCTGCAACTCTGACTACCTTCTACCATTTCAAACACTTGTAATTTAAATACCGGTACCTGCTTGATAGGGGTATACTAGGAAATGAAGAAATACTTTGAAACGAGCATTATTCGATGTAAATTCCTTTTATAAGCCCTTATTAGGGGAAGTAATGGAAAAAAGAAAATGATGTAAAAATACGCTTTTCTTTGTTAATGTCAGCTTTTCAGAACACAATCATAATATTGAAATGAAAATAGACCAATATAAGTGACTGGTGTGCAACAACTATTGTTTAGAATTCTGAGAGCGTATCAATGAAGCCTAGCTACTACATTAAACTGCTCATGTATCAAGTGAACCAAAGGCTGATAACCTCTCTAGCCTTGCAGCACACCTCATTGAGCTACTGAACTGTTCGCAGACGACTAAAATAATAAGTGACTTAAACAGATCGACTTTTCTTATACTCAACCAGCTGTGGTGCCTATAACTAGCAGTCACTTTTTTCAGCCATAGATACCTAGATTGCTGAAATTAGACAGATACAACCAAAATTGCAGTTACACAAGGTATTAGGGAAAGTCTTCGACATGCCAATAACTCAAGAAGTATGAGAGTTATCGTGTATTTTTATGCACATGTATAAAAATTCCCTATGGTGCTATACGATGAGACAATTTTTGGGGACTGATTTCTATTCTTAGGAAAGCACTGGGGCTATCTCACTTTCTGCTAGATATAGTGAAAAAGGCAATTCCAAAGCTGTAGAGCGTTGCAAAATTAGTATTAAGCATTTTTGCCCCACAGTAAAATAACTCCCTACATAATTTTTAGAGATAATTTTATTAACCTGCATGTAATTGACTGTTTCCCTTATTTAAAACAGGAAACGAGATAGATAAAGGGAGTCTGTCCCCTCAAGTTGCCTCATTGTGCAACATAATTGAGGTTTCCTGTATACTTGCAAAAAATATAACTCTAATACTTCTCGAGTTATTGACCTTTCTTGACACCCTGTATATGCACCCACGTAAGCCGCTGCAGCCTTGTAGTATATGTACACATAAGTATGCTTGCGGACAGTTATGGCTAATAGCAAACATGATTTCTGAAAGTGAAACAATATAATTGACTATTATTTTCGTAGCGTTCCAGATATATACCCGCCATGCAAACGCTTAGGTTGCTCTACCCCAGCACATGCCTGACATGCAGCTCTGGATATTTTTTGGAAATCCAGGCTAGCTAGAGTGTAAGAAACTCAGGGTTTTTCAGAGTTGAATGCTCGCCATTTTGCTCTGAAAATTCCTGATGTCATTACCTTCTTGTGCCCAGACCTCCAACTTAGCGCTTGGGAAAAACAGAGCCATAAACTTCCCTCAGATTTCCACGAAATCTAACCATTTTGCCATTCCACTTGTCATCAAAGAGCGGGGGAGATATCCCGACGCTACGAGAATGTGTGGTCCCGATACGACGGGGTCATGAGAAACAATCTCAAAGTTCATTTTGTTAGGTGGTCTCAGAATTTTTAGCATGAATATATACTCAATACAGGGCACGCATCGAGGGAGACGCTTACCATCTTTACGTGAAGCAAGTCGATGCCTTACGACTTGTCGTCTCAGGCCGATTTTACCCGGCTTTTCTAATCTTCAATATTTGTTTCTGCTGAGTTTGAAAATAAAACCTTACTTTAATTTCACAACTTCTGATTTGAAAGTTTCTTTAATTTTGGAACTATTTACTATCTGCATCTTTTACTATTTTTTTTGATAAAATCATCGCCTTATCAGAATCCCTGGATATGAATCCCATGTTATCCGAGAGGACGTATACCATATGCATTCGACGTTCCCGAAATGACGTCGACAACCTGATCATCAATATTTAATTTACATTCGGCTGAGCCAATACAGCTGAACGCAGCGATTTTTTCTCCGCGAGCGAGATAACCCTACATAGAGTTATTTTTTTTATTTATTGATAATGTGTACGATGGGCCAAAGTTGAAAAGACCAATCCCTCCACCGAGTTCCGATCTAAATTGGGTGGCACTTCCCGGCCGTCTAAACAGCTACCTTAAACTTTCGGGTAGGTCGGGCGGTCTGGGTCGAAGAAGAAAAGACACGTCGTTTTTTTTTTTTTACTGATCTTGGATCTCATATCCGTGTCTGGTTACATGGGTAAGTAATAGCTAATGATGGAAATCCATGGCTGTTCAAATCTAAACAATGTAATAAATTACACCCCAATATAAATGTAATTAACTGCCAATTCATTTATCAATTTTTTAAGAAGCGTTTAGGTAGGTAGAACCAGTTTAAGCATATTTTAAACGCATCCTTATACTTTTCAAGCATAAGACGCTGCACCTAGTTATCTGTTCAAAGGTGATGAATCCTGGTCTAGAAAACAGGTCATGCGGAAATTAATTTTACCCCCCTCCCCTTCTTCATTATCAAGCGTACCACAATACTTAAGGGATTTAATAGCCATAATGGTAATAATAATTAGTAATGTTACTACTAATGTGTTATAATTGTAATTGGGGCAGGGTTTTTGTCTCAAATGTGGTCTGGCGTCGCCATACCGCAGCAATCGTCACTGATGCTCGTATGCTATGCGGGCAGATAACAGCCAATGATAGATCCTACGATTGCTGATCTCAAAACAATACAGATCATATTAAAACAATACTTGCTTGCAGTACTCTAATTATATACGTCCGCAATGTGAGCACATAGGCCGCTGCACCAAAGTACATTACCACCCACAATACAATACACTGCCTCTCATGGCACCTCAGATATCGCAGGGGCATAGGTCGTTGTGCCCCAGTACTGTTGACCATTATCGCTTCCTGACGAATGACGAACTGTTATTTCCATGTAAAGTTGAACAGCAGAGCTACGTCTTTTACCTGCATGATGAAAATACTGACTGCAACAGAATAAGATTGTTAAAATAACGAACGTTTCAATTAAATAATAAGTGAAATCTTAGACGTCAAATAAATTAATGGAATTGGTAGTTTATGACGACATCAGTTTGAGGTCACGAAGGGAATTATTACGCACCAACACAAAGAGAGAGAGAGAGAGCTAGCATTGTTCAGCATTTAAATAAAGGAAATAGGTGACTTCACGGAATATGCAAATTCCTTTGCAGCACCGAGAAAAAATTTGCATGATGGTGGACATGATCATGCATGGAACCACGGAAGTATAGGCTCCCCCCTCTAATATATTTTACCAATCATACAATAAACAGTTGTATGTGCTGGGAGAATTGCAGAACTCTACAACTTCTGTCTCATTTGGTCGGTATGTGTATTAAAATGTATCAAGTTTGAAAAGCTATGAAATTAACACACCGAAATTAAATATTGCACAATGAAGAAAATTTCTGATGTGAAGTGGTAAATATCTACAGGGTTCCTTGAACCCCAATAACTTTGTAAGGAAAGGTTCATGAGTGTACATGTTAGCTACAGTAAATTAACCATGCTCAATCGAATAAAAGTGATTGCATTGCTCCTAGAGGAGAATTTTAGAGTTGGGATAACCAATTTGACAATAAAGCGAGATAGAAAAAATGTCAATTACAAAGTTATAGAGAATTATCTAATTAGTAGGAATCTACTTCAGGAATGCACGAAACTCGTTTATGGAAGGCAATAAATACCTGTTAATAAGTCGTATCATCAGGGATTGACGATTGTAACACGGTGATGCATGTCTTTATCTCTGGCCATGGTCCCTTCCTTGAGTACCTCCATTATTTTAAATTTAAATCTACCTCTAACTGTCCCTGTAACTCCTTTGGAGATGCTGACCACTACGTTTTTTCATGTCCCTTTTCTAAAAAGTTTCATCTGGTCAAACCTTCTCCTTCTCACCGTGCGGCTTGGTTCTCCAAAGTCCGTCAAAACAATATTTTAATCAACAAACTGAAAAACTATTCTCGTTGCTAGAGATGTTTCAAACCGAGTTGTGACTGGCCTGTGGGTGTTTTTTGCTTTTAATTTCTGGTGATTAATGGGATCTGCACTGTTCCGGGGCTGTTTTGTCGTGTTGTTCTTGCTTTGTTTTTATTGTTTTTGAAACTTTGTTCGTTCCTTGTTATCTTGTTTTTCCCTTATAGTGTTTTCTTTGTTTGTCTTCTATTTGTTTACCATATGTAGTTTTTCTTTGTTTTGTTCTAAATATATATATAGAGAAAGTTTTTAATATCGTTCTTTGACTTCGCTCACCTTCATCTTTTACATTTGGCCTTTGTTTTGTCACCCCTTCTGTTTTGGGTGATATTTTAAATCATTACAAAATCTAAAATTTATTCAAGTTTAAAAAGAAAAAAAAATTGTTTTGAAATATACTTCCATGTCTTACCTGTCTTTCATATCTGTGTTACACCAGTATTTTGTTTACTACTGGCAATGCTGTATATACTTGTATCAAATGTAAATTTTTTGGATCTATAATAAACGTCCCGTGGCAGTTCGCTGACCGTGGAGATCGGTCTCCGCTATCCTAATTTTTCCCGGCCGCCCAAATTGCTGCTCTATGTCCTCGGATGAGCCGGACGGTCTGGGCTTTCGACGGTGATACATGCAATGCTTTTAAATTTTAATTCGAGAAAGAATCCGAGACGCCCTACTCATACTTTAAATGAGTAGGGCGTCTCGCATTCTTTCTCGAATTAAAATGTGCATGATTAGTATAGTGACGGAGGGCATTTGGAACAAGCTGTAAATTAGATTCCTGTACATATAAGCGTTGTTTATTTTAGAATTCCTTAATAGAACAGCAATTCGTCAGCAACAATATTGTATGAGCTAAATGCCTTCTGTACCAGTTTTATTGCCGATTTTTTCATTATAATGAGTAGGATGACAGGTAGTATAATGGCAATGCTCTACAGGTTGGTAGCGAATGCTGCTATATGATTTAGTATGCCGCTACCATACCAAATTTTTCGACAAAAATACTTCTCCAGTTACAATATATAACACTAGCTTACTATCACCATTAATATCCCTTGAGTATTGTGGCGCGATTGATGTCGTGTGTGGGGGGGAGTAATCTGTATATTCACATGACCTGCTTTCTCGACCAGGATTTGCCATTACTACAGGTAGTATAATGACAATTCTGTACGACTTTGTAATTAGCTTTTTTCGTCTCTCTCGCTTTATTGCCGAGCTTATTATACTAACTTTTTAATTTTTTGCCAGGGGCGCTGAAATCACTTTTATTCGATCGGACATGGTCACTTTACTATAGATAGACTCACTACATGTACAGCTGTGGAAAAAAAGAGCCACTCCTCTTTTATTCTGATATCGTGAACATGACCTGTTTTGTGCAGAGCTTTACGGATTACGGATTCCAGAAGGAAAATCGAAATAGCCAAATTTTGAAAAATGATTAGACAATATCATCTGAGTGACTCCAGACGATGGGAGGTAATAGGGCGTCTCGAAGAGGGCTAGTGACAATCGGAAGTAGCCCGAGCCCTAAATGTCAATCATTCTGTTAGGTAACGCTTGTGGAACAGGTATCAAAGTTAAGGAACAGTATTGCGAAGACGAATAAGTGAACGTCCAAGGGCCACAATTGTTCAGGATGAACGTTTTCTGAGTCTGCAAGCACGACGCCACAGGTTAACCACTGCACATCAGCTTGCTTTCGATCTTGCAGCTTCGGCAGGAAGAACAGTTTCTCGGCAAATTGTTCACAAACGGCTACATGCAGGTCAGCTGTATACAAGACGATCAATGCCTTGCGTCCCACTGACGCCTTTGCACAGAGAGGCTCGCTTAAACTGAGCTCGAGATCACCTCAACTGGGCGCCACAACAATGGGATACTATGCTCTTCACTGATAAGTCACGGTTTGGTGTACAGAGTGATTCTCAACGGTTATTAGTATGGAGGACGCCTAGAACTTTCTATCACTCACAGAGACGGTGGTTTGATGGTTTGGGCAAAGATTGCTGTCGGCGCCCACACTGATCATTAACAATAGCTTAAAGATATTGTTGCAACATTACACGGAGAGTTGCAGGAAGTAGTCACTTCAGAGGATCTGAATTATTACATTCATAGATATCACGGACAACTACTGGAAATCTGAACCAAGTCTTACAGGAAAAGGTCGGCCACACACTCTTCAAAAATACGATGTTGGACGCAAGAACTAACCATAGCAAGAAATCGCCTGAAAGCACTGTACAGGAGAAAAACAGCAGACTCCAACAATAACACAAACCTAACATACTCTAAAGAAAAAGCACTATGCAAGAAGCAAATTCTCCAGGCTTAAAAACAAGTTAGACAAACTTTCTGCAGTACCACAGCATCGAAATTTAGCTCAGTCTACAAAAAAGCATTTAAAAAGGTTTTCACACCAGAGCTTTTCACAGCACAGAATATGTAAAAACAACAAGTACTTGAAGTTTTAAGCCCCAGTCTTTTCCAATCACAGCAGAACAGGAGTCTGCAATTCTGCACTTGAATCCGAATAAAACTCCAGGTCTAGATGCCATCAACATGAGGATACTAAGACAGCTTCACAAGTTACAGCCACTGCACCACTTCTACAATAAATGCTTACGGCTCAACGCATTTCCTAAATCATGGAAAGTAGGTGAAGTTTTCTCAGAAAAGAAGCGAAAACACTTCACTGCCTTCGTCATACAGATCAATATGTTTACTCCCTGCGGCCAGTAAAATCCTTTAAAGAATTATATTCAACAGATTAATCTACTTCTTAGAGTCAAACCACAAACTACACCAATTCCAATATGGCTTCTGGGAAAGCAAATCCACAGAACACGCACTGCATCACACAATTAACTACGTCAACAGCAGTGGAGTATCGGGTTATTATTCAGGTGTAATTTCCATTGATATCAAGGGAGCTATTGATAACCTAAGCTTGTAACACATAATAACTACCCTTAAGAAACTCAACTGCCCAAGCTACATCATCAATACAATTAACAGCTACCTGCAAGACAGACAAATTTGCTTTAGTATTGAAGCAAAGACAAGATGTATTAACATCTATGGAGGTTGCCCTCAGGACTCATGGAGACACTACTGTGGAACTTGGTAGTAAACGAAATTATCTTAAACCAAAATCAAAACCCAAATATTTAAGTAATTGGTAATAGCTTATGCCGACGACTTTGTAATTCTAACAAAAAGCAAGCAAATAAGGAAGCTTGAACAGGTAATAAATCAAGTTACTACAGATAACTTCGCACAACAGGTAAGAACTTTTCATTTGCAAATAGCAACTAGAAAAACAAAAGCCATTGTCTTCAGCAAGCCACGGCACTAACACAGAAAACCAATTTTCAAGTTAAAAGGAATCAACATACTTGTTACAACAATACTGAAATACTTGGGCCTCATGCTTGATAGTAATCGTTCTTTCATTCCACGCATAATAAGCCTGCGACAAAGTTCCAGAGTACAGTATCAAAGAATCATCCGCATATAATTATCAACTTGGGGCCTCCTTAGTACTGACCTCCTAACCAGACAGTGCCATCCAGAATCTTCGCATTTGCAGCAGGAGCATGGACAACTAATCTCAAACACCATGCAAAACGCAATCTCATCCATGCGTAGATTACCCCTGCTCAGGGTACTAAGTGCCTATCGCACCAGTTCAAACGCAGCTCTTCAAATAGTAGCAGGGCTGTCACCGACAACCTTATCCTTACGCAACGAAGTCCTTTCTTTACACTAATGCCATTCGAGACTACGATAGCATAGCCCTGATACTCTCAGACTATGAACGTAAGCAATCGACATGGAATATTGACCCGATCAAGGACACTAGTAATCAGCTCATTATGGAAAAATATTACTTCTAACAACTCTATATCTGATACCCGAACAGGGTAAATAACTCTATATTTGATATCTAAAATCAAAGTATCAAATGGAAAAAATATCCTCATCAGCAAATGGGTGTTAAAATAAATGGATGATAGAATATATAAAGCTTGTGGTTCGAGATTGCCAGCAAGAAAAATATATAGTTTATACTGAAACGTCCAAACAAACTGAACCATTGTCCTGTAATAAATAGTGACCCATTAAGGATACTTTTTGCTCTAGCTCAAAATGAAAGCTATCATCTTCTGATATTTGACAATGAAACAGCCTTTCGATATGGAAATCTTACTGGAGAAACTTACACGCATCCCTCAGAAGGCTATTGATAGAGTATGCAAGTTTCGAAAAGCTTTGTATGGCATGAAACCAGCTCCCTTCATGTGTAATGTGTGAATTACTGAATTCTTAAAATTTAATCATTTAGAGCAAGCAACTTAAATCAGAACCCCGTAATTTTAAATGACGCGATGAACTCATAGGCGTCCACAAGGACTGGCACTTGCCCTCCCTTGGAAGTTCAGGAGCATGTCTTTTTTTAATCGATAATAATGAAGGAAGATGTATTGTCTGTGTTATCTATCGCGGAAAATCTAAACGTCGTATGAACATAAAATTTGGTACATAGGTACTTCGGACCCAAGACGATACACTTCGACGAGATTGTTTCAAAATTCTTATTAGTGTTTAGTTATTTTAATTCGAAAAAAGTTGCCGTTTATGGGCCGCCATCTTTAGCATGGTGCTGGCGTCGCCATCTATATTCATGTTCCTAAATATAAAATAACAATGTAGAATTAAAAATTCAGATACAGACACATTGACTCACAATCTTCACGATTTTAAAAATAGTTATTCCTGAGGCTCTTGGCGATATCACTTTGTGAGGAGTATCCAGCTTGAATACGTCAACCTCCGGTATGTGTCAGTATTTGAAAACATGGCATTATTTGAGCAGAACAGATTGGACTTTAAAAAATCAATTAAATATTTTAACACGAGCTTTAAGGCAAGCAAAATATAAAATTTAAAAAATAAACGCTTGGAAGATTCCTTCGATGCGAGCATTTAAAACATAAATATTAACACAGTTATTGCACGGAAAAGAGGTCAGATGCCATTCACCCAATTACTAACCGCGCTTCAATCAAATACGGCAGGGTAGAGTCGTAGAGAACAACACAGCCACAGGAGAGCACAGGCTGATCTTGTTTGGCCAGGGTTGTGGTTTTAGCCAAGGAGGAGTACTATGGATGCATATGGACCACATCTTGAATGATCCTGCGGCGATGAGATTCTGCAAAGGTAAGTGCCTTGGTACTTGTAAATACTTTGAAAACCCTTCTGGACCCCTGCCTCGTATTAAATATGAATGTATTTATGATAATACCTCTACCGAAAAGTTTAATTCGCTCAAGTTGAAGTAATATAAATCTATAAATTTTTGTCCCCCTTCTCCCACTGAAGAGAGGAACGATAAAAGGAACCCTGTGATCACAAATGATACTAATGCTATGAGTTTTGATGTGAGTTTTGCCAGTCATAATGAAATGCCTAACAAGGAATTCGTATTCCCTAGCCCTAAGAGTCTGCAGAAACCCTGTCGTACTTCCCTCATCGACCCCCTCTCCACTAAAAATTATTTCCAAGCCCTTGAGCCGGAAGTCATGGAAACAAATGCTAAGCCCGTCATTGCCGATAAAGAACCCAGACCCCAACTCCTTTTTTGTAAATGCTTGCTCTGGGTGGCAGCAATTAGTAAAAGAAATTAATCTCCAGCTTGAAACTCCGATCTTTAGAATTTATAGTCGCGAAATGATCTGGCTCTCGCCGAATAATGTCGCAGATTACTGTAAGTTGCAAAAAATTCTGACCGATAGGAAAATTCCTATCAACTCAATAAACCTGAAATCTGAAAAACCTAAAAAGTTTCTCATACGCGGGCTCCCGGCCAACACTGAAATTGATGAAATCCGTGAAGAAATTAACTGCTTTGGACATCATGTTATTAGATTAACCAATTAATGCACAGAACCTCGTGGACGCCCCTCCCCCCTCTTTTTTTTTTGCTCTCTTACCCCGACTGGAAATTACTCTAATATTTTGGAAATTATATCCTTGTTGCACTTAAAAATTTAAATATCCCATTTTAATTCTAACGCTAATATAATATGTTTTAATTGTCAGCGACACGGGCACTCGTCCGAGTGTTGTAATTTCCCGGGCAGATGTCTCAAATGTGCTAAGATACATCACACCAGGGATTGCAAACATCCAAGGGATTCTCCCGCGGTTTGCTGCATTTGTCGGGGTGATCATCCAGCAAATTTCTGACTTTGCGAACCCTCAAAATAGACCCCCCCCCCAATAAAAATCGTTATGAAATCAAGCAAAAATTTACTCTTCCCCCCAGAACCCAACTGAGGTTAATAATGATGTAAACCCAACTGACAAACAAATTGAAATTGAAGCTAATATTAATTCGGAACCCACCTTTGCAAATGTCACCAGTAAGTAAAAACGTAGACCCCCCCCCCACCGCCCCCGCGACTGCTACCCTCGGAAACGTACAGGGACTAAATGAATTTATTCACCTCTTCAATGAGATCAAAAATGTTTTTACAGATATCAAAATTGAAAAAATCGTCGAATTAACTAAATTTTTGAAATTCCTGGGGCCCAGGGCCTTATGGATATTCTATCTTTGATACTCAGTGCCATATAGTGCCATACAGTAGGAAATTTGCTGGATGATCCTGTTAAGAAAGTGCCCCTGTATTGTACTTGAGCCTTTCTTATTAATTGAAACTATATTTTATTACCACCTCTACCCGTTCGATCGTTGACTCCCCTCTTTTTAGGGTTCTCAATGTGTTTACAGTATTATACGCACTCAACCTGTCATACGATGCCAGTACATGTCTTATTCATTGCTTAAAAGAATATAGTAATTGGAACACCTCGGAGATAAAGCACTTTGTTGCTAGGAGCTCCAAAAACAGTGCTGGACACACAACGGATGGAGGTGGGCGTAGTAATTGGGCGGGAAGAGGGAAGCGCTTACCATTGGCAAACGCAAAACTGAAGTTGCAGAAGTGGCTTAAAACTTAACATAGAGCTACTACTATTACTATTTAAATCTAGTAGAGGAGCTACGAGCGAAAAGTTATGTAAGCGAAAAATTTGAGATAAAGCTATATAATAGAACTAAGGTTAAAACTAAAAGCAAAAGCTAAAGAGAGAAGAATTAGCCTAGAAATAACTTAAGTTTAAAGATAATCGATGATAGAAGCGTAAAGACCCCTATTTATACTTACTGACCTTTGGCAGCTTGAGTCTGGAAAGTTACTGGTACGACTTGACCTATTAAATGTAACTCGGAAGAGAAACATAAATTGGATTAAGTAGTAGGTTGCAAGTTACTAGTTTTAAGGGGAAAAACCAAACATTTTATATGACATCACGGTCCTACTGAAGACTCTCATGGAAACACAAGGGGGGTCACAGACAGCTACCAACATAAAGTAGCTGTCTGTGTAGCCCTGTTGCCATAGCCCTTAAAAGCGAAAACAATTGAGTAGCATCTTAGGGTAGCGAGCTGCGCAAACATGGTGGCAAGCTCAGTTGCCGAAGCCCTAGGAAAAAAGAGATGGAGAGGAAGAGAGAAAGATGAGAGATAGTGAAGAGAATGAGAAAACGTGTGACTAGCCCATAGTGCAAGGAGAGTAAGACCCGCAAATTGAAAAGATGACCGTCAGCAGACCTGGCAGTACAAAGTACTAGCCAGCTGGTGGGAACGACCACTTAATTCTCAACCTCCCTCCGGTGGTAACATCTTTATCTCCCATCTTCATCCTCCCATGCTGGGTCTATATACAGGGTTTTTCAAAGCTAATGCAACAAACTTTCAGGGGTGATAGAACATATCGAAACAAGCACTTTTTATTATAGAATGCATGGTCGCAAGTGAAGCGGTTACACTCTAGAGGGCACATTCAGGCACTAGAGGACTCTTTAAGGCACGCTTATAAAAGTGTCGATTTTCGCATGTAAGGTCATTAGCGACTTGGAATGGATCGGTATACCAATGTGGAGAAGGCGGACATGCATTTTGTCTATGATCTCGCCAAAGGTAATGTTTTTTTTTAATGACGGGATTTACCAGGCTGTGTCGACCCGAAAAAAGGAGATTGGGAATAGATAGAACATTGGCCGCAAATGGGAACCTTTATTTGAGATGTCATCAATGTTGTCCATTAGCCAGGAAATAAGGTTTTTGATCTTGGCTTGGATACTTTTATTCTTGGCTATTGAATTCCTTCAGGCTTGAATGTTTTGATGGGTTGGTGTTGCGAGATAGTGTTGTGCAGTTAGCGGACATATTGTGAGGTAGTGCATTAGGTCACCTTCGTCACTGCAGGCACATATTGACGATCTTTCGATCCAAAATCTATGTAGGTACCTGGGAAATGCTCCGTGGTTAGCGTATAACTGTGCGAAGAGCCTGCAGTTTATATGCCTTGAAGGTGAGACTTGTTTGAAGAAATTATAGGTTTGTCTGCCTTTCTCGGAGTTGTCCTATTCCTCTTGCCAGGCTTCAAGCGATAGGATCTTAAGCCTGCGCTTAAGGTGGAGAACAAGCCATGCTGGGTGTTCTAAGTTGCTTGTTTTATCTTTGGTGGCTGCCTTTACTTCTCTGTCCGCTAACTCGTTACCGTGTATCCCTACGTGAGCCCTTACCCAGCATATCGTGTATTTGTATTTTAATGTCCTGGTTGTGTTTGGGACTTCACTAACTATTGGATTATTGTTAAATGGTTTGTTAAGGGCTGCTATCGCCGATTGGCTATCCGTGCGGATTGTGAATGGCCTACTCAGATTTTTGTCCCATTTAAAGGCCTGGAAGATGGCTACAAGTTCCGCTTGGTAAACACTATTGTTTTTCCTCAGTTTGCTGCGACAGGGGTGGGAAAGATTTTCGCCATGCAATGAAACGAAAGCTGCCCCCACTCCAGAGTCCATCTTAGAGCCGTCAGTAAAAATGTTAATATAATAAGGATTACCTCTTTGATTAACCATTATAGTTTTTGAAGTATAACTGGACCAGGGGTTAATTTTAGCCTCGAAATCGCCTGGGACAAAAGTTTTTCCAAAGATAGTTGACTGATGTTTTAGCCGAGTTATTCTGCTTATTGCTTATTCATATTTTGCTTTAATGTTTATAGGAATTAGTCCCGATAGGATGAAGATTCCGACGTTGGGAGTAGTCCTATATGCCCGAGAGCACGCTAGTGCAAAATGTCGTTGGCATTAAAGGATGATATCACTGTAAATCTTATTGAAATAGTTGTTCCAGACGGCCACAGAGTAGAGGAGGACTTTTCAATTACAGTTTTATGCCATATCCTTATGAACTTAGGATCGACTCCCCAAGTTCTAACTGTCATCCTATTCATAATATTGAAGGTTTTGTAGACTTTAGATACTTGAGCTTTACAATGAGGGACCCAGTCGTGAGTTTTTGAGCTTATTAGCACCCCTAACAATTTAATTTCATCTATGATAAAAATGAGATTTGTACCTAACTTAAATCTTTTCTCAGAGACAAAAGAGACAGACAAGGACATTGATATTGAAGTGCAAGCTGGTGCACTCGCATAATCTTTTATGTGAAAGACCCAGACCACCCGACTAATAGTGGAGATTTTGAAAATATGTATGAAAATGAATTTGTAAATATTTGATTATCAAATTTTTTAAAGACGCAACAATAAAACAAATCAATAAGTAAAAAACACTTTGCGCAAAGGAAAGCTTGAGCAACGTATATTTAAGCACAAACAAAATAATAATGCAGCATACAGTTGTTTCGACGAAGAGGATCCAGCGTATGACAATACGCTAGATCGTTTTCGTCAGTGGCAGAGAACCAACAAACCCGAAGTCAAAAGACGAAATGAGCCCAAACAGAATAAACTTGAGTATAGACATACCTCCGTTTATTCTATTTGTACCTATTTCGTCTTTCTGACTTCGGGTTTGTTGGTTCTCTAGCACGCACTGACGGAGGCGGACCCAGTGTATCCAAGAAACAACTGTATATGCTGCGTTATTATTTTATTGTGCTTAAATACGTTGCTCAAATTTCCCTTAGTAAAACAAAGGATTAAATAAATAAAGATAAAACAATAAATTAATGCATTAAAAAGAAAACAAAGGGAAACTGGGCCACGAAAACGAACACGATCACCCAATAAATAGTAAAAGCTGACTAATCTGACGATCGAACTTTTTTAGCTGATGAATACTTATTACAAAGTAAATATGAATCAACGGTAGGTGTATCATTTTTAAAAATTAGTACATACTGCATTTTAAAGATTACTGTTTATCACCTTTTAAAAATTAATATGAACCACCTTTAAAACTTGTGTTCCACTTATAACATTCTAACACGTTTCATGTTTTCCTTTAAATGAAATTTCGTTTTATGGACAGAAAACGAAATTTTTGTTATAAAACAGAATTTTTTAATGATCAATAAAAAAAACGTTTAGTTATATTCAGAACTGGGGAACACAATTTTCATACACAGGAAAAAATAAAATTAAATTCAGCTAAAACGCAGTAAAATTTTGGTTAAGAAAAAAGTGAATTATGTTGATTGATGAAGAATATGCTATTTATAAACGGTATAAAGTAAACAAAATTCGATTCAAAAACTGTTGTTGATAAACGAAATAAAAGAAAATGAAATTCTGTTAAAAAACGGAAAACGTACTATTAATAAAATGAATAAAAGTAAAAGAAATCATTAACGGAGAAACATTGTCATCTGAGCGACGTTACCATTTCCGTTAATTTGCAATTGGCGGATTTATTTTTAACAGTATAGTTAGGAAAATTAATTATAACTAACAGCCAATATTTTCTAACATAGCTTTCCAGTTTTTAGTTATTAAATTGCCTTTCTAATTCCACAGTAATATCAAAGTGCACAGTTATTATTTTTTGCCGACATTTACGTGTTTAACTCCATTTTCATGACCTGAAGCAATTTTTACAGAACGTTTTCAATAATAAAATCCGATACCATAAAATCAAGAAATGGAATATGAAAATAATTTACTCAATAGTTTACCTCTTCTGATTGAATTTGGGGGTTCCAAGAAAGAAAGTATCCGAAAAAATGTTAGGAACACTATGTGTAATCTACAATTGAATTAAAACCACGAATAAGGGTCTAAAGCATATTTTCATCAAAACTGAGTTTTCTGCGGCTTTTGGGTCTATAGTCTTTTCTAAACTATGTGGTAAACTTAGTTTGACATTAAATTATGAGAAAAAATAAGTTTTCAGTGTCCTCCCCCACACATTAGTGGCGCATGAAAAAGTAGAAAATAAATGTTAATCACACTCGAAATTAAACCAAATTGAAATGAGAGTGTAAATCATTAAAATAAGAGTGTATATAGGCAAATGAAATAGTTTCGACAGTTTCTATAACATCAATTTTGGATAATAATAATATTTATATGACATTGTTTTGAATTGAATCTGTCTATACCTTGATTTCTTTTCGACAACATTGAACAATATAAATTTTGGATGATGATAAATGTTATATAGTACTATAAGCTTTATATAGTTTTTATATGTTTTATATAGTTTTAAATGAATCTGCCTACATCCTTAATTTTGTTCAATTTCGTATGTTATTAAAATTTACCTTCTATTTTTTTTATGCACCACTGTGGTGTTGGGGAGGACGAAATAGGAAAATGATATTAAATAATTAAATGTCCTGTGAAACAAATAAAACGCTTGTCTGAATCCTGTTAAATAAGGGTCTAAAGCACACTTCCAGCTGATTTCGTGGCTAGAAATAACTGGAATATCTAATTGCAACCAGTGTTATCTTCCATAGCATTTTTGTATGCAAATAATGCTTTAGAATTTCATTATTTATTTTCTTTAAGTCTGTTTCAATAGCTAATGAGTAAAATATTTTATTGTTCTTCGATAGCAATGTAAAATTGAATAGGTTAGAAGTGTTTCCCCAAGTATGGATCACGACCCCTTGGGGGATCTACGTACAGTTCTAGAGCGTAGTGATGATGAAAAATACTCTTAATAATATTTATTTGATTATATATTAATTTAATTTTAATAAAGTAACAGTACGACAAAAAGTAAATAAATAAATGAATGTGCTTGATTTTCTGCTACCGTCTTTCTGGAGCTCTGCATTCGACCCACTTACAATTTAGTCATTTTCAAGTTCAAGTCCATTTCTGTTTCTTGTTTTAATGATATCCATAGACAGGAAATTTTGCTTGCATAAATACGATGTTATTAATGGTAAAAAATAAAAAAAAAATAAAAGCCTCATTTATAAACTCCGGATATTCTTACTTTCTCTTTTCTATCCAAAATTGATTTACATTCTGCCAGAAAGTTTCAACATTCCATTTGCAGACATTTCAAGTAGTTTTTCTCTCATGCCTGTTGGAACTGTTGCAATTCTATGGAGTGAGTGCTCTATCCACTTTGACAATAAGCGGTTGCAATTCCTAATTGGGAGAGCATTGACGTACGAAGATTCACGGTTTGAACACCGGCTCAGACAGCAAGGTTCTTTACAATGGTGCTCGAACAAATGAATCCTGCAGGTTTGTGCAATGATGTAGCTTGTCTGAAAATGACCCTAGTAAGACTAGCGCAGATTCACTAAACATTAGGATTTTGAGTGCCCATTTTAAATCGGGAAGCCAGCGACTAGACAGCAAGCTAACCTGGAGGATTTAAATAGCATCAAGAGGCTAATCTGAGGTAAAATAGTAGGATGTGGTTAGTCAAATTGTCAAGTTGCACGCCAATTTGACATTAGAGGGAAGATAATGCAAAGTCTACTTTGACAATAAAAGCTTGCAAATCCGTACTAGCAGTAACTCAATTGTGAGAGCGTTGACTGGTCAGTACGGAGATCCACGGTTCGAGCCCCGGCTGAGGCAGTAAGGTTGTTTACAACTATGCTATTTATAAGCGTTTTTACTGCGAAAATTTTAATGCATATTGAAAGGAGGATCACACCCTCAAACAGTTTGGGATTCACTGGGTTAGAAGGTTGTTTGAATCATTAGGTGAGCAACACGAAATTTATTTGAAAGGTATGGTACATGAAATTCCAATCAGCCATTCATCTATCCAGATTGAATCAGAAGCGATCAAAGATAACCTGTTGAATCCGTTTATAAGATAACAGGATTGCCCACAATGTTATCATTACATGATTGCGCTTTTATACAAGTGAAAGAAAAACTTTGTTTTTGGCTAGGCAGTAGATAATATGAAAATAGAACAATGGAGATTCTCCTGGTTTGCAAATTAGTCTGGAGTTCAAATTTACTAAAGTTCGTTTTTACCACACATTTCATTTTGTTGTGACGGAAGTTGGATTAATCAGCTGATTGAATATTGTAAGTACAATTAAATATTTCTTCATTCTCTAAACTGGATGCAATTTGAATAGATCATGACTAAAACCTGTTTTACGTAAGATTAAATCACTTTGTAAAAAAGAAACACATTTTTTTTTTCACGCAACCGTTTGGTTGAAAAAAATTTAGCTAAATCGTAAGAAAACACTATTAAGTTTGCAAAAAATTAATGAAATATTGAAGACTTAAGAACATATAGGCTAAGTGTGTATAACAAACAAACAGGGCTTGATTTACGCACAAACCAGTGGGGCGATCGACTGGGACGCTAAATTTAGAGGCCCCTAACTAATTTTAAATAACTGAGGATATCAATTATAGTTTCTAAAATCTCAGCAAAATTATTCTTTTGGCAAAAGTTAATTGAGATTTTAAGTTAAATTTATATCGTTGTGATTATTTGAATCTCCATCTAGAATACTTCGTTATAGCATTTACTGTTTGCTTTAATCATTTGTTTATGTGGACGTCAGTAAATTTTAAACTGCTATATAGAACCCCCCCCCCCTAAAAAAAATAGAAAATCCAACTATGTCCTAGGCCCCATTTTCAGTAAGTTGTATGTGACTCAAAATGACTTTTTAAAAATATACATACGTTGTATTATTTAATTATCCTTATTTTAATTTTTCTGAAGTGTGAAAGATTTTTAATAAATACTAGCAGCATACCCATTCTTCGTACGGAATATATAATATAAAGAAACTTAAAATTCACAATCACGTGCAAATTCCTGTAATATACTAAATGATATTTTTAATCAAAATGTTCTGATAAAATATTTAATACAGTGCTCCTAAAAAGAAATTTAAGAATCTCTGTTCTCGCTACACAAAATTATCTTCACGGGCAGATCAGAAGAATAAAACATCCTGGCCCCTTTTGTAATCAAATTTACAAAAAAAAAAAACGGAATTGAATCAATATATGCAAAATGAAAGCATTAAAATTGTATGGAACCCGTACTACTTATATACACGAATATTAGACGATATAACCTGTATTAGTACATTACATGTATAAATTGTAAATATCAATAAACTCGTAATTGATTCCAATATATGCCAGAATGAAAGCACTAAAATTATATGGGAATATATACATATATATATCCCCATACTACTTATATTGTCGCAGATTAGAAAATATGCCATTGTGTTAGTAGAAGATTACCTGTATTACAATATGAGTCTCAAATTTCTTTGCCAAAATAAAATAGATGACATAATAATTTGAAAATATCAATAATCCCTGTAATTTTTATACCAGAAAGTCGTAATTGATTCCAATATATGCCAATATATATCAAAATATATGCCAATACACCTGTACTACTTATATTCTCGTAGATTAGAAAATGTACCCATGCATTTGTAGAGGATTACTCGTACAACGTACAATATATGAGTTTAAACAATTTTTGTCATAATAAAGCATGATAATTTCAAAATATCAATAATCCCTGAATCAATAATTCCCGAAAATATCAATAATAATAATATTTTACCCTGAAGACCGTAATTGATATTATCCAGTCAAAAATGCAATGTCAATGAAATTTATTTTATATACATATCTTTATTATTCAAATCGGAAAAGATTTAATAAAAATCGTATGCCGCATATCACATTGGATTTACATCCGTTGCTAAACGACATGATATTTGTTTCAAATAAATTGATGGAAATCATATCGTCTGAATAATGAGATCTCTATGGAAGGTTTGGCGACATTTTCGTCAATTTAGTGATGATTTAAAAAATCGCCAAATTTATCGCCAAGTGGGAATGTAGAACTGATAGTCCCATTTTGCAACAAATTGACGAAACTTCATCACAATACTATCCCCTAACAAAACACAATTAATTTAATTTATTAAGCTCAATTTTATCAATTTCATGATATTTTTATGGGTTTACAAATATTTTTATTAATTTGGTGATACTTTAAAAATTCGTTAAATGTGTTACTAAATAGGATAGATGGACTGACCGACAAATGCTACCGAAACATCATTTCAGTACTCTCTTCTAAAACAAGAAATTTAATTTCATTGATTTGCGTCGTTTTTATCAATTTGGCGACATTTCCGTCAATTTGGTAAAGTTTAAAAAAAGTTGCCAAGTTAGCGATATTCCGCCAAATTCGTAGCTCTAAATTTACAGATCTGAAGAATAAAACATCCTGATCCCGTTTGTATATACTAAATGAAAACACTAAAATTGTATTAGAAGATATACCCATTCTACTCTTTCTGTTTCAACAATCGGATAAATGAATTTATTGGTTAAACACAATATATGAGTTTATTAGCTAAACACAATATAAAAACTTAAAAACTCTTTGCCAAAATAAATGAAAGTGATATACGCAGTCCGAAATTAATATAATTAAAAGAAAAATCAAACCGTTATTTTCTAAAATATATTTTTATATCCATTTATTTATTATTCAAATCGAAAAAATAATAATTAAAATTAACAGATAGATTTAAATTAATTGCGTTTTTGAGCAACATGATATAAGATTGAAACTTCCTCATAAATTGCGAAATTAAATAACCATTTTGATTCCTTTATACTTTTCATTGTTGAGTAAAAGCTTGTAAAAATAAACCATGGAGATAAATTTTCCATTTAAATTCATGTTTCGAACAATTCATGTTTTAAGAAAGTGACTAATTAGCGCAAAAAATCTCCCACCAAACTCAGAGATAAAGTTTTAATTCACTTTTAAACGATTTTCAACCTTTCCGTTTGGATAAACCACGGAGTTAGAGAGTAGAACGCCTAGGAAAAAGTTTCGTTTTTTATTAATATTTCGACAATCCCTGGCCTTAGAAACTCGAAACTTGGACCAAGTTTATGGGGGCTATTTCAAAACTATCCACAAAATTTCATTAAATTTGGTTCAGCCGTTCTCCCGTGATGATGAGACAAACAAAAGTTTTGATTTTTACTAATATCCCGAGAACCACTGGTTGCAGAAACTCCAAACATGTACTAAATTTTAAGTGGGGCTATTTCCAGGCTACTCACAAAATTTCATTAATTTCGGTTCAGCCGTTCTCTCGTGATGATGGGACAAACAGACAGATTTTCAAATTTATTTATATAGATTTTTAGTCATCATAAGTTTTCGCATCAGAATGTCCCTAGAATATTTTGTAAATCTGATTTTTCTAAATAACATTTGAGTTAATAATTTTCATCTAATTTGACTATATATATATATATATATATATATACACACACACACTACGTGACAGTGAATATGAGACACCAAGGAGTGGACAGAAAATTACGCAAATTGGAGGGTAGACGCAGCTCACTGAGTTATGTAAATGATGCGAAATGCGCAGCTGTCCCTCGTACGTTGAGTGAGATATAAGGGAAGGAACCTGCAGAATCGGCAATAGTCGCAAAGCTCTGTCTGCCAGGGAAATCATTATGGATATTTTTTGACTCAGAGGAAACGTGCAATAGTAGAGAATGCCAGGCTGCCACCAACCAAGGCAGTTCCAGCAGACAGACGATTTCACGAGGGTGTGGTGATCGGACTCAGAAGGACAGATTGGTCCATACGTCAAATCTCAGCGGACAGCCACCTACACGCATCCACGGTGCACCGGCTGTGGCGAAGATGGTTATAACAAGGGAATGTGGCACGTTTGAGGGGAGCCGGTACGGCCAGAGCGACGTCAGCATGCGTGGACCGCCGCATCCACCGGTAAGCGTTGACGGCCCCATAGGCCACTTCCGTCGCCCTTTTTCAGCATGTGCAGGACACCCTTGATGCTCCCATATCGACCAGGACCATTATCCGCCGATTGGTCGCCGTCGACATGCACTCATGGCGCCCGTTAAGAAGACTGTCATTGACCCAACAGCACAGACGCCTCCATTTGCAATGGTGTCGGGATAGAGTCACATGGACGGCAGAATAACACAGGGTCATGTTCTCAGACGAGTCACGCTTCCATTTTAGCAATGACAGTCGTCATGTACGAGTCTGGCGCCAAAGTGGTGACAGATCCAAACCGGCCGCATCTGTGGAAAGCCACACCGCGCAACAACGCGGCATCATGGTTTGGAGCGCCATCGCCTACGATAGCAGGTCACCTGTGGTCCATATTGAGGGCACTATGACGACCCAACGATACGTGGATGACGTTCCCAATGCCATTTACCAGCAAGATAACGCCCGACCACACACTAGCCAATATGCCCTGCAATGTACCCAGTTGCTTCCCTGGCCATCAGTCTCCCCTGATCTCTCACCAATTGTACACGTCCGGGGCATGATTGGACGTCGCTTGAGTGCGGTGCCACCGCCGCGTTTAGAAGACGAACTCTGGTAAATGGTTGATGGGCAGCCATCCCTCAGGACACCATCCGCACGCTCATTGACTCTGTACCTAGACGTGTTGCTGCCTGTATCGTCGCCCACGGTGGTCATACAACCTACTGATCAGACGGTGTTATCGCTCAGTGTATAGGTGTATCATGCTGCAATAAACATCACTTATTGGTCATTGCTATCTCTCTCTCTGTCTGCCGATTTTCACCACTTTCTGTCCACTTCTTCTTGGTGTCTCATCTTCACTGTCACGTAGTGTATAAATTTTATATACATTATTTGTTAGTTTATTTAAAGAATAATAATGTATTTAAACTTGATTTACACTCTATAATAAGTATTAAACAGAAAATTATCAATATGTGTAGTGATTTAAATTTTAAACAGAAAATTATCAATATGTATAGTGATTTAAATTTTAATTCCAAATTTTAAAATTTCCATATACTGTGCTTATTCCTGAATTTATTAAAAATCTTATTAAATTTAGAACAGTCACTAGTGGTCATAATACTTATTCTAATACTGCTAGCAGATTATTACTTAACAATTAGATGATAGTTTACGTTACTCTAGTAATAATTGCCTTATTCTAGATAATAGTGAAGAATTAATCTAGTATCTATTGGTAATATCATTGGTTTTCAAACTTTTGATTTCAAAGCTGTTTTTAATAATATTAATGTTACCGACCTTTATGATGTAATTTTAGCACTTTATAATGAATTTATTTCTAATAATTATAATCTTATTAAATTTTATAAATTTCCCAAATGTCCCTACTTTATGCTATCTAATAATTCTATTTATCAAGGAAATAAATTATACTTACAAGTATCTGGGGTCCCGCAAGGTAGCTGTAGTAGCAGTATATTAGCTAATTTACCATTATGAACATAAGCTTTATTATTATGAACATTTTTATAATCTACTGATTATAAAATTTACAGATATGTTGATGATATGATATGTTTAGTTTTTACTGATAATTATACCATTAATATAGATTTTTAACTGGATAATTTGGAATTATTACCTAATGAATCAGCTATTGGTAAATGTGTTAGTTTGTTTTATTTAAATATTAGTATTGAACCGTCTAACAGGATTATTACTATTTATATGACAAAAAAGACAATTTTAATTTAATGTTAATGAAATATTACCATTTATTCCTATAACTGTATTCAATTGTTTAGAAATATTATTCTTAATCAATTTTTCAGAATTTTTAGATTATCTGATGAAAAATATCATAATTTGCATATTAATTACCTTAAAAATACTAGTAAGTTTTATTATTATCCGGTATATTTAGTTAATGGTATAGTAAATAAGTTTTTAAATTGGCTGAATATTCTTAAATATCATATCCTCCTTAGCATCTGTCATTAGCTTATCATTATCTTTCTCTTCTATTTGCATTACATTGTATTAACTTCTTTTTAGTCTTTTGACTTCGTGTCTTTACTTATTTCTCGTAGTATTTATAGGGGTATTTCTAACTTTTTCTCCCTATTGACAACACTGCTATTTATCTGTCATGAGTGGCAACAGTTAATTTCTACTTTTATCTCTTATGAGTGGCAACAGATGACTGATTATTTTTTAATCTGAACTTTTAGTGTAAACACGTGCTGTATTTTCCTCTGGTAAAATTTTGATTCCTTTTTATATTTCATTCTTTTTTAGCTTGTTGGCCGGTAAACTAGTTTATACATATTATCTATCTCCATTTTCAGAAACAAGCTTTTTTCTTGGTCATTTTGGATAGACACTCGGCCCTGAAAAAGAATTTATACCAAAATGATCTCCTTTTAAGCTTAGCACTTTTTATCATTATTGGTATTAAGGCTTTGTCTTTATCTGTTTTTCTATTTTCGAAATCTCACTTTAGATATTTGATGATTATTCATCCCTTGATTGTTGCATCTTTATTTTTACGAATTAGACAGTCATAGCGCTTATTTGCCCAGTTTTCCTTTTCCCTAGTAGTAGATGATTAGAAAGTGTTTCTATTTTGTTTTATTTTTGGCTTTCTTATCTTTTAAGTTATGGTTTTATATATGTGTTACAAATTATCTCTAATTTATCTTTGGATTTTCATGTACTATTTTTATTATATATATATATATATATATATTTAATTAATACACTGTGTTGTTTTATATTCTAGTTTAAAACTAATGTATCTTACATTGTGTTTTTTTTTTTTTTTTTGTAATATCCTCCTGTTATTCATTAGGTTTAACTTGGACTTAGTTGTTTATAATTTTATATAAGCAATTATTTTATTATTTATTTTATTCTCTCTATGTATTATTGTCTTTATTTTATGAATTCCACTTTTATTTTATGAATTACACTTCTTATTTGATTTAGTGATTGGCAACTTATTTATACTTTTTTTATATAATTAGATAGATATTGCCTGGTATTTTCAATTTATGTTGGGAATTGTTTAGACCGATATCAAATTACCAACATTGTGTAATGGATAGTTTTGAATATATTAATTACCCCACTAAAAATTATAATTTCAGTGTATGTAAGAATAAAAATTACAAAACTTGCCCTTCTGCTTCTAAAACTCAGATTACGAACCTTAATAAGCCATCTGCCTTTCTGTAAAGTTTTTAATTGCATATATCGTCTTTCTTGTAATATTTGTAATCTATCATATATTGGACAAACCAGTAATCCCATTCATCTACGTATGAATGTTCATAGAGATCACGTCAAAAAATATATCCTCAATAATAATTTTCTTCCTACTTCTAATAAAATTGAATATAAACACTTTGCTAAACACGGTTTTGAAAATATCACAATACATATATTGGATATAAAAACAAATACTGCAGATAGGATTTATTTTGAAAACTATTATATAAAATCAAATTGTACTCTTTTTCCATATGGATTAAATCAACTATATCTTAATGGTAATATTGTGAAGAATAATTTTATGGATAATAAATACTCTATTTTTAATCACCTGTTTTTGAAACCTCCTTTATATAATAGTAAATTTATTAAATTTGAAAGATTTAAACGTGGCAATGGACGTTCCTCAATTTTTAATCATAAACTGAGATAATATGTTTACATAATAAATTTAATAGCACTTTTCAGTGGAAATTAATTAAATCCTGGTTTTTTGCGGTAAAGAAAAAACATTTAAATAGAGTTTATGCAATTTTCTTAAAATTAAATCTTGCTAATGAATACTTTAATCATATTTTCTATGATTTACTTATTACAAGATCACAGTATTTAAATTTAAAACTTAATCAAAATCATCTTAATAATATATCAACTAATTCATGTTGCGTTATTTCTTTCAAGCATCCCATTTATAATTCTATAAATTTTGGTCATCTTTTTAAAAAGTTCAAACATTTAATGCCTATTGGAGATTTGAGTGTATCAAAGACTTTTAAATACAACAGGCCTATTGGTAGATCAATATTTAATTATAATGAAATTTCACAATCTCTCTCTTTAGATCAGAATTCAGAATCAATTTCAGAAAATAAATGTAATTGTACAGTGAAAGATTATGCTAAATTTCTCAATCCTGACCTGGGGTATTTAGTTACAGGAGACTTAGGTATTGTTAAAGACATTTCGTTAAGAACCATTATGTCTTTTGGCACTAAATTCAGGTTACCCTCTTGTCATAATTCTATTAAAGTTTTAAAATCCATTAATCTTGATCTTGATAAATATATATATAAATTAGCTTCTAAATATGCTATGCCTTTAGAGGTATTTAATATGTGGAAATTTACTTTATTAGAATCTATTAAAAATGCTATTAGTAGTATTAAATTGTCTAGATCCATATATAATTTTGATGATATTAAACCCCCCATTATTGATTTACAAAAATCTTTTGTTATCACCTATGTTGATAAAGCCTCTAATAATTATGCTATTATCTGTAAAAAAATTTATATACAATTTCTGTTAGATTATTTAAAAAATAATAGTCTTTTTAAACTTGATTTACATTCCATTAATAGTATTAAATTAAAAATTATCCATATGTATAGTGACTTAAATATTAAATATACATTTAAATTTCCATATATATATATTGTGCTTATTCCAAAATTTCATAAAAATCCCATTAAATTTCGAACAGTAACTAGTGGGCATAATACTTACTCTACTACTGCGAGTAAATTACTTCTAAATTCTTTAAATCAAATAAATGATAGTTTACGTCAGTCTAGCAATAATTACCTTATTCTTAATAATAGTAAAGAATTAAAGAATAGATTAACATCCTTTAAAAATCTAATAGGATTTCAAACTTTTGATTTTAAAGATCTTTTCAATAATATCAAGATCTCTGACCTGTATGATGTAATTTTGGCCCTATACAATGATTATATTACTAATCTTACATCTCAAGCCAGTTTTGTTAATTTTCCTAAATTTCTTCACTTTGTTATTTTCAATAATTATATTTTTCAAGGAAATAAATTATACCTACAAGTCTCAGGAGTTCCACAGGGTGGCTGCAGTAGCAGTATGTTAGCTAATTTATATCTTTATCATTTTGAACAGTCTTTTACATCAATAGATTATACAATATACCGATATGTTGATGATCTGATTTGCTTAGTACATACTGAAAATTGTGTCCTTAATATAGATTTCTATCCTGATAATTTGGAATTAATTCCTAATGAAGCTACTATTAGTAAAAATATTAATTTTTTGGATTTAAATCTTTTTGTTGAACCTTTTAATAGAATTGTTACTAATTTATATGATAAAAAAGACTCTTTTAATTTTAAAATTAATAAAATCTTACCATTTAATTCCTGCAACTCGTTTCTATTGTTTAGAAATATAATTCTTAATCAGCTTTTTAGAATATATAGATTATCTGATCAAAAATTCCATACTTTACATATTGATAATCTGAAAATTACCAGCAATTTAATATAAATATCCCTCTTATTTTGTAAATGGTATAGTTAAAATATTTAGAATAGCTGGATTCTCTTGCATTTTATTTATTTAATATTGCTTTAAATTTTAGCCTGATATCTCCCTTCTCTTGTTTTAATTATTTTTTATTTATACATCCACTTAGACATTAACCTTTCTATTATTGCCCCTCTTTAAGTTATATTATCTTTTGTACATGTCTTTTCGTGTTACTGTTATTTATTTCTTACGAATGGCAACAGTATATCTTATTCCTTTGTGAATGGCAACACTTGTCACTTCTTTCTGTGTTCCCGTGCTAACTAGGTTAGTGTGTTTTTTCAGTCAGTTTTCTTTATCCATTTTTCCTTTTATTTTTCTTATTTATGTATGTCGTCCAAGTAGAAATAGTTTATAGATATAATCTAACTATTTCTTCAGAAACATACATTTTTGTGTTTACTTCTACAAAAAACTTGGACATGATTACGATTTTTATAGAAGTGAACAATTCATGATTTAGGCTTAGAGCCTTGTCCACGTGTATAGCGTTTGTGCTTGATTTCGTTTGTTATTCTTTTTTCGATTCCATACCTTTGTATTTAGATACTTTTCATTAACTTGTTGATTCGATATTTATTTGTTTTTTTATTTTTTCTATATGCTTGAAGATTTGTTGATTTATACTTTTATTTCGTAAGCCTGTTAGATAGTTGAATTTTCGTGTTACAGCTTCTCACTTTTCTTTCATTGGATCTTTAAACCTTTTTTTCTTTCTTTATATATATATATATATATATATATATATATATATATATATATATATATATATATATATATATATATATATATATATATATATATATAGTTATAAACTTGTATGATAAAAGGCTAGACTTTAACTTTAATACCTCTAAAATTCAACACTGAATCTTGTCTACATATATCAGTGTTTAGAAATATCATATCAAACCAGGTTCTTAGAATAAATAAAATTTGTGACGACAATTATAAATTAACTCATTTTATAGAATTATTAAATACTGCATCCAATAATGTATATCCTCCTAATTTCGTAATTAAAATTATAAACTCAGTGTATCAACTACCACTCGATAACCTTCAAGACTTCCCAATTATGGCGACTAATTTGATTAAAAAAAGACTAATTATTATAATTTCATATTTATGAAAATGTAAAATAAAAAATAAACTAAAATAAAAAATTGAAAAACAATAAATTTGAAAATAAGATAAATAAATATTTAATATTTTGAAAATTATTTTCGCTACAAATATGTAACATTAGCCAATTTGATGCTACGATTTGAGCCCCTTATATAATGGTGATGGTGGAATACTCGTTTATTCATTTCTTCTAAGAATCACTTGTCTGTTCATCCTGCTTTACTTATATGGTAAATTGTTCTGTCTCGTACTCTAACTCACTGGACGGATTTTAGGGAATGTCACTGTAACCGACAGCACCCCCCTTTGATCTTATTCGTCATACTTGTTCTGAATGCTTCTCGACCATCTTCATTCCGGCTCTGCTCGTATTTTACGTGCAGTTTAGGATTCCTGCCTCCTGATAATGGTAATTCTTGATTTCCTTTTTTTACATTTTTTTCAGTTCTTCCTCTTTTAATGCTTGTAGTCTGTTGCATTAGTATTTAGAGTAACTTACTATTGCCAATTCTGAAACAAGCATGTGTCTGGGTTAATTAGAGCTAGGTGCACAAATTTGAAAATGAGTCTAGTCTAATTAATCTTCAAAATTAAGTCAGTGCTGAATATTTCTTTTTTCGGGATTGTGGCCTTGGTTTAACTATTTTGTTGATTTTAATATTTCTTTATTATTTGATATGGTTAATATATCTTTCTAATATTTATCCATGTACTCGTCTGCAGCATTCTGCGCGTATTGTACTATTGGCATTTTGTTTTATGTCACGCTGTTTACGGATTTCCATAATAACATCCTATTTAAATAATATATATATATATATATATATATATATATATATATATATATATATATATATATACATACACAAAGAGTTTAAATATAAAATACCTAACATATAAAACTAGTAAATTTAACAATACAAATGTATTAAAGAACGCTACAATTAAAATTACATCTACATAGCACATTGGGACGTTTTTTGGCCATTTGTTAAGAGTAACAGGCCTTTGAATGAAATGTGCTAATATGAAACTGATGTATAGTAGTCGCTCTCTGATGATTTTATTATTACATCACCTCGATTCCTCTGTTCTTCATTTCAATTTTTCTTTTGATTATTTGTTTTAAATTAAACTGGTGGCTTCCTGATTTTTCTTGTTTACGATTGGCATTTTCTTGAGATTTTTCTGGTTAGTAATTGAATTCTTTTGTTTGTTATGAATGCTTCACTATTTATCTTCAATTATTCTACTTTAATTTATCTTTATTATTTAAATATGTATACAATATATATTGTTGCGAAAGCCTAGGCGAAGAAAACACATGACGTCAGCATGACGTGAGGATGACGTGAGTACAGGTTTCCCAGTTAGAAGAAGGATTTTCAGATTTGGCGATTTATCGATAATTTGGCGACATTTGACGACATCCGGGGATGTTCCAGAAACTTCTCTATAGAACGATTATTCTTTGAGATAGAGATTTCCAGACGTTTCTCTGAAGAGACTATAAATAGGAGTCATCACTGATTTGGGGAGTTCAGTTGATGAATTGATAATATACGAACTACAATGGACTGTGACGTTCGTCAATGCTTTGAGAATAGTAGCTGTTGTTTTGTAAAATTATTTTCGGCAGTAGTTTGAGAATATTATCGCTTATTTTGTGTAATTAGTGGAGCATTTAAGTGATGTTTGATGGTATATTATACCTGTTTACTTTGTGCTTGTGAATAAACGTAAGTTATCCAGAAACTTGGACTCATTCTTGCATCCAGTGTATACACCCACGATTCTAGAGGATAAGTTCGTAAAACACTGGTGTCTGGAGTGGGGATTCTGGAAACTTGATCCGCGTGTATGGTAGTAACTAGAAAAGCGATGAAGTAACGATAAAAGAGATGATAGCTTTGATTAAAGCTATGAAAGACGAGATGAGAGCCGGACAAGATGAGATGAAAGAAACGATGAAAGTCGAGCAAGAAACGATGGAAGAAAAGTTAAAGCTGTACAGGACGAGATGAAAGCCGCACAAGACGAGATGAAAACCGGACAAGACGAGATGAAAAAGCTATGAAAGCCGGTCAAGACGAGATGAAAGAATCGACGAAAGCCGTTCAAAATGAAATGAAAACCGTACAAGACGAGATGAAAGCCGGACAAGAAACGATGAAAGAAGATATTAAAGCTGGACAAGAAACAATGAAAGAAGAGATGAAACAAAAGATGAGAGCTGGACAAGATCAGATGAAAGAAACGATGAAAGTCGAGCAAGAAACGATGGAAGAAAAGTTAAAGCTGTACAGGACGAGATGAAAGCCGCACAAGACGAGATGAAAACCGGACAAGACGAGATGGAAAAGCTATGAAAGTCGTACAAAACAAGATGAAAACCGGTCAAGACGAGATGAAAGAAACGACGAAAGCCGTTCAAAACGAAATGAAAACCGTGCAAGACGAGATGAAAGCCGGACAAGAAACGATGAAAGAAGATATTAAAGCTGGACAAAAAACAATGAAAGAAGAGATAAAACAAGAGATTATAGCTATGAAGGAACATATTCAAAAGAGAGATAGGCCGAGATGACAGAAGAAATTGAATCGGTTTAAATAGAGATGAAAAAAAAGGTCAAAGCTTTGCAAACCATGATGGAAGTAGTACAAGAGCGTGTTCAGCAGAAATTCGGCGACGTAAATGAAAACGTGAAGAATCTTGAAAAGAGGCTAATAGCTGTGGGGCGAAGATCGTTAGTCACCAATTGCCAACTCGCTGCTTCCCTTCGAGGTCCTGCAGTTGATATTTTACAGACGCTCCTGGCTGAGAAACGTCTGGACTTTGTAGCCCTGGCCAATGCCCTGGAACTCCGTTACGGGGGAGAATAATTGAAGGAAACCAGCAGAGTTGACAAAGTTGTCTTGTTGACAAAATCTGGAGAAAGTTTACAAGAGCTGGCATCGGATATTGAAAAAGTTTTCCAAATATCCTTCGCAAAATGCCCCTATGGATGTTTGCGAAGATTTTGCAGCGCAGTATTTCGTCGATGCTATTCGTGACTCAGAAATCTAGCACTCCTTTCTCATGGCCGAATGCAAAGATTTGAGAACTGCACTGTCCCTAGCCAGCAAGTTTGGAGTCTCTCGACAAGCATCTCACGGGCTTCATCGATCAATTGTACTTAGCGCGGCTGTGACTGATAGTATTTCAGAATATGAGATGCTGCGTACCATGAAGGAAATAAATGACATGCTGCAAAGACAAAGTACTGATAGATTCAAGTGGTCACCTGGCTCATTTGCGAAGGGATAGTGTTGTTGAAACCCAGACCGTCCGACCTACCAGAAAGGTGTAAGGTAACTGTTTGGACGGTCGGGACGTGCCACCCAATTTAGACCGGAACCCAGTGGGCGAGGCATCCACAGGGACCGTACCCTCCTTCCCCTACCACCAACCTCTCGGAAGGACTTTCGGACCCCCATGTTTAACGTGATCGCACTCCGCATGAACACGGCGGCAGTTTTGGCAGCGGCTGGAATCGAACCCGGGCCTACCGAGTGCAACTCCAGCGCGCTAACCAATGGGCTACCGCGCCATCGAAGGGGTAGTGTGCTGGACCTGCGAAGAAAGAGGCCATACAAGGAGAAAGTGTCCATTATTTGAGCAAGAGAATAATAGGGCACTCCCTTAGAAAAGCCACAGGAAAACTAATCAGCGGCCATCTTACGGGGCGGAGGTTGCCGTTTGATGAAAATTCCCCATCTAAGACCTTCGAGATTTCATAGTACCACGGAGGAGATAATGGAACTTACATCATGGGTCGTATAAACAACATCGAATGTCAAATGCTTCTAGACACGGGTGCGAATGTGACCATCATTAAAAGTGAAGAAGCTCGCAGAATTAACGGTCAACTTCTTTATACGGCACCCCCCATCTCTCTACGCACAGTTACTGTAGAAACAGTGAATGTGCTTGGGAAAATGGTTCTTACTGTTTCAGTCGGGGTGAGCCGTTATCATCATGTTGCTTATGTTGCAGATATTTCTGACTCATGCATTCTCAGACTAGACTTTTTAAGAAAACACGGATTTGACCTAGACTTCAATAACGATGAACTGATGAGACTGCCACTGATGAGATTCCTTTATTTGGAACAAAAACGGGAGAGATCCTAGAGTGCAAAATAGTTACTGCCGAAGATGTTTCGCTGCCCGCACGAAGCGAGTGTCTGGTGAGAAGGCTCCGGGAGGTCCAAGCATGCGTGGAATGGCAGTAACAGATTTTCTATCTACGGACTATAAAGAAAAATGAATTCTTGTGACCGCGGCTCTCGTGGATATTTCAGGAGACTACGTACATGTCCGGATAACTAATATCAGCGATCCCCATGCGTAGTTTGTATTACATACTCATATATATATATATATATATATATATATATATATATATATATATATATATATAATATATATATCATATATATATATATATATATTATATATATATCATATATATATATATTCTTTTAAATTTTACAATGGAATTGTTTTACTGGCAGTGGTAAATTGGTTCGTCCGTTCCTCTTAAACTTAAATACGAATAGTTGGATCATGAGGTCAATTTTTCGCCGATGGCGACGCCTCTAACTTTACGGGCTGCCTGGGATGGGTTTTTATGGTTTTCCCAATTCTATAACAAAATTTCGGATAACTTCCCCTATAAAAGTCCTCCAGGGAGGCAACCCTCCCTTCCGCAGATAGCTTAGTAGTTTTGCCATGCTAAAAAACAAAAACAATTATTATATTTTTAGTTGCTTTATTTTGAAACCGTTATGGACATTCCTTTTAACAGTAACGAACGTGCGCCTGCAACCGCAATACATATAATTTATTTGACTTACATACGTATATACGTGCATGACGATGATTGAGTGTGTGAAGTATACGTACGTGCACACGCACTCTGACGAAAGTAGTAACGAACGAAAAATAACATGCATATGGGAATACGTCTTGCTTTCTGCTCAGTCAACTCCTTCATAATGTTCTCGAAATTTAAGCTTTTCATTTCTTCCCTTTCTATAGATAGTATCGCTAGACAACTTCGTCTGTCTTGAAGCATGGTTGACCTCAAGTAAGACTTTATCAGTTTTAATTTACAAAAGCTCCTTTCCCCGGATGCCACTGTAACTGGTATTGTCAGAAATATACGTAAAGCAAGGAAAAAATTAGGAAATCCCGTAGCTCTTTCAGAGAAAGGAATTCCAGGATTTTCTGTGGGTTTCCATAAAATGATGAAGATGGAAGAACTGCCTTCAGAACTTCCATTTCTTCAACCAGCATATGGGCATCTATATCCGAAGACTTCGTAGAGTCATCGCTTAAAGAGAATTCCAAGCATACCGCATGTTTTTGTAAATCTTCTTTAGTGATTTTCTGAAATTTACTTAAAAAGCTAAATAAATCAGCATGATTTTTCATTTATTCAAACTGTGTTGTTAAAGACTGAATGGTCTTGTCAAAGACTTGGTTAAAACAATTTATCCTGTACGCTTCCTTTTGGTTAAGTATGGGATGGTCGTCAGACTCGTAAATAAATTGCGTTTTTCTTTTCCGCAGTCGTTTTCCTCGAAACTCTGGGGTCACCTCCAAATCTTGAGCCAGCTCATTTGCACTAACTAAAATTTGTTCGAAACCAGTGTCTTTATAACTTTTGACCTAAAACAACAGTTTTTTAAGCAAAGAAAGACTCGTTGCAATATCTGCTGTATTTGTCTGTAGCTCTTATAACTAAATTCACTTGGACTAGTAAATCATGCCAAAAAAGCAATGACACGATAAATCGAAAATCCTTTATCTGATAAGCTAAAGCTTAGGCTTCGCCTCGAGCTTAAACATCCCCAGATGTTTCAGCTGTCTCTACGAGTGCATCGTAAAAGTTGTCAGTCTGGTATCTTGCAGCCTTTACACTTTCCATCTTGTTTCGTAGAGAGGCTTAACAGAGAGACCAGTCACATGCTTTCGAAATATTGCCCACATCTTTGTGGAAGCTGAAAAAGCACGTAAAGTTGCTGAAGAATTTCGAAAAACGTCATCGCATCCAGACAAGTTTTTGCCATGTCTTCCAAGACTAAGTTGAGATTATGACAAGCACATGGCTTAAAAAACGTTCTCGGATTTTCCTCTAAAAATCTAACTTGTACGCCTGATTTATCTCCTCTCATGTTAGCTCTCCGTTATCATATCCCTGACCTCGAATATTGCAAATGCCTAATACCAGAGCTTCAACTTCTTGCTTAAGCATATTGTATAAATTTTCATCCGTGCTACTTTCAACATTGAGGAACTTTATGAAGTGATCGTAGACGCCGACTGATGTATTGAGCGATGCACCATCTGATACGCACCGAATTGTTAAAGACATTTTCTCGCGATTACTAATGTCGGTAGTACAATCCAAAATTACTGCGTAATATTTGGCCTCTGTTACATGGTAAATATGTAACATTGTACGTTGTGGAGGGATTACAACCTATAAAGATGGTCCCTGTGTTACTTTCACAATAAATATATGTTTTCCCAGAAGGACACCTGCAAAGGAAGTGGAAACAACGCTTCTTCGACTCCATTAACGGAGACGATTCAATTACAGAGGGGCTCTCAGTGGGGCGCCTTGGAAAGAGCTGACCTCTTGACCGCCACTGGTCGCACGTGCGCCTGGGTGCGTGAGAATTTTGGGCCAGCTGGTACGTATTAATTCTTGGGTGCTAACCAACCCTCCGAGATGACAGCATCCAATAACTGATCCGGCCAATGACTATGCCGGCCAATGAAAATATGCAGGGGCTATGTCAGACCAATGGCAACCAGGGACGTAGTCTATGTAGGAGGTGATAATTTTTGAGATGTCCGAGAGAGAGTGAGTTTTTGAGAGAAATCGAGAGACTTGATATTTTAAATTCGAGGAGATAAGTGTCCTTAAACGACTGTGCAGATGATGGGCACCCGACACCTTCCGACTCGATGACGAGCTATACAACGAGGTACCGAGGTATGCCATGCATGTCTTTTTACATACATTTTGATGACACGATTTTACCGCTCTCTCTCGACATTTGATTAACATCCACATTTGAAATAATTGTTTCTAGTGTAAATTAGTTCAATTGTATTTTAAGTTAGCATATGTTTGGGTACGAGTTAATTCTAATTTAATTAAATTTAATCGTGAAGGAATTTAATTATATGTTTTAAATGTGTATAATTTTTGAGAGCCGTTCTTGTGGAACGGAACCAATATTTTTTGCAAGGATATTTGATGTAAAATACCTCTAAGGTTGTGTAAATTAGAATAGTTTCGCGGACATGATATTTGAGAATAACCATGTTTATGTTAGAATGCCAATGAAATGTTTTCTTATTATTTCACTAATTTTGTAAATAAATTTGTTATTATTTTATACTATATTCGCTGTCCTCATTGTCCATTAACATTTTATTAATTGATGTATATGTGCTTATGCTCAACACGGCCAATGTCGAAGTTCACTTTAATGGGGAGTATTAGTAATACTTGCGTCCTGACCGGACATGTGGCAAAGGTCCACACATCGGTCTCTTTTATTTTACGGATAATGTTCTCTTGAACTCCATTCCCCATGATACTGATTAGTTATTTTAGATTCTTCTGCCGAGGTAGTGGTTATGAATTTCTTTGCTGGAAATCCTGAGGTGTTCTTGCATAATGGGGGTCAAATTTTCCCAATAATTCAACAATTCCCAGAAAGTTTCCATTTTGCGAGTTTCCCAGAGATTCCTCAGAGCCACGAAATGCTAAACTGCGCTCCGATCAGAGGGACAACAGGAACAAGTCTCTGAAAAACTTGATGCCATCAACTTTTTTAACACTTTAGAACATAGTTGAAAAGTGATTATGACTTTGTTCATTCTGTCTGTCTGTCTGTCTGTCTGTCCGTTAGCACGATAACTGCCGTTAAAATGATTTTATCAAAATGAAATTTTAGTATGTTTTTCAGACGGTCTGTGGGACCTATGGGTATATAAATGAATAATATCACTCAATTAGTTTTGGATTAAACCCGGGATGAAAAAATGAAATACATTGAACCTTTGGGACCTAATTTTTCAAACATTTTTTAAGCAAATTTAAAATTCACAAATTGCTTCGAAAGTTTTAGAAAACATTTAAATTACCCCTTAAAATATATAAAAAAAATTTCAGAAAGATATATTCAGTAGTTTTTTAAATAAAAATTAAAGTAGTAATTGCACCCATTATATGAAGAGATCACGTGATCCACTTCAAAATAAAATATGGCATCCATATTGTATCAAGATCGTGATTATTAAAGTCCTTTTTAACACTTTACAACATAGTTGAAAAGTATTTATGACTTTGTTCATTCTGTGTGTCTGTCTGTCCGTTAGCACGATAACTGCCGTAAAAATGACTTTATCGAAATGAAATTTTAGTATGTTTTTCAGACAGTCTGTGGGACCTATGGAAATATAAATAAATAATATCACCCAATTAGTTTTTTATTGAACCCTGGTTGAAAAAATGAAATACATTGAACCCTATGGGACCTAATTTTTCAAACATTTTTTAAGCACATTTAAAATTCACAAATTGCTTCGAAATTTTTAGGAATCCCATAAAATACATAAAAAAAGTTTCAGTAAAATATGTTAGGTAGTTTTTTAATTAAAAATGATTTAATATAGGGAGAAAAACGAATTCAATTAAATTCTGACTTTTGCGATATCCTTCAGAAAGAAAAAATAGATATATTATATAATAAATATCGTTCCAAGAGTTTAATTATTTTGTATATGAGAGAGGCTTCACATTTTAGAATAAATTTGGTAGATAACAATTTTTCATTTTTTTTTTAAATTTTATATAACTCTTCATGATATACTTATTTGATGGCGTTTTTAATGCACTTTCCTACGTCCTAGAGAGTTAAAATTTGGTACACAGCTTAAATTTGTAGAACATTTTATTCTACAATAATTTGGTGGATCTTTAAATATAGATCCTACATTTTTTTTCGAAATGGCCTACAAATAATTCCCGTTCACTTCTATAAATCATTGTTGTAATATTGTTAAAAATTCTGATGTGGACAGCACATGTCTTTCTCTGCAGACTCATATTCACGTTCTCTTTATTTCTTCAATAATTATTTGAGTTTATCTGCACAAAATAACAGCCCTAAGTATTTTAAATGACATTGCATTTGCACGTTAAACTTAAATTTGGTTCTCATTTGATAGATGGATTTATTGTCAAAGGTGGCGTAGCGAAAACGCAAAAAAAACTGAAATAACTCAAGAACGGCTAGTCCTAGAGTAATGGGGTTAGTCTTATTCTTTTTGTTGTTAAAAATCAAGTATAAAATAGGAATTTAATTGATAGAATTGAGCACACGTAGTCTTTTATTTTTATATTTAACGATTTTTGCGGGCCATTTCGCAAAAATAGCCCGTTCCTTTTTCCCGAATCGTACTAGAATAACCTACAAATGATTTATATACCAAATTTTGTTAAATTTGGTATATAAATCACTTGTAGGTTATTGAAATATTATACACCAAATTGTGTTAAATTTGGTCCATTAGTTTTTAGCTAGAGTGGATAAAGGCAATTTCTGCCGCTCATTTCGCAAAGAAGGCAGATTCTTTTATTACGAATCGTACTATAATCAAATGAACATCAGGGTTTCCCACAAAAAACTTACCAAATTTTATTAAATTCGGTCTATTAGTTTTTCAGTTAGAGTGGATGCAATATCCTCATAGACACACAGAAACAAACACAGATACACCCTTACACACACAGATGTCTTCCTAAAAATAGTTTTTTCGTGTTCTAGAAGTCCCAAAACGTGTAGATCCTTCGAAAATTCGAGTTCCGATCTTCGGCACGATTCCAATACTTTGAATACATACACACGCACACATATATTATCTGTCTATCTGTGTATCTAAATTCCGTGCCTACGCAATTACAATTGTTGTGATTTTAAATGATCCCTAAACTTTTATCATTTCTTCAACGAAGCCTAATTTTAACTTATGCAGAATGCAAATATCTCAAGCGATTGTAAGGTGAATTACACAAGAATTGTTGAATTTTTTTCACACAAAACTATTTAGCTCTGGAGTCTGGAATACAAGTTATATGAATGAAATATTCATTGATTTTGCATAGAGAATCAGATGATTTATATTTCGATACAGTTTTAAATATTTAAGTATAATAAATTGCTGTAGTACTGTGATAATGTAAAAGATATCACCACTGAATGCATCACATTTTAGAGATTTTTAAATGAAACTGCATTTCAGTTGGAAAGTGTTTCATAATCAATACTTATGCCTGATTTATCGTTGTTGTTAATTTATATTTAGTGTTGTGCCCGTCCTAAAATCGCTTTAATTTTGTTTAATTTGTATGCATTAATGTTCTGGAACAATGCAATTACAATATACAACTTGAGTTTAAATGATCATCAAATATTGATTATTTCTACAACAAAGCCTAATTTTCAATTATGGAGATTGTAAACACACCAAGTTGTAAGATGAGTCGTATACGAATTGCTGAATTTCTTTAACGCAAAATTATTTAGCGCTGGAGTCTGTAATATATTTGATATGAATGAAAGAGTCATTGATTTTACATAGAGAACAGACGATTTTATAGCAGACTTTTCGGTGAAGTTTTAAGCACACAGTTAAATTACTTTTACCTCCATGGTGTAAAGTTTTTAAGTTAAATAAATTATTGTAGTATTGTGATGAATGAAAGGAATAGAATAAAAGTTTTTGAATGAAATTTTTACTGCTTTTTCATAGAGAGCCAGGCGTTATATTTCAATGACGTCATTGGAATAAAGTTCATTTTTTTTTCGATGAAGTTTTCAAATATAATAAATTATTGTAGTATTGTGATAATTTTAAAAATATTACCGCTGAATGTATCGCGTTTTAGAGATGTTTAAATAAAATTGCATTGGAGTTGGAAAGTGTTTCATAATCAATGCTTTATGCATGATTGATCTTTCTTGTTTATCTTAAAAGAATTGCGGAATACATTCTGAAAACGAGTTTTTAACACTTTACAACATAGTTGAAAAGCGTTTATGACTTTGTTCATTCTGTCTGTCTGTCTGTCTATCCGTTAGCACAATAACTGCCGTAAAAATGACTTTATCAAAATGAAATTTTAGTATGTTGTTCAGACGGTCTGTGGGACCTATGGGAATATGAATGAATAATATCACTCAATTAGTTTTGGATTGAACCCGGGTTGAAAAAATGAAATACATTGAACCTTTGGGATCTAATTTTTCAAACATTTTTTAAGCGAATTTAAAATTCAGAAATTGCTTCGAAAGTTTTAGGAAATATTCAAATTATCCCGTAAAATATATAAAAAAATTTTCAGCAAAATATATTCAGTTGTTTTTATTAAATAAAAATTTAAAATAATAATTAAACCCTTTATATGAAGAGATCACGTGACCCAGTTCAAAATAAAATATGGAATCCATCTTGTGTCAAAATCGCGATTTAAAATTTTTTTTTAATTTATATTTAGTGTCATATCCGTCCTAAAACCGCTTTATTTTGTTTAATTTCTGTGCATCTGTATTCGGAAATAGCGCAATTACAATATATTTGAGTTTAAATGATCATCAAACTTTGATTATTTTTACAACAAAACCTAATTTTCACTTATGGAGAATGTAAATAGATTAGGCTGTAAGTTGAGTTGCATAAGAATGGCTGAATTTTTTTAACGCAAAATTATTTTGCTCAGGAGTCTCCAATATGGATGATATGGATGAAATATCAATTGATTTTACATAGAGAAGCAGACGATTTAATGTCAGACTTCTTCGATGATGTTTTATGCATAGAGTTAAATTACTTTTACCTCCATGGTTTTAAGTTTTTAAGTAGAATAAATTATTGTAGTACTGTGATGAATGAAATAAAAATGCATGAATGAAATATTTACTGCTTTTACACAGAGAGCCATGCACTTTATATTTCGATGACGTCATTTGAATTAAGTTCGTTTTTTTCGATAAAGTTTTAAATTTTCAAATATGATTAATTATTGCAGTATTGTGATAATTTTAAAAATACTATCGCTGAATGTATCGTATTTTAGAGATGTTTAAATAAAATTAGAGTTGGAAAATGTTTCATAATCAATGCTTTATGCATGATTGATCTTTCTTGTTTCTTCTTGGACTAGTCTCTGATAATTTTTGTCAATTGTTTCTTAGGCAGAAAGTCTTCTCTGTAATTCCGTGCAATTGAGCATCACTGTTAAGTGATTTCTTGATTTCTCATGCTCTCCTAGTCTAGTATGGGCATTGGACCAGTTGTCCAAACCGTTTGTCGCCAATGCACTTTTTACACCATTCCCGAAGATGCGGCAGTAGAAGCAAAATATCTTATCAGTTGACACCGAGTATATAACCCATGGGCGATAAATTATGCCACCATTCGAAAGCTTTCTTTTACAACAGACTTTTAAGAAACGTTTACCACTTTCATTCCGTGGAAATTCTTCTAGAAGAATTGCAGGTAGCCCTTTGCTCACTAGGTATTCCCTTACATTTTGGTCTATTCTTTCTGGTCACGAGGCTGGGTCATCTGTTATGTTCAACTGATTTTCTGAGGTAATATTACTTTGAGCTTGTGCAATTGAAATATCCATGTCAGTACATTCTTGTGAATGTTTTGATTCTAAAATATCATCATTCTTTACGTCATTGTACTTCGAAATCTGTTTGCTTTTACTGGTATTTTCTTCAGATTGTTGTTCTATATTATCATCAGTAGTTTCTTGGGTTTCCCTGTTGTCTTCTGTCGACTTCGACTCCATGGATTCTTCATGGACTGCTTCGGTGATTTTCTGCGCAACATCCCCAGCTGAACTAGTTCCTTCTAAATACTTAATAAGGGCGCCTTTTTACTTCTCCTCGGCTGCCTTTCACTCTTGTTTTTTTTTCTTTTTATACTTCCGGGAAGATATTTTCTTCCAGTATTTCTAGTTCGTTTTGATTCAGGCATATCAGAAATATCTAGAAATAAATAATTTAAAACTAACTGTTTATCAAAACCTAACTGTCAAGTATTACGTAAGCAATGACCATTTTTGGATTTTTAATGCAAATCTCTGACCCCCCTTCCCATGCTCAGGGGTCATTCATATATATCGATATCAATTTTAGGGAAGGGTGTGGCTCTTGATATCGATTGATATCGCTGGGGGAGGGGGGTTCTGGCAATTGATATCAATAGCATTCTTTAAGAGACATGCTTTAAAATTTTCTATAAAAAATTAATAAAAATTGCCCATTTGAAAAATTTCAGTACGAGATTTTTCGTGGGGATGATATCGATATCAAATAGGGAGGGGTAGTCCATGATAACGTTTGATATCTTAGGGAGAGGGGGATCTAAAAATCGCGAAAAAATGATATCGATATATATGAATGACCCCCAAACGTGTAATACTTGAATGGCCCCTTTGCTACAAAAACAAAATTCTTCATATTCAGATTCCCTAACCACATACAGCCTTGCATTGATATGCAGCAATGCAACTTCATTTTGTTTCACTTACCTAGATTTATTTGCCGTGCGTTGTCCAATACTAATTCAAATATTTATCAATAATCAAAAAATATTTAATGTAATGCAGAGTCTACTAGGTCCAGAACGACAAGCTTTTTGCAGCACTGAATAAATTGACCGGACTAAAACAACTGAAAAAGTCAAAATTTTATCTAAAACTCCCTCTCCCTCTATATTTTGCGACTGATTCGAAAAGTTAGCTGCATTGCATTTGTGAATCGCGGTTCTTATAAAAAGAAACGACTTACACAACTTTTGTGTGAGAACAGGAATGTTTCAATCTCAGTCTTTCCAAAGAATGTACAGAGTACATGGCACAGAATGTGCCATCGTAAAAACGTCTCTCCTTATCGCACAGTAGCAAAATGAAACTGTCCGTATGCACGACGCACGCGCGAAGTCGCACTTGCGGACGAGCCGTGATCCCTATAAAAGGAAGATTTTCAATGTTTTGTTCTGCCTCAGAGAATTTAGCTACCAGAAAACTGACCAAGAAGCAGTGGCGGGGCATGCGTTTCAACCGGGGCATGGATCTCACTGTAAATCCATTGTGATGTTCTCGTGACCCCACATTTATTTCAATAATTTTTTCATATTTAAAATTTTAAAAGTGCGATTTCTTGCAGACTTAACCTTTCTTGGGGGGTGGGATGGGGGGGGGGGAGTCTCTGAATTTGGAGATTTGTATTTGCACCCGGGTCTATACATTGGTAGATCCAAGGGGTGGGAGCGATGGATGCGATCCCCCCTGAGCCCAATTTTAACATAGAAAATTAAATGAAATAGACAAAAACTTGGATAAAAATGAAAAAAAAATACAGAATCGCCCCCTCCCCCTTGGAAGATTTCTGGATCCGACAGTGGGTCTATACTGGACTGAATGAATTGGCTGTCACTGCCACACATCGAAGCAATAAAATTTTAAAATTTTATTTTACTTTGTCGCACTCAAAATTCCTTTCTATGCATCTTTTTTTTATCGATTTTTTTGTAACCCACCTCTTTTTTTGGGTTGCCTTTTTTTCTTCTTTTTTCTGATTGTTGTCCTTTTTCTTTTTTTCTTGTCTTTATTTTTGCTTTTCTACAAAGCGTGGGGCCTCCTCCAGGTGGGGCCCGATTCGGCCACATAGGTTAAGTCGGCTTAAGGCCGGCCCTGGTTCTGAATATCTTAAACAATCTCGGCGGACTAAATCGTACAGAACACGAGGTGTGTAGAAGCCTCATTTGGGAATTCCGTGCAATCCTTTCGACTGCTTCGAAAGACATGGGATGGGCCAGATTAATTATACATAGAATTGACACCGGCAACCAGTTCCCGATAAAACAAGCTCCTCGACGATTTCCACTCTCAAAGAAGAAGTAAATAAGCCTTTAAAAGACGTGCAGAAAGGAGACGTGATCGAACCATCGTCAAGTCTTTGGGCCTCGCCAATCGTCTTAGTGAAGAAGGATGGTACTACGAGATTGTGTGTTGATTATAGAAGACTCAACTCGGTGACAAAGGACAGCTATCGACTGCTAAGAAGTGACGAGACTTTAGATACCCTCTCTGGGATGGGAACACCGCGTGCTGTTGGCACATTTCGGGCGCGGTAGCCCGGTGGTTTGCGCGCTGGATTTGCACGCTGCCACAACTGCCGCCGTGTTCATGCGGAGTACGATCACGTTAAACATGTGGGTCCGTAAGTCCTTCCGAGAGGTTGGTGATAGGGGAAGGAGGGTACGGTCCCTGTGGATGCCTCCCCCACTGGGTTCCGGACTAAATTGGGTGGCACTTCCCGGCCGTTCAAACAGTTACCTTACACCTTACTGGTAGGTCGGAAGGTCTGGGTCTCAACAACAACCCTCTCTGGGAGCAAGTGGTTTTCTACTCTAGATCTTAAGAGTGGCTACTGACAAGTGGAGATCCATCCTGACGATAGTAAAAAGACAGATTTTACCTCAGGACAAGACCTCTGGTAGTTTAAAGTGATGCCTTTTGGACTTTCTAACGCACCCGTAACTTTACTCCCGGACTTTCTAACGCACCCGTAACTGATGGAGACCGTGCTGAAAGGACGTTCTTGTGAATCCTGCCTAGTCTATTTGGATGACATTGTTGGACGGTCATTTGGCGAACAGCTACAAAACCTTAGGCGGGTATTTGAAAAATTAAAGAATGCTAACTTAAAACTGAATCCTTCAAAATGTAAACTATTCCTGAAAGAAGTCGCATATTTAGGACATATCATTTTTGAAAAGGGTGTAAGGACTGATCCTAACAAAATCAGTGCTGTGAAAGAATGGTGCAGACCGCAATATGTTCGACAAAGAAGTTTCCTCGGTCTGTATATATTACCGTCGCTTTGTAAAGAACTTCTCACAGATTGCCAGATCCTTGCATCGGTTAACGGAAGGAGACAATAAATTTGAATGGACGGTGGAATGTGAAGACGCCTTCAATCGACTTAAGGAGATGCTGGTTTCAGCTCCCATTCTCCCATATCCTCAGCCAACAGAGAGCTTTATGCTTGATACCGATGCTTGTAAAGAAGGAATAGGGGTAGTTCTCTTCCAGGAAGTAGGAGGACAAGAACGTGTGAACGCATACTTTAGAAAGTGCTTGTCGAAGTCCGAAAGAAATTACTGCGTAACAAGGAAAGAACTGTTAGCGATTGTTAAATCGGTAGATCATATCCATCATTACCTCTACGGAAGGAAATTACTGTTGCGGAAAGATCACGCTTCCCTAAGCTGGCTCCTCACTTTTAAGAATCCTGAAGGACAAGTCGTAAGATGGATTCAGCGACTTCAAGAATACGATATGGAGATTCGACACTGAAAGGGATCATTTCATGGAAACGCTGATGCGCTCTCGAGAAGACCTTGTCCTTTGAACTGTGCCCACTGCTGTCGTGCTGAAATAGAATTTGGAAGCCAGATTGCAGCGACCATCTGGAACGTTATCAACGATCATAATTCAAATTCACTACCAGATCCTTGGAGTGGTGAAGAGCTCTCGCGATCCCAAAGAGAGGACAGGGATACCGAGCCAATCTTGATCCCCAAAGAACGAGCTACTAAGAAGCCAACTTGGCAAGAAATTTTCTGCTTTTCATATGAAACTAAACAGTACTGGGCACTATGGAATTCTCTGCACTTGAAGAATAGAGTAGTATACCGCAAATGGGAAAGCGACAATGGAAAGAGCATCAGATGGCAGTTGCTGCTCCAGCGTTTCAGAGTGTCCAGGGTATTAAAGGAGATACATGACAGCTCCACTGGAGGACATTTTGGCATCAGCAAGACGCTGAACAAAGTTCATGAACGTTTCTTATGGTGAAATGCGAGATCCTATGTTGAGCACTGGTGCAAAGAATGTGTCGGAGCTCCTTTCGGGAAAATTTCACTTGATGTTTTGGGGTCATTACTAGGAACATTAGGCAATAGCAAATACATTCTAATAGTAATGACTTCACAAAATGTCCAGAAGCTTACGCAATCCCTGACTAAAAGTCTACAATCATTAGTGAATTTCTAACTTAGAACTGGATATGTCATTACTGGGTTCTCTCCCTCATCCATTCTGACCAGGGAACTAACTTTAGCTCTGGCATATTCACGGAACTGTGCAAACTACTCGGAATGGACAAAACTCGAACTACTCCTCTTCATATCATTCGGACGGCATGGTAAAGAGACTCAACAAAGCGGTACTTAATCATCTCTCTATATTTGTATCCAGAACCCAGCAAGACTGGGACCGTCACCTGCCTTTGTTTCTGCTGGCCTACAGAAGTTCTGTCCACGAATCGACCGATCATTCTCCATCAAAAATGCTGTTTGGCAGGGATCTACGACTACCATGGGAAATAATGTTTGGAAGACCATGTGATGCTCCTTCATCACCTGATGAATATGGGCAAGATCTGCAGACACGGTTGGAGGAGGTTCATCGTTTCGCTCGTGGGAGGATCAATATTGCTGCCGATAGAATGAAGGTCCGGTAAGATACAAAAGCTAATATGGTACGATTCTAGGAAGGCGACAAAGTGTGGCTGTTCAAGCCTCGGCGACGACATGGATTTTTGCCAAAACTGCAGCCCAACTGGGAAGGACCCTACGTCATCAAGAAAAGAATAAATAGTGCCGTTTATCGAATCCAGAAATCGTCTTCAGCCAAGCCAAAAGTTGTCCATGTCGACAAATTGGCCCCATATTTGAACTACAGTAGATTTATACTGCCCGGGACGTGCAATCAATCTTAAGGAGGGAACAGTGTTGCGAACGCACAATATTTCCCTCATCGCCTCTTCTTTCGTCTGTCTTTAAGGCCAGGGGAAGAAAATACAGTCCATGATATCAGCATGACGTGAGGAAGATGTGAGTACAGGGTTGCTAGGATTTCCCAGTTAGAAGAAGGTTTGGCGACATTTGGTGACTTCCGAAATGTTCTAGAAACTTCTCGATAGAACGATTATTTGAGATGTTTCTATGGCGAGGAGTTATCACTGAATTTGGGAGTTCAGTTGATAAGTTGACAATATACGAGCTACAGTGGACTTCAGTGGATATAGTAGCCGTTGTGATGTGAAAATATTTTCGCAGTATTTTGAGAACGTTATTGCTTATTTTATGTAATCAGTGGAGCACTTAAGTGATGTTTGATTGTATATTGTTTCTGCTTACTTGTGCTTGTGAATAAACGTTAGTTATCCAGAAACTTGGTCTCGTTCATGAATCCTGCTTATACACCCACGATTCTAGAGGATACATTCGCAAATATATATATATATATATATATATATATATATATATATATATATATATATATATATATATATATATATATATATATATATATATATATATATATATATATATATATATATATATATATATATATATATATATATATATATATATTTGAAATATGTAATAATAAGAATTATGTAAAAATAAAATAAAAAATATATATATATATATTTGAAATATGTAATAATAAGAATTATGTAAAAATAAAATAAAAAATATATATATATATAAAAAAACAATTCAAGTAATATTAACATCACCATAGAAGCAAATTCACAGCCACAATGCCGATAAGAGAAAAGAACAGCACCGTCCCAAATTCGATGATTAATCAGAACTAAATTCATCTTCAGGTCTGAGTATTTAATTCTAATTAACCCAAACAAATGCCTGTTTCAGATTAAGCAATAGCACATCACTATAAATGCTTAAACTCAGACTACAGGCAACCAAAATTGAAAAAATGAAAATAGGATACATAACCTCAACAGCTTATGCTAGAAGCACCGGAATGAACAAGTCAAAATTCTACCAGGGAGGCAGTACGAACGTTCACGGTAATACTCTCAGACCCGTCCTAAGCTGGAAACCGGACAAGCAATTCAGAATATTAACTTCCCAAATATGCAATCCTGAATATGAATATGAATCAAAGACGAAAATTCTTACTAAACAAGTAATTCAGAGGAAAACTGGATAAACGAGAATACCACTATACACCATTATAAGGGCGCTCAAAACGTAGTTTCAATACTGACAAAAGTTACATTTTTTTGCGAAAATAAAATTCAAAACATTAATGTTAATGCATCTTATTTTCCGATTTTTGATTTTTCTAATGTTTTTGACTTAGTTTATTATTTTGCATTTTTATTTATTTATATAATTAATAAATAATTATATATAATTTTTTTTTTTTTTAACTGTATGTTAGTCACTATAATTGGGAATGTTTTCTAGGATGCTATCGAGTGAAAGTTGATACACTGAGTTGATAATTTTAATAACAAACTTGGGGGGATATGCATTATTAGTCGCTGTACTCAATAACTCCATAAAATGCGCTAATTTATAATATTCATCACAAATTTTATTGATTCTAAGAGCCTGGTTTATTATAATATTTCTAAATACAGATATATGCAAACAAGAGTCAAAATGTTGAATTTTTGATGTATTAAATTTAAAATCCTGTCTTTTATCATACAAGTTTATAACCATATTACAATTTTGTAAATTTAAATTTAAATCTAAAAAGTTTGCAACATTAGAGTCATTATTACTTGCATTTAATTGTAAATTTTTTGGATAAAAGTTTAATACTATAGGGATATTATTTGGGGATACACATAAAATGTCATCTAAATATCTAAACATGTGCATATTATGCAAGCTTGGATTAATGTTTTTTTCATAGAAGAATAAATACAGATTAGCTAACAATGATGAGGCACACCCCCCTTGTGGGATACCAACCTGTTGTTTAAAAAAAGTACCACCATGTTGAATATAGTTCTCATAAAGAGTGAAGTTAAGTAATTTTTTAAAAAGAAAATTAGAATATTTTAGGTTGATATTATATTTTTCAAAAATTCCTAAAATAATTCTATACAGATCATCTATATTTATATTATTAAACAAATCTTTGAAGTCAAAGGTATAAATACTATGAATATTAGTAAGAGTTTTCAATTTCTTAACTAATTCAAAACTGTTTTTTACAATATGACAATTATTTGAGATTTCATCTGACAAGGATACTTCATGTAATATCTTTAATAATAATTTTCCAGCATTAGTAATGTAAGAATTATGCCCACTGGTAATGGTTCGAAAAGCAACAGGGGATTTATGAAACTTGGGTACTAAAACAATATATGGAATGTTATTACAACTATTTTTTAGATGGATTTGCTTATATTTGGCTGATATTCTATTGTATAAGATTTTAAGGTTAGTTTTATGTAAATTATAGATTTGATTATTAAGTAAGTGTGACTGAAGGGTATTTTTATAATAATATTTACAAATAATTGAGTAGTTACCACTTGCTTTATCAACATATGTAATGACAAAATCATTTTGTATTTCTTTAATATCATTTTTAATTGAATTAAATTTATATGAATTAATAATTTTCTGATTATATATATAATGACTTAAGTATTGCTCTATTAAGACTCTCCAAGGTTTAAATGCTTCTACAGGGATTTGATATTTATAACTGATTTTATAGATAAATTTATTTAAGTCAAGAAATAAATCTTTACATATTAATTTATGTTTAAATTTAGTAGGTAAACGGTACTTAGTACCCAGTGACATCAGTGATCTTAGTGCATCATAATTAATAATATTTAGATTTCCCGTTATAACATGCCCATGGTGTTTATCTACGAAGTCTTTGTATTTCTCTAAATGACAGTGACAATATGACTCTCTATCCAATTCATAGTTTTGATTAATATCTATTGATTTGGCAATTTGATTATAATTGAAAATATAACGTCCTAGCGGTTTATCATATTTATAAGCAATTTTAGGATTTGCATGTTTGGCTGGAAAGTAATTGGAAACCGATTTTAAAAAATTATTTATCTTCAGATTATTTAAGACAGAATTAGTGAAATTCAAGGTACAATATTCGTTTATTTTAGTATATTGACATATATTTAGTCTGTGACATATAAATAAACATTAAGATTTTTACTTCTGGTTATGAGCAAATCACAGAATAAATGTTTAAAATGAATGCTATCAAATGCAGTGCTTAGAAAAAGGTTATATACCATATTTAATTGCTGTTTTTTAATTGCGAAAATCCAGTTTTTACATTGTTTCCAATCAAAAGTAATTTTAAAATTTGCATGTTGCTGAAGGATGGCATTTTTTAGTTCAGATAATGAGGGCAATTTTTTATTATATTTACTTGCTCATTTAGTTCTTTTTGATTTACTTTTATGATTGTTGAAGGAATTATATATATTATGGTCTTCATTAGGATAATTAAAGGACTTTTTAACTATATTATGATGATTAAATATTTGATTGAGTCCATATGGAAAAATAGTTTTGTGTGCACAAATGAATTCATTTTCCAGAAACAATCTGTCATAATAATTTTTTTGAATACACAGAATACTAATTTCAATGTTGTCGAACCCATGTTTAGAAAAATGTTCGTATTCATATTTTAATTCATTAAGGGTAGTTGCATTATTTGAAAAATTTTTTATGTGATTCCTGTGTACGGTAATTCGGAGGTGCAGAGGGTTGCTGGTTTGACCTATATATGACATATTACATTTTTTACATTTAATTTGGTAGATGCAATTATATGTTTTACAGAAGACAAGATTATTGCTACAATTGATCTGATTACTATTAGCAAACGGACAAGTTTTACATCTATTAGAATTACAAGATTTAAATTTAAGTGTGTTATTTAGTGTAGCATGGCTGTACGATTGGAAGTTATATGAAGTGAACAAAGAATACTGGCTGGATGTACCGAATGAAGATGGAATAGTCATAGAAGTAAAAGGATATTGTTGGTAGCTGGATAACGATCTAGGGAAACCCCAAGAAGTTTTCGAATACCGAGCTTGGATGTCAGAGAGCATCCAGTTGCCAGTCGCTAAATTTTGATAATATGACATCATGTAATAGGGAAAGATAGTAACTTTATTACCCCAAAATAAAGGCACTTGCATTAAAAAAAGAGACTCTTTAGCCAAGAATGCACCTTAATTCAAATACAAAGGTGGAGACACAATTACAACATATGAAAGGTACCATTATTTTTCAAACTAATGGATCATCTAAAACACTTTGAAAATATATAAACTAATGTGTAGACACATAAGAAACCTGGATTAAATAAATGCTTAGGAATAAGCAAAACTAGGATAGATAGTGGAAAATATACATATACACATTGACTATTCCAGAATAAATTGAATCAAAATAACATCCATCAATACATCATGAAACACAATATTTTACCTCAGAACTAATATAATCTAAGAATAAAACAACCAATGCTGTAAATACAGGATTCAAATTCTTCCAATAAATATACATTTATTTAATGGTTCAACAATTAAGATATATATATAACAATTAAGATTATATATATATATATATATATATATATATATATATATATATATATATATATATATATATATATATATATATATATATATATATAGATATATATATATATATAGATATATATATATATATATATATATATATTTGCGTGTGTGTGTGTGTGTGTAAAATACTGTCGTTAATTTACAAAAATCTTCCATAATAACATTTGTGAGAAAAGCCTCCAATAATTACGTTTTTATGTAAAAAATATTTATGTATAACCTTTGATTGTTAATTTAAAGGATGATAATATATTTAAACTATAGATTCACACACTGTAAGTAGTATAAAAAATGGAATCTTACATAATAAAGGAAGACGTGTGTCTGTGAGGCTGTGTGTCTGTGAGGCCTGTAGAGGGAAATCTAAGCATCATATTAAAATAAAATTTACTACACGGGTATTTTAGGACTAAGAATGCGCACCTTGGCGATATTTCTTTTAAATTCGAATTGGCGGTTTAGTTATTTTATGGTTTAGTACTTTAAAACAAATCAGGTTACTTACAACCGCAAATACACTCTGTTGGAAAAAAATATATGCACCCCTAAAAAAATTAAGCTACAGCCGCGAAACTCGGCATGCAAATAAGAGTTATGCAAATGATCAAATTGTCAGTGCCAATGATGCTATATAGGGCTTAAGCAATACGCATGAGAACGACGCACCGTGCAGCATTTAAATCTACCGGTATTCTCATACACGGGCAATGGGAACTTTATTTTCTGCTTTAAAACTGCAAATTGCATACAAAGATGTCTTTGAGATGTATTCGACAGTGCTATGAACAATAGCCGGATTCAGAGAGAGGTCGCATCATATGAGTAAGGGAAGCTAGTCAGTCCAATAGACGTATCAGTCGTCATTTTGGTCAGAGCGATAAGGTAGTTTCTCGGTGTTGACAATAGTGGATCAGAGAAGGTACATATAATTATCGCTAATGCTCGGGACGTCCGAGACAGACAACTTCTCGAGAGGATCGTGCAGTCAGGAGCCGAGCCACGTTCACACCAATTGCGTTGCTATCAGTCATTCGAAGGCATTTGCCATCGGGCATGCATCCTGTATCAAGGGAAACTATTCTGAGACGGCTGGCAGAAGGTGGGATTAGGTGTCGAGGTGCATTAAGACGCCTACCACTGACCTCTCAACATAGGCAGAGCCATCTGGATTGGTGCCGAGTTCGGTCAGCCTGGACAGTGTCCAGTTGGAGGCATGTTGTCTTTAGCGACGAATCCCCTTTCTCTCCCAGTGCTGATGACTGTCACATACGTGTGGAGAATGACTAGCCAGTGTTCAGATCCTGCATTTGTTGTCGAGTGGCACACGGCTATCACACGTGGTGTGATGTGACAGTCTGGAGAGGCATTTTATGGAACAATGGACTTCCTCTAGTTGTGCTGTAAGCCAATCTGACGACTCGCTTGTATGTCGACGATATTCTGCAGCCGATTGTTCTGCCTATTCTGTCAAGCCGCCCAAGTGCTATTTACCAACAAGACAATGCTCGCCTATATACTGCACGACTTTTTCAACAATGTGTTTGAGGATTTAATACTCTTCATCTTTCTACTTTAATGGCCATCCAGGTCCTAGATATATCACCAATAGAACATGACTGGGGCATGCTGGGACGTCAATTGCAGCCTTCTCAGAATCTTGAAAGAAGGCTACAATGACAAGGAAAATATTTTACTGGGTCTCAATGTCGTGTTAAAAGGCGCATTTTCTAGTGTGATAAAACCAATTGATGGATAACTAGAGCCGACAACTGGTATCTACGCTGGAGCTGCTGCCCGGAGGACCCTAGCCACTACTCGTGCACCTACAAGAGCTAGATCTTCTTCTAGAAGCAGAGATTTAATTAGCATTGTGATTATTAAACTAAAGAAGGGATTCATCATACGAAACTACTTAAAAACAGATGTGTTCGTCAATTCCGGCCTCTGAGTAGCCGTGTAAATTAAACGGAGTCAGGAAAATCTACAATGTTGGTATCATTGTGGAGGCGGGTTGCGAAATTGATGCGGATTTGATATTTAAGGAACTGGAAAACATCTCTAGCCTCAAAGAAAATTTTTAAATGTATTCACCTAAAAAACGGCCTTCCAGATTCACATTGAACAATGTCACTATAGACATTAAGGCTATCTTAAAGCCACTCTAATTCAGAAAAATGATTTTCTTAACTCTGAAAATGTAAACATTGAGTTTTAAGATAAAAGCTAAACGGGATTATGATTGGGGGATCTCAGGCATACCGTTTATCTACAAAATTCTAAGTAAAAACACATTTATAAATCTGCGATGGGAACTGCTAAGAGTGAAAGAGTTTATTAGTATTTGACAGTGTACTAGAAGTTGTGGCCAGCACGGACACATTACTAAAAATTGTCCGGGGAAAAATTTGTACGAAATGTGCTGCTTAATCGTCTGATCATGGTAGTTTTAATTGTAAAAGAGTTTTAAATTATATAAATTGTATTAACAGTAACAAAACTTATAATATTACAGTGTATAATTCAAACCATATTTTGACAGAAATTGCCCTGCATATGTTCGCCAAATTAATATCGTCAGTTAGTACATCAACTATGGCCCTTAGGGCCATACAAATTAATGTGAATCATTCGCTTACTGTTCACAACCATACATTGTTGATATGTATGTACCTTGATTATAACTACTTTGATTTCATCTACATCCAAGAACCTTATCTTACCGAAGGTGAGATTCTATCTCCTTTAGGCCTCCCCATTTTTAGTTCTAAATCCAGAAATGCTATTATTGTTAGTAATTCCGCTCTTAAAGTTTATTTTAAATTTAATACTTACTACTTTGTTTTCATTGAGATACAACTCGTGGATGGTTCAAACTTAATTATTGCCAGCTCTTACTTCCTCCCTCTGCTGATATTGAACAAAAACTTGCTGAACTTGTCAATTTTAATTTCCATAACAAAGCTTGTATCATAATAAAAGACTTTAATGCCCGATTCAGGATCTGGGGTTATTTTATTTGAAGACCTAAGGGGTAGACTTCTGTTTAGCTAATGACTTGTCAATTTGTAATGGCATTTCTGTCAGTCCGAGCTTCCACTTCCGCTCAGATATTGATAATTCGGACCTTACTCTTATTAGTTCTAACTTTTTCTATTTAATCTTGCAGTGATTATAGGTTTGTGAGCATTCAAATGGAAAATATGGTCGAGGCTTATGGTTCTTCTGTTTATAAGACTAAATTTGGTGCTGGGTGATTTAATTTCAAACCTTTTATCAATAAATTACTTCCTGATTTAAAGTTAGTCAATAGTTATTTTGATATTTATAGTTTTGCTGAAAAATTAATCGACTGTGTTTCCGAAAGTGCTTTAAAAGCCTTTCGTAGGAAATCTGTGAAAATATTAAAAGATTTCACTGGGGAACTAGAGATTAAGCCACTCTCCGCAATCTGGTTACTGCTCTCTATAAAATATTAAGATTCTTATTAAGAATGGTTTTGATCTGGATGGAACCTATTGATAAAAGTAAAATTGCCTACAGACAAAAATGGGCTTTTTATAAAACTAAAATAAACTAGGCCAAGTCTCTCGCTTGGAGGAATTTCTGCACTAATTACACGGATTGGCCCGGCCTTCAAGGTGGAGTTTAATAAAATTAATAGGAAAAGTGATATAAGAATCCAATTTGATAATAATCCTGATATTATAGTTACTCTGTCAAAATTAATAGGCTTTGGATCATTGTTTTGATTCGGACCCTGATTTTTCTCGTTTCCTAGTTGAACCCATCCCTTCTGTATTTACGGGTGTTACCTTTAATGAGTTGTATCCTATCATTGAGGAACTTAAGCAGGGTAAGTTCCCGGGTCTCGATCTCCTGAATAATAATGTCTGGCGCTATGTTTTTAAACTTTGCCCTAATATTTTAATTCAATTCGTTGATTATTGTGTAAAACTCAGTTGTTTTCCCCTTCCGCTTCGTAACGTTCGGAATCGTGGGTGTGCACCTTCCGAGAGGTTGGTGGTAGGGTAGGGATACAGTCCCCGTGGATGTCGCATCACTGTATTCCAGTCTAAATTGGGTGGCACTGCTCCGGCTGTCTAAATAGATACCTTACGCCTTCGGGTAGGTGAGACGGTTTGGGTCGAAAGAAATAAAGATGTGCTCAGCGCCAGGTCCAAGGCCTATTCTGTACCCCAACAGCGGTCTAAGGTGTGTTTAGGTGCTTATTTAGGGCAAAGCATGTGATCGCGTGTGTTTTGTAATTTAAACGTGTGCTCGTGAAGCTGGCGACTACGCTTTTTGATAAACTAAATGAATGAATTCAATTTATCCCTGCTTTAAATCCTGGACAACGCTGGTTCAATTTCTGGTAATATACACGATATTTATGATATAATTTTAGTATATAATGCATTTATTAATAATTATGACCATATAAAATTTATAATTCCCCCAATTTTTTTTATTAAATAAATATATCTTTCAGGGTAATAATTTATACCTACAAGTATCTGAAGTCCCACAATGTAGTTCTAGTAGTAGTAGTATATTTTCTAATTTGTATCTTTAGTATTATGGCCATACTTTTACATATACTGATTACTAAATATATAGATATATTGATTCTCTGATTTGTTTACAGTGCTCGAAAAAAGTATAAGGACAATATATAATTGAATGAAAATATACTTTATTTTCACTTTATCAAAATTTCATTTTGATATTTCTGACCTCTATGAAATTATACAATAACATTTATAACACATAAAACAACAAATATGAACCTTACAAAAGTTGACCTTATAAAGATTATCACTAAAGAAAATATAAAAAAAAGTATAAGGACATGTTCTAAATTACTTAACATTTCTCTTAATAATCAAGAAAACAACCTTTTTTTCAATTACTTGAATAAGCCGAGAGGTCATCGAGGCTGAAAGTTTTTTTAAAGTGTCTATGGAAATGTTATTCCAAGCTTGTTTGATGCCTAACACAATATCCTGTTTACACTGATATTGCGTGCCATTTTTATAAACTTCTCGGGGTAGAAGACCACATAAATTTTCTATTGGATTGAGATCGGGACTTCTCGCCGGCTAATCAAGCAAATTTACTGAATTAGCTTCAAACCAGAGTTTTGCACTCTTAGAAACGTGTATGGAAGCGTTATCCTGTTGGAAAATATAGTCTGCTGAAGTAATTAGTGGGGCCTCAGGTAACAAATGTTCGCTTAACATATCAACATATTTGTCAGAGTTCATTTTGTAGTTGATAAAGACTATAGGCATGGTTCCGTTTGCTGCAAAAGCGCCCCAAATCATTACTGTGCTCTCACCGTATTGACGTTTGGAAAAAACTTCTTTGGTTTTACGCAGATTATACCAAAAATAGCGAAAACCATCTGACCCATCAAGATTGAACTTCTTTTCGTCCGAAAAGATTACATCCATCCATTTTAGACAGAGAGAAATGTATTTTTTTGAAAACGCCTGTTTCTTTCCTTATGTTCCTTTTTTAAGAGGCGAACATGATATTAACTTTCCATACCAAATATTCGAATGTTTATTCAAAACATTTTGAACTGTTCATGTGAAACATGGTAAGTCCAAATTTTTTCTAACTTCATTTGCAGTTTCTTTTTCCTCGCAAGCTCCTCTTACAACTGTTTTTTTCTGTTGATGTGTTAGAATTTCTGGTCTTTCAGTTTGTTTTTTCATTCTATACATTCCAGGTTCTTTTAGAAAATTATAAATTACAGTTTTATATCTTTTAATTTTTTTCGAAATTTCATGCCCACTCAATCCACATTCTTTAAAAGCAAAAATTTCCCTTTTTCAAGGATTTCAGATAGATGAGTTCCTTTTGGCATCGTACAAAAATCGTGAAGAAATGAGGCAAGTGTGAATTTTATTTAAAAACCCAGTCTTTATATTTGAAATGGTCATTTTCTGTTTTCAAATATGCAAATTTTACTATAATTTTAGATGAGAAAACAGTTGTCTTTATACTTTTTTCCAAGATCATATGGGTTTAAAATTTATAAAGTAAATTTATACATATTTATTTTTGGTAAATTTAACTAATTTACATGAAAAAGAAAATTTTATCAATATTTTTATTTAAGAAATTTGCATACATTTCCGTCAAAAGATTTCTAGATTTGGCGAGTTTTCGTTTGTCCTTATACTTTTTCCGTGCACTGTAGCTACATCAGACACTAATAATATTAAATTAGATTTCTATTAAGATATTCTGGAATTATTACCCAAAGAACTATCAGCAAGTGATAATGTTAGTTTTATTTGGATTTTATTCTTAGTATTAATTCATCCAATAAAATAATCACTAATTTGTACGATAAAAAAGATGATTTTAATTTTAATATTCATAACTTATTACATTCCAGTTCATGTAATTCTAATCAATTATAATTAATCAGCTATTTAACATATATAGATTGTCTAATAAAAAATAATATGCATATAAATAACTTTAAAAATACTAGTAAATAAAATAATTACCCAGTATATTTAGTAAATAGTATCACAAAACAATATAAATTAACTAAAACTTTTTAAACGCATCATCTTCCTTTATTATCAATCTCTAATATTTTTTAATAGTAGCATATAGTAATCGCATCTTTCTTGACTTCAAAATCACTTTTACTTTTAGTACATATTTCTACACATCCTAACACATCTCATGTTGTTGATTGCTTAATTGTTTTCCGTCTCAGTTTAGCATGTGGCGAGTATGTGGCTTTGTATTTTTTTAGTTTTTAATTCTGATTAAATTTCTGTCATTCTTTTTAATTTTATGGCTATTGCATTTCTTTAATTTCTTTGGGGTGCAAAATAACATTCTGTGTTACAAGGTTATTTCACAAAAAGAAAAAAGGTTTACATGCGCCTCCTAACACACATTTCTTTACACAGTCTTTTCTTTCTATTCATTGTTACTCATTCTTTTGTTCTCATTATTATTCTAATTTCTTATGTTTGGTTGTTTGCCTTCCCCCCCTCCTCCTTCAGCTCAAAAATTTTTTAATGACATGCTTTCAACTGATTTCTCAATTCAATATTCTTATCCTGTCGAAGCTCTATTGGGAGGTCAACTATTCTGAAGCACTCTGTATAATGTTTCAATATTACCGAATCTCGAAATTCGAGGTAACTAATGTGAAACACTCTGTATAATGGCTTAATATTGAAAAATGTCTACTATATTTCAATAGTGGTGGCTAATATTGCCATCTAATATTGGTATACTACTAGGCAAGTGCTGCATTTAAATTTCCAACACGTGAGGGGTCGCTAAGTATTCATAGATATTCATAGTGATTTAGAATGTACTTTTAAAGGTAGAACGTGATCTATATATAGTCTTTGTGTACTCAAAACGATCGTAAAGTGACAAAACACATACCACATTGTGTTAATTATTGCTATTGACCACACTATTAGTAAAATCATTTACATATTTAATTCATTAATATAATGAGCACTTACTTATATTTTGATTGCTTGACTAAATAGTCTAAAATGATCGTTCCAGTAGTCTACGTTGGCCTGCTGACCTGCCTTAGGGCGCCTTTCAAGATACTGGATGGAAGTTCCTCTCTGGTGCATCGCTTGCATTTCCGTTTTGTTCTGGATGCCTATAAGCTGTGATAAAGTTGAGAGATGTTATACAAATCATAAAGGTGATTCTCTCTCTTCTTTCACTATGCATATAATTAAATATTGGAAAAAATGTCTAGATTTAATTTGCAAATATTCAAGACAATCAAACAGGAAACCGATTCACCTAAAGGTAAGCGGAAGGACTCCTTCACACACTACGGGAGGGTACAGGCTCAGGGTGGTTGCCTGTACCCTGGTTCAAGGTCGTGTTGCCCAGACACTGTTAACACCTATCCCTCTTTTTTTTCTGTTGGATAATTTTTAACTCCAATATTCCAATTCTGCGACTCAGTGGATCTGTGTTGGGATCTGCTCCAATGCTACCCTATTGAGCCCTACTTTGATTTTCTTCTGGAAAACTACCAATTTTAATAAATTCCTATTCTATGATACCCGGATCCCCTTTGGCTTGGAGATTGAAGCAGCATAATTGTTGCTTAGCTGCTCCTCATAACGCAATCCTGTCTGCTATGTTTATTCAGATTCATCCTATGAACCGATAGGCTCTATGTTAAAAAAAGTACCTTACAACGCTGCGGCTGTTTGACAAAGTTCTCATTTCTCGAGTTTTTCTGCTTCGTACGGCAAAAACTACGGCAAATAAAAATATAAAATTTGGCACATTTGTAGAGAAAGGTTTGGAGAACACGCTGAAATAACCCGCTTTTCGATATATATATATATATTAGTTTAAGAAATATTTAATGTCAAAGTTAAGGACAAAATATTTGAGCTGCGAGTTCTTCTGGGATAGACTGCGAGTTCTTCTGCGAGTTCTTCTGGGTTCAATAGCAAGAGCACGAATTTTTGCAGGCAGGTACGTTAATTACATAGTTGAATTTTTGCAGGACGGAGCCGTTTTTTAATTTTGATGTAGTTTACGAGATATTTTACTTTTTATACACTTCTGAAGTGAAAAATGTTCTGTCGTATCGGCAAAATGCACAAAATTTAACTTTTTATACGAGTTTTCTACAAAGGAAGTTCCAATTAGCAAATTTTTCTTTACTAAGGGGCTCCGTCCCGTGATCACTACTTTCGCCAATTCCTGTAACTTTCTTCGGGAGTCAGGGACTTGGCATCCTACTTGGCTTGTTCTCGATGATCTCTCTTTCCGAGTTTCCTAGTGTCGCCTGTTATGCAGGCGTAATACAGCAGTTGGGGTCCGTCCCTTGTTCGATAACACTCACTAACCTCCCCGGAGCTTACTTCGCAAAATATTTTAATCCAGCAGGCGCACACCACCGTCGCCATGCTCCCGATCGGCTCAACCAATAAAATATTTGCCCATGCTGAAGGAAAATGTTCTCTTTAGAAGTGCATAATGAAGTGTCAAGGCGCACCATTAAGAGGCGATTGCAGATGTAGGACTGCTTTCTCGGCGTCGCTTAACATGTCTACCACTGACTGCCTAATATAAACAGCACAGTTAACAATGGTCTCGAGCCCAAGAATTCTGGATGGTGTTCAAATGGTGCCATGTAATGATTAGCATGAATACCGCTTCTGCCCGAGTGCGGGGGGAACAGCGTATTTGCGTATGGTGGAGTTTGGTCAGTGCTCCAATCAGGCTGTAGGGAAGATTGGAGCACAGCAGGTGAGATAGTGCCACACGGCTATTCCGCCTGCTGTGACAGGCTAGAGAATCATCTCGCATGATAGCCAGTCTCCTCTAGTATTGCTACATGGTACTTAGATAGCACGCTTGTATATTGATAACATTCCACAATTAATTGTATTGCCAATGCTGTTACATTTTACGTTTACACTTTTCCATGCATACGAATTCCATACATTTTCTTTCATATAATCAGTGTAACTTTATTAGATAAATTTAAAATGGTTGAAATTAAAGTAATTTTCACAGTTAGAAGGATATGAAAATTTAGACTCCGATTCTGAGGCGTTCTCGTTGCGAGCGAGGTTCGTTTTCAAAATTTCCAAACATGATATGTCTTTATTTTCTTTAACAAAGCTACCACAAAACTGTAAATGGGGGAAGCAGCAATGAACGTTAGAGTATATTTATTCAGGTTAAGAAAGCTGAGCGTCAGTTCTTAATTCATTTTGAAATTTGATATTTCAGGTTTAATCAAAAGAAACTTTTATGTTGGAGCCTTTGATCTTTCATTCCGAATTGAAGTATCCAGAAGAATTTCTCACATCTTAGTTTCAAATATTGCTCGAATTCTTCTTGAAGAAGTGATTGGTTATCAGAATGTTTTTCTCATTGAGCAAGACACAGATAATACGACAAGAACTCTACAAAAAATCTCTACATGTAATTCACCGAAGTAAGTAATGCAATATTACAGTCTAATTAATTACTGGTGGCAAAAATTTTGCCATACTATTGTTTTCACTACAATTTTTTCCTTGAAACATCTATTTCTCAGGGTTTGCAATAAATAAAGCTTAGATAATAACTGATTTAGATTCCGGAGGAGATGGTTGAGGGGTTCACTAAGGATTTCCACTTCCAAAATATTTTTCTATTTCTGGTTCAAAAATTTTCATTTTACTTGAAATATCTATTTCTCAAGATTGGCTGTTGATAAGGCTTAGATGATGACTGATATAGAAAAACTCAAATGCTGAAACTCATATGGATTCACCTGATGTTGAAACTGATAAGGATTCAGCATCAAAATTTGGAGGAGGTAGATAATACACTAAGATGTTTCACATCTGGTTCCTTTTCCACTTCTGGTTCAAAGCTTTTCCTTGAATCCCTTATTTCTTAGGATTGGCTATAGATAGAGCTTCGATAATAATTGAAATGGATTTATCATGAAATTACGGAGGGGGTAAAATAACTCACTACGGATTTTTACTTCCAAATCCTGAGATATCACTTCCGATTCAAAAATTTGCAATTTTCTTGAAACATCTATTTTCGGGATCTGCTATAAATATAACTTAGACGATGATTGATATACAGGGTCGAGTCACATTATTGTGACCAACCACCTCCTAGTTTTGACGTCAACAGCGCGAATCCACTGAAAGAAGGCATGTGTCGTGAGCTGACTCAGTGGGTATATAAGGTGTAGTGTAGAATTCTGAAAATATATCAATCGTTTCTGTCATGGCTAAAAGGAGCGATTTAGCAGATTTGGAAAAAGGGATGGTTATCGGGTTTTGGACCAAGTGTGGCAGTATTTCCGAGACAACACAGTTTGTGAACTGTTGGTGTGCTGTTGTAGTTGAAGTGTATCGTCAATGGAGAAAATGCACCATTGCGAATAAGCGAAGTGGAAACTGCGGAGCACCACGAACCATTGATGTGAGAGGTGAATATCGGCTCCGAAGGTTCATGAGGGTCGATCGCCACTCTACAGTGGAGCAACTCACTGGCCGAGTGAATCAGGAAGCTACCAGAAGTATGTCTTAAACCACAGTTCAGCGAACCCTGCTGCGTATAGGCCTCAGAAGCAGACGGATGGTCATTGCACCTATGCTAAAGAAGATGCATTGGTAGAAATGGCTTACATTTGTACGGCAGTAACAGAATTGGACCTCCGCTGATTGGCAAAATATTGCCTTCCCCGATGAGTCACGCTTTCTGCTTCATCGAAAGGATTAACGTTGGCATATAAGGCCTGAAAGATCGGAGAGCAAACACTTATCAGCCATTGCTAGAAGAATACAGGGCGGTGGGGGCAGCGTATGGTCTGGGGAATGTTTTCGTGACATTCTATGGGTCCACTCATACCTGTGGAAGGTACTATGAACCGAATTCGTTATGAATCCATCCTTGCAGACTACGTTCAGCTATACACACTGATTATCTTCCCTGGGGTGGATGGGATTAACCAGCACGAGATTGCGACGTGTCACGCAGCGAGAACTGTTCTTGAGTGCTTGGAGGAGCACGATGAAGACTTCAAAGTACGTCTTTGGCTCCTTAATTCCTCAGACTTAAACCTAATTGAGCATTTGTGGGGCAATCTCGATTGAGTTGTTCGCTCTATGGATTCTCCACAACGCACACTCCAGCAGCTGTTAGATGCACTGCAGTCATACCTGAGAACACCTTCCAGTACCTTACTGAGGCACTCCCAGTCCGTCTAAGTGCTGCCCGCGCTGTTCACGGCGGTTATTCCGGATATTTGCCGGTGATCTCTGTTAGAAATAAATGATCTCATCGCTGCGAAAGACAGACAAACCCATAAACCCTGACTCTCGCCTTTCCGCAGAAGAGGAATGTGTTTACTTCGAGAAATCTGCGCGCGCATCAAAGAGACTATACCGGTACACTTACGAACTGAAGTTCTGTTCTGTGTTGTGAATGCTTTGTTTAATGTCGGAGCAAAATGCTTGTTTCTTAATTTTCCTATGTAATTTTTAAATGCAGTATCTAATTAAATTTGTTTTTTCTTCCAATCAAAGGAAATCATTCCTGATATCAAGATGGTTAACAAACACACTAAACTGATATTTTTTTAAGACTTTAGGGGAAACGAAGTTAAAATTGCCCTACGCCATCGCTGAGAAAGGTAAGCATTTTTACCTATTTATAATTATGCTGTTTAAAAAGAAAAATGATATAACATATTTTTCATTAGTGAGTCAGAGCGCCATTACCTCTGCACAACTGAGCTACTATATTTTTATCAGATTATGAGACTGAAGTTGAAGCCTGTCTCGCTTTAGAAATTTCTACTAACAAAATAAAATAGCAGCATTTTCATGAACAATAAAATTATTTGAAGAAGGGCATAAAAATAAGTAACTGAAAAGAAAATTGATATACAAATATATCACTGTTATTTTTCGGTCCCCATTGACTTCGTAAAAAACTTCCAAACCGAAAGTGATTTTTTTACGGAATAAGATTAAAAGGAAATATCGCACTGCAAATAAACAAAAAAAAAAGGAAATATTTCTCAAGGAAACTAAAAATAAAATATAATGGCATCTATCAAGGAAAGTCACTTGATCGAAAAATTAAACCAAGGTAACTATTCCAATTGGAAGTTTAAAATGGAAATGACACTATTGAATAAAGAACTATCAGAAACGATAACAGAAGTGGCTCCGGACCCAATTACCGACGAATGGCAGAAAAAAGATAGAAAAGCCAGAGCGCTCATAAACTTATGTATTGAGGATTCGCAAATCGTTCACGTCAAGCATCTCACCTCGGCGCGCGATACATGGAATGCGCTTCGTGCAATACATGAAAGAGCTAATTTATCCAGCAAACTATACCTTTTACGAAAGTTGTACAGTATAAAGTTAGATGAAAGGGGAAACATGCAACAACATATAACCAAAATTCTGGAAACAGTGGATAAACTTAAAGCCATCGGGGAGGAAATAAATAATTCGCATATATCAGCACTATTTCTGTGTTCGCTACCCCCCAGTTACGAAACGCTGATAACGGCGTTGGAAGCGCGACCAGAGGATGAACTGACACCGGAATTCATTAGCAGCAAACTGATTGATGAATATAATAGACGTAGGGATCACCAAGAAATGCCGCAAAACATGGCAAAGGCTTTTCACGCGAATAAAAAATTCTCTAACACCTACAGCTACAAAATGGATAACAAATACTGCTCACATTGCAAAATGAAGAACCACAACAAATCTGAATGTTGGCGTCTAAAGAATAAGACCAATGAGCCCGGCAGATATAAAGATTATAAAAATAAATTCAGACACAACTCATCACAGTTAGTGTATGAGGGAAACGACAGACCTGCCGCGAAATCACAAACACAAGAAAGATATTCAGACACTGTAGATAAAGTAGGATCGAAATTTAGAGACTTAGCGCTCATAACGAATCAAACTGAAGAAAACAGTTGGATCGTTGATAGTGGTTCCTCATCCCACATAACAAATAATGAGAATTTATTCACTAAAATAAATAATGAAAACAAATCGGAAGTTATCGTTGCTAACGGTAAAGCCTTAACCGCCTATGGGTCAGGCGAAGTAAAAATAAAAAGTCGAGCCTCGGATGGAGAGATAAGACAAGTAACACTACAGGAAGTACTATTTGTGCCAGAACTGAAAGCTAATTTATTTTCCGTACGAAAAGCAACACAGCGTGGATGCAAAGTAACTTTTACTAAAGACAACTGTCAGTTATCTTACAATGATGAAATATTCTTAGAAGGAAAAATAAAAAATAACCTATATGAGCTAGACCTGCTCACACCACAAAACAAAAATGTTACATATATGGTAAATAACTGTAACAACCCCAATTGTGTTACATTATGGCACAGAAGAATGGGTCACAAAAACTTCGGCTCTATAAAGGAAATTAAATCGAAACAGTTAGCCGAAGGCATAAACATCAACGAATGTAAACATGAACTAAATTGCGAAACTTGCATAAAATCAAAACTCACCGACATGCCATACCCCAAATCTACTCAAAACAGGGGGACTCATATTCTACAACTTGTGCACAGCGACGTATGCGGACCAATGCAAACTCCCACAATAGGAGGAAAATCATACGTGCTAACGTTTATTGATGATTTCTCCAGGTACACAATGACCTATCTCTTATCAAAAAAGAGTGAAGTTTTGTGTAAACTGAAGGAATACATCGCTTTTACGACAAACAAATTCGGAAAAAAACCAGAAATACTGAGAAGCGATAATGGCGGCGAATACGTCAGTAAAGAATACGAGGAATATCTAAGTGACAACGGCATACATCACCAGTTGACCGTGCCACACTGTCCATCCCAAAATGGCGTAGCGGAAAGAAAAAACAGGTCACTAATCGAGATGACACGAGCTATGTTGTCAGAAGCAAATTTAGGCAAAAAATTCTGGGGAGAGGCTATAAACACTGCCAATTACTTACAAAATAGACTTCCCACAAAGGCCAATACAAAAACACCGTACGAAATGTGGACTGGTATGAAACCAAATCTTCGTCATTTAAGAGTCTTTGGCTGTAAAGCATATTCCTACATCCATAAAAGCAAACGAGGAAAATTAGATGAAAAAGCCCAAGAAGGGATTTTTGTCGGATACGACGACAGATCAAAAGCTTACAGAATATATACAGAAGGAAAAAACATTACACTTGCTAGAACGGTTAAATTCCTCGAAAAATCAATGCAAATTTCAGAATTAAGCTCAAAGGAATTATTCGAAGGAACAGATAGTGAAGTCGAAAAAACTAATGCTCAAACAGATGAAAAACCCGAAGAGAGCGAGATTGAGTTTGAGGCACCGTCAGATGATGAACAAATAAACTCTGATAACATAACCGCTAATCAACCTCGCAGATCCGAGAGATCGAACAAGGGAGTACCTCCCGATCGACTCATCTACTTAGCGCAACAAGCTAACACCGTCGAACCCAGAGACTATAATGAGGTACTAAAAATTAAGAGCCCACAAGAGAAACAAAATTGGCTAGACGCAATGGAAGAAGAAATGCAATCTTTGCAAGAAAATAACACATTCACATTAATGGACCCCCCGCATGGAAGAAAAATAGTAGGTTCAAAATGGACATATAAAATTAAACACGACTCTCAGGGAAAAATAGCTAAATACAAAGCTAGACTGGTAGCAAAAGGATTTTCACAAAAATACGGTGAAGATTATTACGAAACCTTCGCACCAGTGGTCTCACACAGCACAATTAGAGCATTCCTGGCAGGAGCAGCATTTAGAAAACATAACATACAACACATTGATATTAAAACTGCTTTCTTACACGGGGATTTAGACGAAACAGTTTACATACAACAGCCAGATGGCTACATCTCCCCGGGTAACGAAAACAAAGTATGGAAATTAAATAAAGCTATATATGGGTTGAAACAGGCCGCAAGAGCCTGGCATCTAAAAATAGGTGACTCTCTAAAACAACTAAAATTCGTGCAGAGTACTACTGATCCATGTTTATTCAAAAAGGGAAAAGGAAGAGAAACTATCTATATAATCGTATATGTGGATGATATTCTAATATCAGGATCAGAAGATCAAATTGACAAAACAACGAAAGAATTGGGCAGACAATATGAATTAAAAAATTTGGGTGAAGTTAATTATTACCTTGGAATTAGCATAAGGAAAAACCATGATGGAGATTATCTATTAAATCAAAAAAATAAGATTGAAGAAATTGTAAATACATTTAATTTGCAAGATTCAAAACCCTATAGTACACCAATGGAAACTGGATATTTGAGAAATGAAACAGAAGAAAACCTGCTTCCTAATAACACTAAATATCGCCAAGCTATTGGAGCTCTTCTATATATTGCCACGGTCACAAGACCAGACATCACAGCCGCAATAAACATTTTAAGTCGGAGAAATGAGAAACCACGTCAAATGGATTGGAACGCAGTAAAGCGTCTAATAAGTTATCTAAATCATACAAAGGATCTAAATTTGGTAATAAAATCAACGACAAAACCAATTCTCACAACATACGCTGATGCCGACTGGGCAAGCGATAAAACGGATCGGAAATCCACGAGTGGTAATCTTTTCTTAATTGATGATTCTCCTATACACTGGTTAAGCAAAAAACAATCATGTGTTGCACTTTCCTCAGCAGAGGCGGAATATATATCCGCTGCTAACGCAGTTCAAGAAGTACTGTGGTTAATCAACCTACTAGGTTAACCAACCTAGACAGACAAACCCATAAACCCTGACTCTCGCCTTTCCGCAGAAGAGGAATGTGTTTACTTCGAGAAATCTGCGCGCGCATCAAAGAGACTATACCGGTACACTTACGAACTGAAGTTCTGTTCTGTGTTGTGAATGCTTTGTTTAATGTCGGAGCAAAATGCTTGTTTCTTAATTTTCCTATGTAATTTTTAAATGCAGTATCTAATTAAATTTGTTTTTTCTTCCAATCAAAGGAAATCATTCCTGATATCAAGATGGTTAACAAACACACTAAACTGATATTTTTTTTAAGACTTTAGGGGAAACGAAGTTAAAATTGCCCTACGCCATCGCTGAGAAAGGTAAGCATTTTTACCTATTTATAATTATGCTGTTTAAAAAGAAAAATGATATAACATATTTTTCATTAGTGAGTCAGAGCGCCATTACCTCTGCACAACTGAGCTACTATATTTTTATCAATCTCAATAACGTAACTCGACTGTGTAGATTCAGCATCGAATTCTGGAGGAGAATGGGGGATTCACTGAGGATTTCCATTTCAGATCTCAAGGTTGGCTATAAGTAGAGCTTAGATGATGACTGATATGAACCAACATTAAATTCCGGAAGAGATAATGATGTTCACTAAATATTTCAGCTTTCTTTTTTTTACTTTTCCTACATGCATAGTAATGTAAGAGAAAGTATAAAAATCGTGTCAAAAATCGCAACTGGAGTTTTCGAAATTTTTTTTTTTTTTTTGCTTGACGTCTGTGTGTGTGTTTGTCTGATCAATGAATATATCTATTCTATCTCAAAAACTAATTGACCAAATTTCACAAAATTTGGTAAATAAGTCAGTCGTGGATGACCCTGGTGCTCATTAGATTTTGGCACGATTCGGAAAAAAAGAATTTGCTTTTTTTTTGCAAAATGGACCTTAAAGCTAGCAAATTTTAAAATAAAATACTATAGATACTCAAATGAATAAATGAAATGCTTGTTTCATACGTAATTTTTGATGCAAAAAGACTAAGATCAACCCCATAACTCTAGGACTAACCGTTCTCGACATATTTTAGTTTCTTCAGATTTTTACAACGTTACCTTTAAACATGCGTCCCGTGCAAATTCAGTTTATTTTCAAATAATTATCCATTGTATTTTGTGCAATTAATGAAATATGAAAGAAATAAAGAGAAAATGAATTTGAATTTGTAGGGAAAGTCATGGATTCCACCATCAGATTTTTTTTAACTTCCTATTAAAATATTTCTTTGAAATATCCATTTATATAATGTGTATCATTCTATATCTATTTATAGGATGTGTAAAAATAATTCCTTATGGCTCGTTATCAGTGCAATATATAATTTCTTGCATTTTCAGCAAGACATCGGAGAGAGTATAAATAGGCACCTGTGCAGAGCATTCGTTAACCACTAGAATTTTTGAAATAACCCGTACGCTAAAAAAAAAACAAAAAAAAAAAACAAGAAATTTCTGTAGGAACCTTCATAAGGTGGCAAGTGATACAAATTTTTGGAACATTTCTCCAGAGCGCCTTAGTCACCCCCCCTCTACCGGATAGAGAGGGTAAAGTCTACCCTCTCTGAAATTCGATGCTAAATTCATATTAGTCATCATCTAAGCTCTATCTATAGCCAAAAATGAGAAATATATATATATATATATATATAACGAAACATTTTTCAGTCAAAAAATCAAAGATGTAAACTTTTAGTCAACCCTCCTACTTCCTCCGGAATTTGATGCTGAATCCGCATCAGTTACTAAACTCCAGCTATAGCCGATTCTGAAAAATAGACATTGCAAGGAAAATGTAATTCTTTTAATCGGAAGTGATAGCTCCCCAGAACCCAAAATGGAAATTCATCAAATTACAAAGGAGTCAACCAACTCCTTTTGCAATTTGATGTTGAAGCTATGTCAGTTATCATCTAAGCTCTACCTATAACAATTCTTGAGACATAGATGTTTCAAGTAAAATGAAAATGTTTGAACCGGATATGGAAAAAACCAGAAGTGGAAATCCTTTGTAACCCATCTACTTTATTTGGAATTTGGTGCTGAATTCATATCAATCATCTTCTAAGCTCTATCTATAGCAGATTCTTAGAAATAGATGTTTCAAGGAAAAACTTTCCGTAGAAACAATAGTATGGCAAGATTTTTGTCACCGAAAATATCAAATGTTCAGGGCGTAAAATAAAGGGTGAGGAGAGAGTTGCTTGATAACGAAACATGTAATGCGAGTCGTTCCTATAAATATCATTTGAACTCTCTTTTAGTATCGAATCTTGCCAAACTGTGGACGAAACGGGACCAGAACTCATGATTAATCTGGAACTTTGGCTCCCTCCTGCTTTCAACCTCCAAACGTGGATTCACACGGAAAGGATAGAGGACTGTGGACCCTTGGGTCCAGTAGGAAGGTAGGTTTCCGAAACTATTAATGAACTCTAAAAATAGGCAAGTCTTTAAGTCAGTGGTTTAGTACTAGATCAAGTGGGCTTATACATTCAAATTAACTGAAGTAGGTCTCATCTTGACCTTCACATACCAGACATAATTTTTTTTTAAATTTTACAAGAAAAAATTTGAAAAATCGGTACCGTGGGTCCAAATTATTACAATTATAGCGTGTTACTCTTCACTTTAAAGGGCTTGAACAAAAATATTTCGATTGATACCATACTTGGCAAGGGGGGGGGGGGGGGTAACTTGCCCATTAAGGGGAAGGGTAATGACGTCACGAACAAACAGTATTGTATCGCGGTTATTTTTCGCAACAGTCATTGAAATTATTAAGTCTCATAATCATTGAGCCGTAAACAAATCCTCTTATGCATGATTATGTCAAATTTTGTCCTATGCTGCATTGTTAAAAAAATACAAAATTTCGAATAAATGTCAAAGTTTTCGCTCGAAATTAAAGTTTTTTTATCCGGCTTTCTTATTTTTTGATAAGAAAGCCGGATATAAAGTTTCATAAAAATCCATTAATATTTGTGGCTGCTATGGTGTACACAAGAAATCGACCACAGACATCACATAGACAGATAGAAGCTCCTCACTCCGAAATAGTCAAAATGTGTTCAGGAGGTCTTAAAACATATACTGGCATCTAAATCTGGAAAGCAAAAATTTTCGTGAAAATAATACTTTCTCAAATACTACGTATGAGAAAGTAAAAATATTCTAGTTTGAAAAGACTGTTTTCAAATTTGAAAAATTACTTGGCCGATGTAAATGAAAGTTAAACACTAGATCCCCAAACTTTTCGCCGCGCGAGCCACATTAAATTTTCACCCATTTAGTGGGCTAAAACAACCTTTAAAAAGTAATACTTGTAATCTGCTTGTGAAATAATGTGCTGCTTGTTGTCTATCTGCTTGTAAAATAATGTGCAACATAAAAAAGGTAATAAAACTAGTCCAAATAAATAAATTATTTTCAATAACACTAATATAATGGGAGGCATGAAACTGCTATTTTTTTACTGGAACATTTAGCCGAGTCTCAAAATGTGCAATCTCAGCCCTTAAAATAGTTTACAAGTGTCCATCAACATGTGGCAATCTATACACTGATTTTAAATATATAATTTTTGAAATAAAATGCACATGAATATATCGCAGTAAAACCAGATAGAAGTCCTTGTCTAAACTTTTCAGTTTGTAGAAATTCGTTTTTTGGAAGAAATCTTAAAAAATGCATTAGCAATCTGCTGCTTCTGCATGCCGCAGAAGCTAGTGTTTTGGATATTACGGTACGGTGTGTAAAAAGTAAAAAGCGAAGGTAAAAATAGATATACTGTAATTATGGCACAAATAAATAGTACTGTATAATACTACTGTAGTAATATTACTGCAGTTATGGCACCTCAATAATACTGTAATTATATTTCTGCTTTTAAATTCCTGATAAAAATAGCATATTATATTTATACAGAAAGGGAAAACAGCCTAGTACATGTAAAACCTAGTAAACATGTGTGAGGATCTTAAATTATGATACATGTTATATTAATTATATTTCCGTTATTAATTTTCTTATATACATAGTATAATGTATAAGGAAAGTACTGTGACGGGGTCGAAAATTTAGAACTTTTTTGAGATGACGTCTGTGTGTATGTGTGTGTGTATCGGTGAGTCTGTGGAGACGATATCTCAAGAACAAAGAAGAACAAATGGAGCGATTAGAACAAAATTTGGTACAAAAATTACAATCAGTGAATACTGGAAGCCTATTGTTTTAAACGCGTGTTCGAAAATCCCCAAATTTTTTAAAAAGATCATCAAAAAATTCGATAAAGTTACGTAAATAATCAAATTTTATGTTATTTTCCATTAGAAAACAATTGGCACAAACTTTAGAACGTCACCTACCATTGAAGGAGCATTTGTGTTGTGAGCTTTGGTAATTTCATCCTATTCGCGAATGTTTAGCAAGGTAAGTGATATGCAAGTGTTATGGGTATTTATGTTGCACAATGCGCAGATTTCAATGTCATACCTTGAACTACACTAGTTAGGCGATAATATGTCGAAACCAGACTTCAACTTTTTGGTTAGGTTTGGGCGTAAGAATGTGATATTTTCAACATGGTGTTGCTGGTAATATGGATCCCCAGAGTGCGTGCAAGAATCTAACAGTGATTCTGACCAATCATTCCATTCTGACCACTCTGGCGACTCATCGCTCGATCTCCAAGGGGGGGGGGGGGGGACCAGTCTGATGTGCAAAATGTCAACTGTCTCTTCTGTGACTTAGCTTTTACTGATGATTGCCATGGAGAACTACAGGTCATGTGTATGGTGTGCGAATTATGAGCACACAGTGAATGTGCTGGAGCCGAGAAAGAAATTATATTTGCGACTTTTGTAAATAATTTATGTTTTTTCAACAATAAAGTTCATTTTTGACGAATAACCTGTGACTATTTCATGGGATTCATAATACCCGCACTTTAAAAAAAAAACAGATGATTTCACTTTTTTTGGTAATCGCATTATGGAGGTTACTGTAAATATTCTAAAAATAATTCCTCCTGTTGTGGATATAGCTGATTAGCATATGCGACCAACCATTCCCAAAATGAGTGAGATTAGCTTAAAATGTAGTCGCATTTACAAAAAACAAAGTGGGGGTCCATATTACCACCTTTTCCTCTACTTTTGGTAATATTTTGTATTTGGACGCCGTTACTCATTATCTACTATAAGATTACTTTTTTCTATCATTGACTGATTGGGGTTTTGTGGCATAAAATCCAAACAGAATATGCTGCGACAAACACATGGTAAAACAAACAATTAATTTACTAGTAAAAGACAATAACAAATGTATAATATAAAAAATTAAAATGTACACATAATAACATGATGATGTAAAATACAAAACCAGATGACATACAGTAAAAAGATGATACGTGAGAGGTAAAATATTATATATGATAAAAAAATCCTATATCTAGCAAAAATAAAAAAAATCCTATATCTAACAAAAATAAAAAAAGGCCAGGATGAGGATTTTCTCTTAACAAGTCTGTTAAAGTAATATTATAAGTCATAAACTGCTTAAAACGATGATGACTGAAATTAGTGCATTCGGTTAAAAAATGTTTTACACTCACTGACGTTTGACACGAGTTATAAGAAAGCTCCTGTTCACCTACAAGCAAATTTCTGTGGGTAAAGTGTGTGTGACCAGTTCGCAAGCGAGTTAAGAACATCAAGTTTCCTACACTGAAAACTAGCCTACTTTTATACAAAGGGCTTGATTTCTTGCAATTTATTTTGGGGCTGCTGATTCCATGAATCTTACCATTTATCATAAATAATATTACTAATAACTTTTTTTATATCTAGCAAAGGGATGGGATGGTTCAAAACACTATTAGCTGATTTTGCAGCAGTATATGCTAATTCATTTCTATTAATACCCACATGTCTGGAAACCAACGAAATTGAATATGGTGTCCTGGTGTCACGTGCCTTGAAGCGACGCTCAAGCTGTGGGATATCTGAAGCAATGGAGTGGCTCATGACCATTTTGGATGACAGTAATTGCAAAGAGAACTTGGTGAATTTTTATATATGATGTGTTTTTTAACCTTTGATGGGAGATGAAAATTACAGACTGGTGAATTGCTGTGATTTCAGTATTAAAAATGGAACAAGATGCATAAAGCTTAAAAAACTTAACTGTATCATTACATACATAAGCAAGTCCGATGTGATCTGCTGTTTTGAAGCCATCTGTAAAAATAGGAGTGAACTCCTCAAATAAATATCTATGTTCTGCAGGGAGTTGAACATAACCTAGCACTGGTTGTGGTGTTGAGGGATCGACAAACTATCCCTATTTGTTTTTAATATATATATATATATATATATATATATATATATATATATATATATATATATATATATATATATGTGTGTGTGTGTGTGTGTGTGTGTGTGTGTATGTGTGCTTGTTCTGTTTCGATATTTTGATCGATCCAGCTCCACTCCCTCTCGTCATTTTCAATATCCTAATGTAGCCCTCCATACCATGAGCTGAACCCCATAGGATCATTCAAAACAGGCATTTGGACTTGGGAAGTGAGCCAGTCCGGACGTAATTAATACTTATTTTCTTTTCAGATCTGGCTGGTTCATAGAGAGCCGTGTTGTGGAGAATTTTTGGAGGGATAATGTCACGGTACTAGATTATTACAGAGCTTTTTTAAATACAGAAATAACAAGAACATTTGATCTATCCTCTGAGTCGAATGTGATAGAAAGAGCAAATTGTACTTGTAATGCTTCAAAACTTGCAGAACTTGCAGAACTTGACTGTGGAGATGATGGTTTCTATAGACCTCCTCAATGCAACAATTCGCAAATTAGTTGTGCAACGATTTTATCAGATTTTCCAGGTACGTAGAAATTATATTCGATACCAGAAAGTATGGATTTAAAATTTTTCCGGAATATTTTGTTCAGTGAAAAATTTTGAAATCTTCTTAACATTTAAGCTAAAAGAATAATATGTGTGACTTTTTATAAGTATCTATTCCTACATTATAGCTTCAGTTATATATATATATATATATATACTAAAGATGAATTAAATTAGACATTGAAGAGAAATAGTGATGCATCCATAAAAAACAGTAGAATTATATTACTAACCAGAAATAACTCAAGAGAATGTCATTCATATACAAGAAAAATCGTTAATGTTACTAGTTTATATGCTCGGTATTTTATATTTAAACTCTTTAAACACACACACACACATTATATATATATATATATATATATATATTTAATTCTAAAATTTATAATTATCTTGATTGCCAAATTTAAGATTTATTGAGTACCTATGCTTTTGAAAAGGTATAAAATACCTCTATTTTAGCTATAACAGTAGCTGAAACAATGGACTAAAATAATTGAAATAAGCATAATTTAAAATTGCTATACATATTCCCAATCTATCTATCTATCTATATATAGTAATTGCCAAGTGTCCGTCTGATATTTGGTATATGGACGAATCATCTGATAGGAAACTCAAGAAAAATGGAGTTTTTCGAAAATGTGTATTTAAGGGGGTGGATACTCCACATAAAAACATTCGAAGAGTGAAATGATAAAAAAAGCATGTTTCGCGATGAGATAGAGACTTCAAATTTGAGTTTACGGGTAAATAGTTGGAAAGGATGAAAGTGTGTAATTTCAGTTTTCCAACATTTGCTATTGTAGGGGTGCCGCTTACTAAAATATTCGATTTGACGAAAAAATGAAAAACGCCTCCTTTACAATGTGATAGAGGCTTGATATTAACTATATATGGGCTAATCATACGATAAAAAAACCGAAGATGAATACGGTTTTTCTAAAATGTTCATTTTAGGGGGTGAAAAACAGAAAAACGTTCGAAAGGTGAAGTGATAGAAAAAACATGCTTCGCGATAGGATAGAGCCTTCAAATTTGGTGTACGGTTAGATAGTTTGAAAGGAAGAAAATGTACAATTTCAGATTTACTTTAGAGAGTGCCGCACACCAATATGTTCGATTTTCCGAATAAATGAGACACGATTTTTTTTAATGTGATAGAGACTTTATATTTGGTATATGGTCCAATCATCTGATAAAAAACCCAAGACGAATAGAGTTTTTCAAAAATGTTCATTTATGATATGCTCCACAGAAAAACGTTCGAAGGGGGTAATGATAAAAGAGTATACTTCGGGATGAGATAGAGACTTTAATTTGGTGTACGGGTATATAGTTCGAAAGGAAGAAGTGAGTAATTGAAGTTTTCCAATATTTTCTTCTTTAGGGGGTTCTGCACACCAAAACATTCGATTTGCCGAATAAATGCGAAACGCGAATTATTAAAAAATTTACATTACTGCGAGACTGTTGATTTTCAACGGGTATTCGGCTAGTCATATATAATTTACTTTATAGGTGTAAAAAATAAGATTTTAGATATGTAAAAATATTATTTAAAAATAAATAATTAGATGTTATATTAAAAATAGTCATAAAATGAGTTGCTTATCAGGGTTGGAAAAAAACAGTGTCTTTTTAAATCGAAAAAAAAACTGGTTCAAACAAAAAAACATGATTTAAACCAGCTAGTCCTGCTGTTGATAAGTGAAAGAAAAATCTGAAAGACTCCGTGGAGGGAAGAAGAAAAGAAGAAAGAGGTGTTGCTTGCAGTTAAAGTCACAGCCACCCTGGCGAATCCACCCGGCCCAAACAAACTCGGCACATAGTATTATTCAATGGGAAAGTTACTATGTTCTTTTTGCATAAGTTCCATTTTTTTATTAAATAATAAGAAACCAAAAGAATTGTAAAGAGTTGTAAATGAACATTGTAAGTTTTTGCAATAAATGTTTATTATTTAATTATATTTTCTTCAAACAAAAATATGCATATTCAATCCGTCATCGAAACTGTACGTATATTGTATTTGTATTTAAAGGGATAAACCGGCCACCAGATAACTCGGTACATAGTGCAGATTCAATAGAAGATGTACTATTTTGTTTTACGTTTTATTTCTTATATCTAGCAATTTTTTTATCACACTTTTTTTTATTTCTTATTATTTAATGAATTGTAAATAAACGCAATGGGTTTTGAGGAAAAATATTTGTTCTTTAATTATATTTTTGTTAACCAAAAATTTTTATGATCAGGGGGAGGCAAGTCCAGTCCCCTATACGGCTCCCCTGCTGTTATACGAGTTTTGTATTCTGATGCTGATTATCACAGATGTAGTTCTTAAGCAATACGAAATTTGGAGACTCACAAGGCAGATGTTTTTGTATAGAACGGAATAAAATTTACTTGCAGTAGTATAAACAGTGCTGTTTTCTTCACAAGTCTTAAATATGAGAAAAATTTTAGTACATATTCAAAGAGTTTCATACCCAATATAAAACAATTTGTTCAAACTGCTGCAAAAAATAAACCAAAAAATAAAATAAAGTACAGAAATAACTGATCAACCGGTTTCGAGGGAGACCAACATCTTCCTTTTTCAGAACAGAAGTACAGATGCAGCCAACTCAGTCAAAGCAAAGGAGATTTCTGTCGCCAGAGTTACCATACAGGAAAAACAAAACATTTTTAAAACAACAGTTTTAAAATTCAAATTAATAAAAAAGTAAATCAGGAATACGTACATTAAAAAACTGCATAAAAAGCATTCTTAGTTATGTCCATTAAAGGGTGAATACGACGAAAGAAATTAAATGGACATACAATAGATTAATTAATTAATCAAATTACACAGAAGCACAGAAAAAGAGTATTCAAACTTTGTTTAGGTGGTCCCAAAACGTACTTTCTGTCAAAATTTCGGAATAGAAAATTCTGTTATAAAGCGTAGAACATTATACCTACAAGTATATATATTTTAATACTTTTCCCTTACATAAACTATGAATTACATTTCATTACCGAATCTGAATTACGACCTAAGTCAAATTGAACGAACGAATTCTAACCACTTGTGTGAGTCTCTGTAAGGGGGGGGGGGAGGACAAGGCTATGACCTTTAATTAAAGGTTTATTATGGTGTCTAATCGGCGCCATATCGATATATCCTTGATGTTTCCTTTCTATTTTATGGTTTTTGTACGGTAACTCTGACGATAGAAACCTCTTTTGCTTTGATTGAGGCGGCTTGCATCTGTGTTTTTATCTTGAAGAAGGAAGCTGATGATTATACTGGTCTGCAAATAAAAATATGTTTTAATCATCAAAAATAAAAATACACTTTTAAATTTTAGGTGCTGATTACGAAAATTAGTTTAATTTTCATGTGGCACGTATAGTATTGAATACAGCTAGTGACGTAAAACGTGATTACAAAGCAAAAGTTACGATACATAAGAGCTTGTTTATATTAATTTGTTAAAAAGAAAATTTTACTGTGTTAATTTTGTTTTCCCGTTATTTATACTTAGTATACATCGCGATACAGCTTCAAGCAATAATCGACCATAATAGAATCATTTCAAAAATCTTTAGCAATGTTTCATTAACATTATGTCTTGGTGAAAGCGTTCACTTTGTTCATCGCTCATATCTTCAAGATTGTCGGGAAAGAAATCCATATGGGAATGCAAAAAATTCATCTTTAAAGATATTCGACATCCTATGTTCTTATATGCATCAAAAAAATTTTGAACATGTTTAAAATCAGGCGTTCTTTTATTGCCTAAGACGTTTTCACAAACCTAGGTGAAGATTTCCCAAGATGCTCGTTCTTTTTCTGTTAGGGTTCCAAAAATGTTTCATTTTTTTTCAATTTCACTTATTTGTGGGTCAACAAAGATCCTTTCCTTTAGTTTTGCTTTGCAGAACTAAGTCTTTTGCAAATATATTCAAATCCTTTTGAATTTGTTTCAGCCATAGCCTTTACTAAGTCCTTTATTAATCCAAGTTTTATATGAAGTGGTAGAAGCAATATCTTAGTTGGATCAACTAGTGGAATACTTTGAATACTTTTTCCCAGGTTCATACGTTTTTCTTGGTTCCCATTTACGCCATTTAAAATGCTTAGAAATGCAGCGGCTTTCCCAATGACATAAGAAACAGAACTTAGTAAAACTTACTTGCATACCCAAAAGCATACCAAAGACTTTTAAATCGCCACGGATATTCCACTGGTAGACATTATATTTAACTGCTTTAAGTGGAAATTTCATGTTGCTGTTAGTTTCTTTTAGATGTACAGAATGATCAATCGGAATGGATGGATGGTTTTTAAATTTCACAATAGAGAATGACATCTTTTATACTCCTCTGCTAAGAGTCTATGAAAAGTATCCATTCTAACGACTCATTCTCTTGTATTTTTGGTTCATTGCTCTAAAACTGCCACAGATATCATGAAAGAATATCATGCAACCACTCACTGAGAAAAATATTTTCAAAGCCTGATTCCGTGTTCGGTAATGGCAAATTGTAACATTAACCTCACAAAGATTCCTTTCTTTCAACTTTGAGGTAAAAAGTTCTGCTTTGGCTTTTGAAAGAGAAAGATCTCGAATAAGATTATTTAAGTCCTGTCGATTACATTTTCTTGGTTCTCTATTGTTTTCCTCAGGTATATAGTCCTCATCATGAGAGTGCCTTTTCCGGTATAGAGCTATCGCCACACTAAAAATTCACTAAAATCGTCATATTAATGCTTTTAAAAGTGCCGGACCGTTCTCCAGAGGGCCTGGAACTAATAAAGTGTCATCATGAGGGATTGGACGCATTGCTGAGCTTAAGGTTCTTCTTCTTCGACCCAGGCCTTCCGACTTACCTGAACGTATAAGGTATCTGTTTCGATGGCCGGGAAGTGCCACCTAATTTAGACTGGAACTCAATGGGGGCGGCATTCACAGAGACCGTATCCTCCTTCCCCTACGATAAATTTCTCGGGAAAAACTTACGGACCCACATATTTAATGTGCCAGTACTCCTCGTGAACACGAGGACATTTTGGGCAGAATCGGGAATCGAACTCGGGTCGTCCAAGTGCAATTCCCCGCGCGCTAACCAGTGTGCTGTCCTACTAATAAGTTTAAGCTTCTTTTTCGACCCAGAACATCCGAACTACCCGAAGGTGTGAACTTAAGCTTGAATAAACAATTTTATGCTTATTTTGTGACGAAAAACCAGAGACACAACAAAAATAACAATCGTTTGCATGATTTGCCGGCTCTCGCTATATCATGGGAACTGCAAATGGCATTGCTTTTTTCCCTTTTGTTATCCAGTCACGTAAGCCATTTGAACATGATGCACATATAACATGAGATGCCCAGCTTTTATCTTGCACACCTAAAGCACATCTAAAGTATAATAAATATAGTTTAAAGAAAACTAGAGCAACGTATATAAGCACAAATAAAACAATGCAGTATACAGCTGTTTCGGGGATACGCTGGATCCCCAAAGTCCAAAAGAGGTTCCTTAGATTTGAAGTTGTTTGGATCATCAATATACATATCATCACTCAATAACAGAGAAATGACACAGTCTCATTTGTATCATTTATATAAACTTTTTAACACTTTACAACATAGTTGAAAAGTGTTTATGACTTTGTTCATTCCGTCTGTCTGACTGTCGGTCTGTCTGTCTGTCTGTCCGCTCGCATGATAACTGCCGTAAAAGTAACTTTATCAAAATGAAATTTTAGTATGTTGTTCAGAGGGTCTATGGGACCTATGGGTATATAAATAAATAATATCACCCAATTAGTTTTGGACTGAACCCAGGTTGAAAAAATGAAATACATTGAACCCTATGGGACCTAATTTTTCAAACATTTTTTAAGTGAATTTAAAATTCACAAATTGTTTCAAAAGTTTTAGCAAATATTCAAATTAATCCTATAAAACTATAAAAAAAAATTTTCAGCAAAATATATTCCATAGTTTTTTAAATAAAAATTAAAATAATAATTACACCCATATCATAGGAAGAGATCACGTGACCCACTTCAAAATAAAATATGGCATCCATCTTGTGTCAAAATCGTGATTTTTAAAGTTCTTTTTCATTTATATTTAGTGTTGTATCCGTCCTAAGACCGCTTTATTTTTGCTTAATTTCTGTGCATCTATATTTTGAAACAAAGCAATTACATTATATTTGAGTTTAAATGATCATCAAACTTTGATTATTTCTACAACGGAGATCAATTTTCACTTATGGAGAATGTAAACACATCAAACTGTAAGGATGAGTTGCATTGCTGAAATTTTTTAACGCAAAATTATTTAGCTCTGGAGTCTGCAATATAGTTGATATGAATGAAACATTCATTGGTTTTACATAGCAGACGAATTTTCAGGACTTTTTCGATGAAGTTTCAAGCGTAGAGTTACATTACATTTACCTCCATGGTTTTAAGTTTTTAAGTAAAATAAATTATTGTAATATTGTGATGAATGAAGGGAACAGAATAAAAGTGTATGAATGAAATATTTACTGCTTTTTCATAAACAGCCAGGCGATTTATATTTCAATGATGTCATTTGAATAAAGTTCATTTTTTCGATGAAATTTTAAGTTTTCAAATATAATAAATTAATGTAGTATTGTGATAATTTTAAAAATTTTACCGCTGAATGTATCACATTTTAGAGATGTTTAAATAAAATTGTATTGCAGTTGGAAAGTGTTCATAATAAATGCTTTATGAATGATTGTTTTATCTTGTTTATATTAGTAGAAGTTTTTCGGAAAATTGTTTTAAAATTTTGTGCTTGTAATTTTTTATTAAATTTTAATTATATTTTAATTATTTTATATTTTATAACATTCTAATTAAATTTTTTATGAGATTTTTTTACTTATTTTTTTATTTTTATTTTTATTTTTTTTCATTTTAATTTATTTTATCTTATCGAAATAAATTAAAGTAGGGTTAAAAGTAATTTCTCTCACTACATGTCGGTAAACTTTAGAGCATGATAACCCCCCCCCCCCCCCTCATCACAAAGAACTAGACGTAATGGAGAAAAATTAATAGCAGATTTGAAATCATGGGGGGGGGGTCTAAATATACCCAAAATTACACATTAGTTCGTTGATAAATTTTGCTTGTAGTGTTATCAGTTATTTTTTGTACTTACGAATTTTATTTTCTAATTTAGTTTTTGCAACAGTCTGTGCAAATTGTTTTATATTGGATAAAACATTTTTCATATTTAAGACTTTGTAAATTTTATTCCGTTCTATACAAAAACATCGGTATTATGAGTTTCCAAAGTTCCTATTATGTAAGAACTACTTCTATGACAATCAGCATCAGAATACAAATCGGCTAAAATGAACGCCTATATAATAACATTTAAACAACAAAATTGCATACAATGTATTTCGCGCCATTTGGATGTCTGTACCTTGATTGTAGCATGAATCAAAGAATTCAAGTAAGAATGTAATTGAAGAGCATTTCTTAAAATATTAGTTCTGAATAAAAAATATGAAACATGATATCACTTTTATATGCCGCTATACTGTTATCGTGGATATAAAATTTTTAACAAAAATATTTAAAATTAATAACTCACCTGGATTTTCTGGCTAAAATATTTGACAAATATCCATTTAAAAGAACAGATTAATTAGATTTTATCCGCAATTCATCATTTCCTTCACGCATTAGCTTTTGGTTTTTAGCTAATGCTCCACTACTTGCAAATGGAATTTCATATTCATTTACACATAATATCATGGGGACAAATAATCTGTATAAACAAAATTGAAAAGCTGTCTGTCTGCTTGTTTCATCATTACGGGAGAATGGCTGAACGGAATTTGATGAAATTTTGTGGATAAACTTGGAATATCCCCACTTAAAATTTAGTCCATGTTTCGAGCTACTATGATCCGTGGTTGTCTAGATATTAATTAAAAATGCACATTTAAACCTTCCATAGACATAGCATTATGCAGACGATATTTTTTACCGTAAATTTATTTGGGGGAAAAAATGATATCATGTCGCTTAGCAACGGGTTTAAATCCAATGTGTTCATGAGGCAGACGATTTTCATTAAATCTTTTCAATTTAAATAATAAAGAAATGTATAGGAAATAAATTTTATCGAAATTGCATTTTGTCTGGATTATATCAATTGCGGCCTTCAGGTTTAAAGATTACTTTGGGATTATTGATGTTTTTAATTTATTATGTTATCTGTTTTATTTTGGCAAAAACGGTTGAAACTCATATATTGTATTACGGGTAATCTTGTATTAGTACACGCGGGTATATCTTCTAAAATATATGTAGCACGGTTATAACTTCCCATTCAATTTTAGCACTTTCATTTTGACATATTGGAATCAATTACGGCTCTCAAATTTAAAGATAATTGATAATTTTCATTTTATTACGTCACCTGTTGTATTTTGGGAAGGATTTTTGAAATTTATATATTGCAGTATGGGTAATATTCTACTAATACAGGGGTATATCTTCTAATATTCGGGAATATAAGTAGTACAGGTATATCTTCCGATACAATTTTAGCGCTTTTATTTTGACATATATATTTATTCAATTTCATATTTTATACAAATTTGTTTATCAACGGGACCATGCTGTTTTATTCTTCAGATCTGCATGTGAAGATAATTTTTGTATAACGAGAAAAGATATTCTTAGACTTCTTTTTAGGAGCATTAATATAAATATTTTAATAGAATGTTTTGAACAACAATGTCATTTAGAATAGTATAGGAATTTACACATGATTGTGAATTTTATGCTTCTTTATATATTCCGTACGAAGAACGGCTATGTGGTATGGGTAATCTTCTACTAAATATACGGGTATATTTCCTAATCTATACGAGAATGCAAGTAGTAGGGGTATATCTTTCCATACAATTTTAGTACTTTAATTTTGGCATATATTGGCATCAATTACGGCCTCCGGGTTTAAAGATTAGGGGGATAATTGATATTTTCAATTTATTACATTATCTGTTATTTTTTGGCAAATATATTTGAAACTAATATATTATAGAAGGGTAATCATCTACTGATACACAGGTATATATCTAATATTCGAGGTACAGGTATATATCTAATTCTACTGATACACAGTACATCTTTTAATATTCGAGAATATAAGCAGTACGCGTATATCTTCCCATACAACTTTAGCGCTTTTATTTTGGTATATATTGATTTAATTTCATATTTTTTTCTAAATCTGTTTACTAGCGGAAAAAGGATATTTTATTCGTCAGATCTTCCTGGGAAGATAATTTTGTATAGTAAGAACAGATATTCATTAATTTGTTTTAGGAGCATTAATTTTATTTTAATATAATCCTTTGAATAACAATGCCATTTAGAATATTACAGGAATTTGCACATGATTGTGAATTTTAAGTTTTTAATATTATATACTCCGTACGAAGATCGGGCATGCTGCTAGTATCAAATAAATATTTCACTGAATTACTGAAATATTGAAAGAGAAATGCAATATCTATCATTCGAAGAGATTTTAGTAAATTGTTAATTAAAACAAGCAATTTTACATAGCAACTTCTATGCTTTGAATTCCAGAATAGGCCTACAGATTGTGACCCAACATCCAAGCTGCCTTCACAACCTTGAAGAAACTGGCCTAAAAGTCATGTTTTATCAATTTTTGAAATCCCAATTTAAATTTATCCATATTTGAGATTCTGTAAAATCTGACCCAAAACTTAAGAATTTAGATGTTTATGATTGGATCTAAAGGCTATTTTCCTTTCCAGATTCAACATTCCATTTCTTGAGGGGAATCATCAAACAATATGGGCTGTATGTTAACATAGCTTGGCTCGGCAAAGATTTTGAGAAAGTTTTGTTGAAACTAATTGCTGATCCGAAAGCTGGAGAAACAAAGAATGCAAGGAATATTTTATTTTATCATAATAAACCTATGATGTTAAGTAGCATATTGAGCATTACACATGTTACGTTTCCCGGCTGTGAAGATGATTTAACTAAATGCGCTTTTGAAGTAAATCAGTTGCATAAGGTAAGCTTGTAATAACTTAATATTAATTTGAATTGTGGGTCCTGAAACTTATCATGTGGAGAGTCACATTTGGATGTTGAAAGTGCTAGGTGGGCTAAAATGGAAAGAATATATATATACATATTCTTATATATATATTATAAAGAATCAATAAATTACTAAAGTATTATACTATGTCTCTTCCAGTTTTACTTATATATATATATAAGTAAAACTAGAAGAGACATAGTATAGCACCCAAAACCAAACAAAAGAAAATTATTTTGTTTGGTTTTGAGTATTTTATACTATGTCTCTTCTAGTTTTAATATATATATATATATATATATATATATATATATATATATATATATATATTAAAACTAGAAGAGACATAGTATAAAATACTCAAAACCAAACAAAATAATTTTCTTTTGTTTGGTTTTGGGTGCTATACTATGTCTCTTCTAGTTTTACTTTAAATCTTTTAGTTAATTTATTAATGTTGCCTTCTTTATATGCTGCAGTTAGCGCACTAGATAGATGTAATTTCAATATACATTTATTTTACGCTTTGCTTATTTTAAGGTTATATATATATATACTCGTATATGTTGTTTTAGTACCCAAATTTCATAAATCCCCTGTTGCTTTTCGAACTATTACTAGTGGGCATAATTCTTACATTACTAATACTGGTAAATTATTATTAAAAATATTACATGAAGTATCCTTGTCAGATGAGATCTCTAATAATTGTGATATTGTGAAAAATAGTTTTGAATTAGTTAAGAAATTAAAAACTCTTACTAATATTCATAGTATTTATACTTATGATTTCAAGGATTTGTTTAATAATATTGATATAGATGATCTGTATAGAATTATTTTAGGAGTTTTTAAAAAATATAATATCAACCTAAAATATTCAAATTTTCTTTTTAAAAAATTACTAAATTTCACTCTTTATGAGAATTATATTCAACATGGTGGTACTTTTTTTAAACAACAGTTTGGTATCTCACAAGGGAGGTGTACCTCATCATTGTTAGCTAATCTGTATTTATTCTTCTATGAAAAGAACATTAATTCAAGCTTGCATAATATGCACATGTTTAGATATTTGGATGACATATTATGTGCATCCCTTAATAATATCCCTATAGTATTTAACTTTTATCCTAATAATTTACAATTGAATGCAAGTAATAATGACTCTAATGTTGCAAACTTTTTATATTTAAATTTAAATTTACAAAATTGTAATATGGTTATAAACTTGTATGAAACAAGACAGGATTTTAAATTTAACACATCAAAACTTCAACATTTTGACTCTTGTCTGTATAAATCTGTTTCTAGAAATATTATAATAAACAAGGTTCTTAGAATCAATAAAATTTGTGATGAAAATTATAAATTAGCACATTTTGTGGAAGTATTGAGTGCAGCGACTAATAATGCATGTCCTCCAAAATTCGTTATTAAAATTATCAACTCAGTGTATCAACTTCCACTCGATAACATCCAAGAAAACTTTCCCAATTACAGTGGCTAAAAAAATATATAAAAAAAAAAAAAAAAAAAAAAAAAAAATTTATATATATATATATAAATATTAAAATTGTAAATCCAATGGTAGAATGGAAGAAGTAACTCATAATACACTATCTTAAAAATTTACCTACTAAATAGAATGAAATAAAATGAAATTCAACCATAATGAGGAAATTATAATTCATATTACAGTTCAGAAAGCTAAAGATAATCAACAAAAGTTAATGGTGAGGAATCGAAAAAAGGAATACCAAAATAATCAAGCATTAAAGCTTGCACGTGGAAGAGCTCTAAGCTTAAGAATAGTTCATTTCGAAAAAATTATTTTTCAAGCCTTATTATCTAAACGAAATGAACACAAAAATGCTTGTTTCTGAAACACAAGATAGATTTTATCTATAAACATGTGTTATTAGGTAATTGTAAATCCAATGGTAGAATGGAAGAAGTAACTCATAATACACTATCTTAAAAATTTACCTACTAAATAGAATGAAATAAAATGAAATTCAACCATAATGAGGAAATTATAATTCATATTACAGTTCAGAAAGCTAAAGATAATCAACAAAAGTTAATGGTGAGGAATCGAAAAAAGGAATACCAAAATAATCAAGCATTAAAGCTTGCACGTGGAAGAGCTCTAAGCTTAAGAATAGTTCATTTCGAAAAAATTATTTTTCAAGCCTTATTATCTAAACGAAATGAACACAAAAATGCTTGTTTCTGAAACACAAGATAGATTTTATCTATAAACATGTGTTATTAGGACGACAAGCGTAAAGATTGAAAAAATAGAAAGGAAACATAAATATCATAAAATACACCTCAAACGTACAACCATGACGAGCAAAAAATGATTAGAACATGTTGCCATTCGCTGAAGAGTAAAAAAGTGATTTACTGTTGCCAAAGGGAGTAATAAAGACCGTACTGCGTAATGGCAGTAAAATGTGATAGTCTACAGTAAAAGCTGCAAAATAAATAGATGAAAATAAATTGTAATGTAAAAACAAGAGAATGTAGAAGTATGGCTAAAATAAGATACTAAGGAGAGAATATTATGATTTTTAGGCTAATCGAAACATATTAACTATACCATTTACTAAATATGCTGGATATTCATATAATTTACTGGTAATTTTGAGGTTATTAATGTGCAAAGTATGACATTTTTCATCTGATAATCTATAAATTCTAAACAATTGATTAAGTATAAATTTTCTAAACAATTGAATCGAGTTGCAGGAATAAAAAGGTAATATTTTATTAATATTGAAATATTGAATTTAAAAAAAATCTTTTTTATCATATAAATTAGTAACTATCCCATTAGTAGGTTCTATAATTAGATTTAAATCCAAATAATTAATATTTTTACTAATAGTAGTTTCATAGGTAATAATTCCAAATTATCCGGATAGAAATTTATATCTATGACATAATTATCAGTAAATACTAAACAAATCAGATCATCTACATATCTGTAAATTTTATAATATGTAGAAGTAAAAAATTTTCATAATGATATAGGTATAAATTAGCTAACATACTGCTACTACAGCTACCTTATGGAACCCCTGAGACTTGTAAGTACGTATAATTTATTACCTTGAAAAATATAATTATTGAAAAGAACAAAATGGAGAAGTTTATATATATATATATATAATTATTTATTAATTATATAAATAAATAAAAATGAAAAATAATAAAATAAGCTAAAAAAAATTAGAAAAATAAAAAAAATCAGAAAATAAGATACATTAATATTAATGTTTTCAATTTTATTTTCGCTAAAAAAATTGTAACTTTAGTCAGTTTGAAACTACGATTTGAGAGTCCTTATAATGGTGTATAGTGGCATCCTCGATTATCCATTTCTTCAATGAATCTCTTGTTTAGTAAGAATTTTCATCTTTGCTTCATGTTCATATTCCCTTTTGCTTATACGGGTAATAGTTCTGTCTCCTTCTATGACTCACTGGACGGGTTTTGGGAGTGTAGCTGTGGACGTTCGTACTGCCTCCCTGGTTGTATTTCGAGTTGTTCATTTCGGTGCTTCTAGATAATTTAAGTTGTTGAGGTTGATCGCCTACACACGTGGTGAAAGAAGAAGGGTTCATGCCATATGGTAATACAAATTTTCTTATATTCATTTTTTCATCTTTTGTTGCCTGTAGTCTGAGTTTGAGCATTTATAGTAATGTTCTATTGCTCACTCAATCTGAAACAGGCATTTGTTTGGGTTAATTAGAATTAAATACTCAGACCTGAAGATGAATTTAATTCTGATTAATCATCGAATTTGGCCCGGTGCTGTTCTTTTCTCTTATCGGCATTATGGCCGTGGTTTTGCTTCTATGGTGATGTTAATATTACTTGAATTTTTTATTATTACATTTTTCTAATATTTATCCATGTACTTGTCTGCTGCATTACGCGCGTATTGTATATTGGTCATTTTGTTTTCTATCAAGTTGTTTACGAATTTTTTGTGGTAATATTCTTATTTAATTAGTAAGAACTGAATTACACTAAAGTTAGCTGCATTTGCGCTGAATTGGTGTCAATTTTTATCTCATTATTGTCCCAATCTTTTCATATTATAATGTCTGGTATTTGTTATTCCTGTGTTATAATTGTATTCTTTGCCATTGATTTTGTGATCGAACTTAGCTTTTCATACATTGAATTTCTTAATTGATTTTATGATCGAACTTAGCTTTTCATACATTGAATTTCTTAATTGATTTTGTGATCGAACTTAGCTTTTCATACATTGAATCTCTTAATTGTTGAACCATTAAATAATGAATTTGTATTGGAAGATTTTGAATCTTGTATTTTCCAGCATTGGTTGTATTATTCTTAGATTATATTTATTAGTTCCGAGGTAAAATATTGCTTTTCATGATGTATTGTTGGATGTTAATTTGAATCAATTTTTATTGGAATAGTCAATGTATATATGTATATTTTTTCCACTATCTATCCTAGTTTTCTGATTACTGAGCATTTATTTAATGCAGTTTTAATGTGTCTACACATTAGTTCTTATTATTGTCAAGGTGTTTTAGGTGATCCATTAGTTTGAAAAATAATGGTATCTTTTATATGTTGTAATTGTGTTTCCACTTTTGTATTTGAATTAAGGTACATTCTTGGCTAAATATTCTCTTATGTTGAATGCAAGTGCCTTTATTTTGGGGGAAATAGAGGTTAGTATCTTACCCTAATCATATGATGTCTAATTATCAATATTTAGAGACTGACAACTGGATGTTCTCTGACATTCAAGCTCGGTATTCGAAAACTTGTTGGGGTTTTCCTAGATCGATATCCCGCTACCAACAATATCCTTTTTCTTCAATGACTACTCCATCTTCATTTAGTACATCCAGCCAGCATTCCTTGTTCACTTCATATAACTATCAATCTTACAACTATGCATCACTAAATAACACTCTTAAATTTAAAACATGTAATTCTAATACATGTAAAACGTGTCCGTTTGCTAATCGTAACCAGATCAATTGTAGCAATAATCTTGCCTTCTGTAAAACATATAATTACATCTACCAAATTGTATGTAAAATATGTAATATGTCATATATAGGCCAAACCAGCAATACTCTGCACCTCCGAATTAACGTACACAGGAATCATATAAAAGATTTCTCAATTAATGCAACTACCCTTAATGAATCAAAATTCGAATACGAACATTTTTCTATACATGGGTTCGACAACATTAAAATTAGTATTCTATGTATTCAAAAAAATTATTATGACAGATTGTTTCTTGAAAATGAATTCATGTGTGCACACAAAACTATTTTTCCATATGGACTCAATCAGTTATTTAATCATAATAACATTGTTAAAATATCCTTTAATTATCCTAATGAAGACCATAATATTTATAATTTCTTTAACATTCCTAAAAATAAATTTAAAAAAAACTAAAAGAGTAAGTTAATATAATAAAAAATTGTCCTCATTATCTAAACTAAAAATGCCATTCTACAGCAACATGCAAATTTCAAAATTACTTTTGATTGGAAGCAATGTAAGAACTGGATTTTCGCAATTAAAATACAGCAATTAAATATGGTGTATAACCCTTTTATAACTGCTGCATACTATTATAACATTCATTTTAAACACTTATTCTATGATTTGCTCATTACCAGAAGTAAAAATCTTAAACGTTTATTTATACGTCACGGACTTAAATTTTAATGACATGGAACTAGGGCTTTCTGGCCCCCCCCCCCCCAAATTTTTTTTGAAGGAAGAATTTAATTGAAAAAATGGAAAAGTATTTCCAAAACCATGTACGTTATCAAGGGCCATACCTGGTTCGGTAATACTGAAATTCTACGTTTCTGTGTGTATAACTGTAAATTGTATTACAGAAATTATGTACATGGCCCGACATAAAAGAATGTAGAAAATGGGTCAGATTTAACAACAATCATACAAAATAATCAAATTAACCAGCTTTGATGTCTTGTAACAATATAATAATATTAGAGTACAATGTAAAGTTGAAAATTTGAAAAAGAATAAAATAACATAAAATGAGTTACCACATGTTCTGGATACATGAAAGTTGTAACAGTGAGTCTTTCTTAACTTTGAGCCAACTCAAAGAAGTTTACAGTTATATATATATATATGTGTGTGTGTGTGTGTGTGTGTGTGTGTATTAGAAAGATATCTTAACCAAATCAAATAATAACGAAATAATAAAAACAACAAAACCGTTAAACCACAGCTGCAATGCTGGAAAATTCAGCACTGGCTTAATTTTGAAGACTAATTAGACTAGACTCAAGTCTGTGCATCTAGCTCTAATTAACCCAGATACAGGCTTGTTTCAGAATTGACAATAGTAAGTTACTATAAATCTTCGATTAAAATCAACACCACGTTTTCTAAATGAAAATTTTGCGAACTCTGATAATATGTTCGATTCTAGTACTAAATCGCAATCCCAATAAAGATGACGTCAGTTTCGTTGATGACGGTAGAATACGAAGTCTTTGTTCCTAAACCCAGTCTTGACTCCGTTCCAAGACGTGCTGAAGAACGGGGGAAATACTTGTTTATTTAAAAAATCACGAAAATTCGTTTATTAATGGTATGTATTCTGTTCAAAGTTTGTTTGGAAGAGTATTTCTCGATTTATCGAATGGTGTTAAGCTAGAAATTCTGAAACAAATCGGTTCGTTAGTGATCGAAAATATTGTGTGAAAATCGGCGACACAGACAGGCATATATATTCCTTTATTATATATTATGATTAGTGATTAAAATAGTGATAGTATGTAAATTTTATGTATGAAGAGTCAGTGAACATTTTTATATTCGCAATAAAAACCATGTATAAGATTTAAAAATGCTATAATTTCCTTAACTTAGTGAAAGATAAAATGTGTTTGTATATGTTAATTAAAAATAAGAATTATTTACATAGTGAAACCTCTCCATTATGGACACTATTGGGATTGTCATATTCTTCTTATATGGATGATCATGTCAGGATGATGTTATACGGATGATCATATCAACAGAATAGTTGTTGTCTACAATTCTCTTTTTGATTAGTTCAAATAAATTGTAAATGAATTTCGTCATCCTATTACGTGCCTCTCAACCAAGCTATGATGCAGCTAGCTAATAAATCAGTCATTAGATAGTCATCTGCAACAATCATAATGCAGGAATGCGGTAACAATTTTGAGGAATGAATACGAATAAACCCGAATCTGAAATTGCTTTCATATCCATGAAATAATATAGAATTATGAACATGATTGAGCATTCAGCATGACAGATTGTTTTGCAAACCCTTCCAACTATACCATGGAGGTATAAAATACTAGGACGGAGCGCGAAATATCATCATAAAAGTGAAAAGGTGAAGCCAGAAAGAGGTCATATTTGTAAGTGCGGTTGGATACTATTTATTTAAAGCTTTAGGAATTCTAAACATTTCGATTCCAAGATTTGAATTTGAATATTTGGTTAAATACGTTATTTTTTCAAAATGCTTTATGGCTTTTTTCCTACATAAATCGTTTAATTTTAAATTAAGGTTTGAAATATCACAATTGAGCACTCCCTTAAACATTCAATAAACAGAATCCATATACATTCTTATTAAAATATATACTGGGTGGCCATAAAAGAAATTCCCATATTTACGAGCCTCTAGCGGCAGCACTTTCACCGAATAGGAATGACAAGTGAGAGTTAGATGTTTGAAAATATGAGTTCAATACTTATGCAGATAAAATGAAACGAGCGCTCGCCTTTACGGTTTCAGGGCACTAATTACGCAAAGTTCCAATTCTTTTTATGTCTAATTGTGATCTGGACAGTTGAAATCCATAAAGGACATTAAAACTTTTATTACTAGCCCTAAAAATCGACGTAAAAATATCACTTTCAAATGCTTTGAAGACCACAAAAGAGGAAAGAGTCGATTACTTGACTTTCTTTCCCCTCTTTTTGTTAATTCTCAACAAGAAAGTCTGTTTCTTGACTTTCTTCCCTCTTTTGTTGGTAATTCTCAACAAGAAATTCGACCAACTTACTGAGTACCTTCCCCTTTTAACGTTAATTCTCAACAAGAAAGTCGGTTTCTTGACTTTCTTCCCTCTTTGGTTGTTAATTCTCAATAAGAAATTCGACCAACTTACTGAGTAACTTCCCCTTTTAATGTTAATTCTCAACACATTTAAAAGTGTTATTTATACGTATTTTTAGCTCCAGCAATGAAATTTTAGCATCATTTATGGCTTTCCACGGTTCTAATCACAATGAGATACGAAAAAGAAAAAACAAATTTCGCAATTCATGCGCTGAAACCGTAACCATGAGAGCTCAATTCGTTTTATTTTCATAAATCTCGAGCGCTTATTTTCAAACGTCTAAATCTGACACGTTATTTCCATTTATTGGAAAGTGCGGTCGCTAGAAGCACGTAAATAGGAAAAGTTACTTTACGGCCGCTCTGTATGTATATTTTTGTCTGCAGTGTACTCTACTCATCCATATGGAATTGCTCTCCTCACATGGGTTTCTGTGATTTTCGCCATGCCCCCTTTTACTCCACTATGTTATCATTTGTTCGCCCTTATTATCACATATCCTCTGGGAGAAGACAAAGAACGACTATTTGCAAATGACGTTGCAACTTGTTCGAACTCATTGAAAACCACCCCTCTGAAACACTTTTATACCGATCTGCTTTACTGGCATACACAATCATGCTTCTCCCAGTTTTCTGATGTTTATGTTCTACAATTCTACAGAGTATAAACGGCACTGACTTGCTATTGTGTCCTTGCTTTTGTTATCTGGAAAATTAAATGTTATCCTTACTGTGTAAGCAGCATGAACATTCCATCCAATATGATTGAATTTTAATCTTTCAAATAAAGTTTGAAAGACTCTTTTAATTTTATGTCTATATTTTCCCGTAGGTTGTGTGGTCCGAAATCAAGACAAGTGCTCCCCATGCTTTCGAAGTTATAGAAGCTCTGACTTTCTCCCAAGAACAGTACAATAGTTTACTAAATTCTTATTACAAAGGATTAAACAAGGGGAGCGATTACCGGAGGGTTGCTTGTGACTGGGTGAATGAGAATCAGTTTTTGTGGACGGGTTGGGTGCCTGGAGATGTCCATGAGAAAACCACATTGCATATTGGTGGAATATTTCCCATAAGCGGCATTAACTGGCAGCAAAATGCTGTCGTGGAAGGTACATATTTTATGTTTTGGTAATATAATTTCAAATCTTCAAGTATCACTGCCCACATTCTAATGAAATCGGTTTAAAAATGCTATAGAGAACATCAACACCTAGAAAACACTTGAGAACGTAGTTTGTGGCCAAAGAAATCAATATCTACTGTACGTTTATGCCCAATAATTTAAAACATTCATGGTGGCACTCCTTCAGATAAATTGACGAACATAAAATTTTCTTGAACTTGACAGAGACTCTAACATTTACATACAATGCATGCGCAACGCCTCTGCGCAGACATATAAAAGTAAGCCCTGAACATTTTCAGATAATTCTTTTTTATGATGGCTGTGTTGTACGAGCGGTTGAATATAGAACTGTTTTAGTTATGTTTTTGTAAATAAAGTTATCTTTTATATATGTCCTTCTGAGAGATAAATACAATTCTACATCGCAGCTTTGTCATATGAGTGTTGACCCGGACGTGATCTGAACATCAAGCTTCTGATCTGGAGTCCGAATTGTCGATCTTGGTCGGTACTGATGACCTTAGGAACTCCGAATTAAGATATCCAACCAGAAAAAACTGCTTCTTCTGATACTGTGACTGCCGTTTGATCCACTAAACTAAAGGAATGGCTTCAACCCAAAGCGTAAAACGATCGACATATGTGAGGAGATATCGAAACCCCTTCGATACTGGCAAGGGTCCTGAAGGCCCAGGTCACTCGACTGTCCCTAAGGCTTGCAGCAGTTTTTTGAGTGGCCGGGAGAGACTGGCAAGGGTCCGACTATGTCGGTATAACATGCCAAAATCTGCCGTTAGGCGTACCAAAAATTCCTAAAGGTGACTTTGTGTGTCAATGTATCTTTGCTTTTTGGCAGGCAATACATGTACGGCTCTATTCGGCACAGTCCTTTCGGCCAAATAAATCTAAAACCCCGTAGTATGAGCGGCCGAATTTCACCCGTTAAGGTGTCGCATTGCAATATGGCACCTGGCAGATTGAGGGCAATAACTTTTAGACATACCGTAGGGCAATAGTGTTTTAGATCTTTTAATTCGTCTTCACTTTGAGATTTTGTAATTGCTTCGTAATCGAGCACATTTGGAGTATTAATCTGTTCGATGCGAGAAAGTGCAGCTGCTACCACATTAGTTGAACAAGGAATGTATTGAAGGTTTGTAGTAAATTGACTTAAGAATTCTAGATGTCTTAATTGACGTGGAGTCATTTTCTCTGTTTTTTGTTGAAACGCAATGTAAGAGACTTGTGATCAGTGTATAAAATCAAATTACGCCCCTCTAGCTTATGCCAAAAATGCTTTAAAGTAGAATATGCTGCGAGAAATTCACGATAGTAAGCGCTGTACTTGTGTTCTGCGGCATTTAATTTACGTGAAAAAAACGTTAATGGGTAAAACTTTCAATTTTGATTTTGTTGTAATGCCGATCCGATCGCCACAAGTGATGGTTCTACAGATAGTGAAAATTCACCATCTGTTGTGGGACGAGTCAATAATGATGAATTCGGAAGTAAATCTTTACAAGCTTGAAAAGCAACTTCTGTATTCTGTCCATTGCACTTGTGTACTGTTGCGCTTTTTATTCCCCGGTATCAAGTCGTAAAGAACCGCCTGCATTCCTGCTTCTTGTGGTAAAAATCTACGATAAAAGTTTAGCATTGCTAAAAATCGAAGAAAAGCTTGCACAGTTTTTGGCAGTGGAAAATTTTGAATGGTAGAAACTCTGTCTGGTAAAGGAGAAATGCCTTTTGCAGTAACCAGGTGGTAGGGGAAGGAGGGTACGGTCCCTGTGGATGCCTCCCCCACTGGGTTCCGGTATAAATTGGGTGGCACTTCCCTGCCGCCAAAACAGTTACTTTACACCTTTCTGGTAAGTCGGACGGTCTGGGTCTCAACAACAACAGCAACAACACTATGGAGTCGAGAACTAGTCGCCAAGCATAACTTAGATTCCGAACAAGATCAAAGTTACAAATTGAATCCCGGTACAGATAAATGAACAGGGATTCATAAAGTAAAATATTACGTGGGTTATTGCAACTGATTAAAAGGCAGTTTTTTCAAACAAGGGATGAAAATTATCATTAATAACATACTGGGCAAGAGCCATAGATAGTTTGCTATTCTTTTAACATCACGAACATGTTCAGCTAACTTCTTCATTATACTATGTATATAAGGAAAGTAATAAATGAATTTAATATGAATTCGGTTGCTTTGACCTTTAGAATCAGAATCAGTCATCAAAAGTGGGTGCTTTCCTTTAAAAAATCGAATTGGTACAAATTTTAATATGAAGACGACTTCTTATGCAAATTAGATACACATTTAGATATAAAATATATTATTTCCGAGTCTATTAATACATTTAGTTTTACTGTACGACCTGATGAGTCGGAATAATGAGAGGTGTTCGGAATATTTTTTGGTGGATTGTTCGCTTTATACTGTCAAACTATAATTTTATAGTACATTAGTATAACAATATAAAACGCACCCTAAAGTAAAAAAAAAAAAATTGAAGTTTCAAAACACACGGTATGCTTACTCACAACGTAAGTCTCCCAGGAGGGGCCATTTCAGAACAATGAGGCGTCTATTATATTAAATCTTGTTTATATAAAACTCCTATTAAATGTTTAAACTATCTCTACCACTAAATTTACGTTCAGTTAGTTTAATATCAATTGCAATTGACAAATGTTATTATTAGATCTTGAACTTTAAAATTCACCCTATTAAGGATTTAAATCGAATAATATAAGAATAATAAATTACTTCAGCTTAATATTAATTAAAACGTATAAGCTTTGTTTTTGTCCAAGATTCAAATTAAAGAGCGTCAAATTAAAATAATTACCTTCAGCTAGTTTAATGTCAATTTTCTCCACTAGATATGCAGTTTTAAATGAATGAGACACCTGTTAATAGCAAAATATATTGCATGTCATTGTGAATTGAACCAGTATACGTGGATGCAAACCTGATATGACCAGATAATTTGCTTTATGGTTTTTATTGGTTTTATTTTAGCTGCAGAAATGGCTGCCAATGCAATAAATTTAAATAACTCCCTGTTGCTCAACCACAATTTGAAAATTCTGTCTGAAGATGGCCAATGTTCTACAGATTCAGTTATGAAAAGCTTTATACATTATGTGAAGAGTGATACCTATAAGACTATGGTTGGAATCCTTGGTGAGTAAATTTTGGAAAATAAAAATTTTAAAAAATGCAAATGAAACAAGAATCATTAATGAAATATGTGTTAATTCCCAGAATTACGTACAGTAGCGTTTCTTGGCGATTTTCTTTGATACAAAGTTCCTTATATTGATCGGAGTTTTTAAAGTGCATGCTTAGATTTTTGTTATTGATAATGCAGATGAAAAAAAGCCAAATATACATGAAATTCCAGAGTAAAAGTCTCATTTATGAAACAAAGCACATTTTAAAAATAAAGTTTAGATTAGACAAATTTTAGATTAGGCAAATTTTATTACACGCCAGGAATGCTATATTTTTCATCTCGTAGGAGTCAGAATAATTTCACAGTCTCGTAGGGGTCAGTATAATTTCACAGTAGTCCTGTTGTTGATCGATGCGGTATTCCAGATTCGCCTAGCTACGTCGTGTCCTCGTGTTGTAGACGGGGCTCTCGACAATGAACCAGCTACGCCTCACTGTGAGATACAAATATAAAAACCTTACTGTCTTCACTAGCTTTTTTTTTTTTCGCTGGTAGATAGCCGGTTCTTTCACCGATGGACTAACAACCTCTTCACGTAATGCCCATTACCATACAGTTACCTTACACCTTTCTGGTAGGTCGGATGGTCTGGGTCTCAACAACAACAACGTAATGCCCATTCACTTCAAAAATATGGCAAGTCCACATAAAATCCACATTCCTATATCTCTCCAACAGTCGTAACGCCTATTCGCTTCAAAAATATGGCAAGTCAACATAACATCAACATTCCTATATCTCTACAACAGTCCCAACGCATATTCACTTAAAATATGGCAAGTCCACCTAAAATCCACATTCCTATATCTCTACAACACTTCAAAAATATGGCACGCAGTGGCGGCTCGTGACTTCAGGAACGGGTGAAGCAGATTCAGGGACTAGATTTCCCTTCCTCTTCGACAATGGACATCATCAACACGCATCACGCTACTGGTACAGATATTGTAAAATATTTTCTGAAAATAGCTAAACTAGTCTAAAAAATTAGCCAAATAATAATAATAACCCATTCAGACGTTAACTTTAAGTGATGCACCACGTATCCTGAGTAACCTGCTTCACCCAAGGAGCCGCCCACTCATGGCAAGTTTACTTCAAATCCACATTCCTATATCTCTCCAGCAATCGCATTGGCGAATTGCTATAGTAGGACATTCGTATCCACTTACAATCAAAACAGCCTTTATACCCAATTTAATAACATATTTTTAACCTCCTGTCATTTAATCTATAAGAAAAATTTACATTTGACCATCCTTTGAAAGAATCGTAGAGAAACGCCATTTAGCACAAATAAGAAGGATCTTACGATTTTAAACAAAACGAAATCCAAGTGCAAGTTGCACAGCGCGTTGAAAAATTATCTCAGCAAAATCCGACATTTTGTAAAAAAATCTGATGTAGGCAGCACATGACTATATAATGTAATGAATTTACTTTTTCAGAGTGAACAAATAATGTATAATATCCATGGCACAAGGTTTTTAACTTTGAATTGTGAATTTGATGCTTTTTCGGATGTCAATATGTAGAACTATTTCGAAGTACTCAATTAAATTGTATTTCGAACAACTCTAAATTGACAATGCTTAATATTGATAGTATTCGCAATAAGTAATATAGTCCATATAGTAAATTATTTTAATAATTAATTCATCAATTTGGAGTCAGTTCTGTTAATTTAACGTCCTTTTTGCAACTTTGACTATATTTTCGTGAATCTGGGGCGACGACATATATCGTCTAGTGGGCTATATTTTGCTAAATTAGTATCCAAGTTCGCCAAATTTATCGCCAAGTGTTACATACTGGCAGAGAGAAGAGCTTTTCTTATATATAAATGACTATTGGCGAAATGTTGGTCGTAAAAATACAGAATTATTACACAAGTATCTTCTTTCGTAAATGGAATTAAATAGATTCACGAGATGGATGATAACAAATTTGTTACATAATGTTGCATGAAAATTGAACATATTTCATGATAGTTAATATTTTTTAAAATTTATGTAATATTTTTGATAAATTTATTAGAAAAACGTGCAATATCTTGAGAATGGTTCATGCAAGCGTTCTAAAGTTTGTGTCTACCATTTTATAATGAAAAATTACATAAGAAATGATCATTTATGTAACGTTTCTGAAGGTTTTGATTTTTTAAATCTTTCATTCGAAAATTTAGGGGTCTTTTGAACATTTGATTGAATTCGATAAAATCAATAAGCTTCAAGTATTCATCGATTGCAATATTTGTACCAAATTTTGTTTGCAGCGCTCCATTCAGTTGTGAGATATCGCATCCACAGACTCATGGACGTACACACACAGAGAGACATCACCCCCAAAATGTTCGATTCGAGTTCTGGTATGCGTGAAACATGTTCTTCCGTCGAAAACTCGAATTCGAATTTTTGACTTGTTCTAACACTTTCCCTATATTATAAATGTACGTAATGTATATGTAGTATAATATACTACGTACTATACGTACTATATATGTACTATAATATGCTATACACGTAAATGTTTATGTACATGGATAATGGTTTCACCTCCATGGGATCTAGAGTAAGACACCAGGCAAAGCTAAGTTTCTGAACAGGGTCAAAATTACAAATGGAATTTCGATAGAGATAAATAAATAAAGATTTAAAAAGCAAGATATTACGGAAATTATTGCAATAAATTACAAAAAGTTTTAACAAAGAGAGGGACAAAATGATCATTAATAATTAGTAGTTTGGGATAAGGCGGTGAAAAGTTTTTTTTTATGTTATTAGCATGCTCGTACAATTTAATAACTTCCTTTTAGTACTACCAATATAAAATTGTACGTTGTTCTCATAATCTCCCCTGTCATCCCACTTATTTCCACTGACAGGAAAATAAGGGGGACAAAGTACACCCGGCCTGATTTAAAAAGTTAATTTTAAATTTACGTCTCAGGGTGACTAAACATAGGAGTAACAGTAAAATGAGTAGATTTAAAATGAAATTCTCGACAAAACTGAAGAAGAGGGAAAAGGATCTTAGGGTTGTAAGGAAGACTAGATTTTAAAGACAAAAAGGTCAGTGGAGGAGGGGGGCGGGCAAAAGCTGATTTCTGATATATACACTGGCGGAAAATAAAATCCCAACACCAAGAAGGAGTTGTGCTAGATAAACGAAATTTGGGAGGCGCGTTTTTGCACATGAAAGATGACGCCTATTCAAATTTCGCGCTAGACGAATAAGAGTGGCGCTAGAAGCGTCACTATGGTCATGCAAATAACGGTTACTTTAAAATACGCGATGTAAAACTTCGTGAGCGTTATTTATCTTTCGGATTGGACGTTGTGAGCTAGGTTTGAGTCAAGAATGCCTTTTAGGAGACGAAGAAGGCAGTATCAGCAACTTAGTGAGTTTGAACGAGGCCGTATAATAGGGCTACGAGAAGGTGGATTTTCTTTCCGCGATATTGCAGAAAGACTTGGCAGGGATGTATCCACTGTGCATGAGTGTTGGCAGCAGTGGTCACGGGAAAGCACTGTCTCAAGAAGACCGGGGTCCGGCCGCGCATGGACCACTGCTGAGAGGGAAGACCGCCGTATTCGCCGCATGGCTGTGGCGGATCGTACTGCATCTGCAGCAGCAATTAAAGCTTTTGTTGGCCCCAGAGTGACGCAGCGAACTGTAAGAAATCGATTACTTGAGAGACAGCTCCGAGCCAGACGACCTGTAGCGTTCATACCACTAACTCCGAATCAATGTCATCTGCAACGTCAGTGGTATCAAGCTAGAGCTCATTGGAGGGCGGAGAGGAGATCTGTTGTGTTCCCAGATGAGAGCCGTTTCTGTCTTGGTGCCAGTGATGGTCGTATGTTGGTAAGAAGGAGGACAGGTGAGCGCCTGGAGACACACTGGATCTGCACCAGGAGTTATGGTCTGGGGAGCCATTTCCTATGACAGCAGGAGCACATCGTTGTTATCCCAAGCATCTTGACAGCAAATTTGTACATCAGAATGGTGATTGAACTGGTTGTGCTGCCATTCATGAGCAGTATTCAAGAGGGTGTTTTCTAACAGGATAACGCTCGTCCTCGTACCACTACTGTCACCCAACGTGCTCTACGGAGTTAGTTAGTACGAACTGGCCAGGCAACCGTTTAGGTTTACGCCATATTAAGGCCAGCCGTAGGGCTAGCCAATCTCCATTCCAGCTAAGCCGCAGCCAGGTCGCTTACTTGGCGAAACCATTCAACGGGCGGGGTCCGAGAGAACGTCCGCCAAGCTCGACACCAGCCACCGGTCTCCGGCCACCCATGAAAGTGCTCTAAGTCTTCGGACGAGTCGGTTGGCCTGGGCTTTCGACCAGCCACCGGTCTGCCCTTGGCTCAGGTCATGAATAGGCGCAGTCCATGGGCTCGACCTCCTGGAAGAGTCGGGGCCTGAACGACTCACTGGTACGACGGGCAGTTCATCACCGAACAGGTAACCCGATTGATTTTCCCCCAGCAGACGGAGGACCAGAGGTACAGACCTAAGATCCGACCACGGCAATCTTTGGCGGCGCCGCCCCCTGGGAGGGGGGAGGAAACGTGCTCTACAGAGTGTCTACGTTGCCTTGGCCTGCGAGATCACCAGATCTTGCTCCCGTCGAGCACGTATGGGACATTATTGGAAGACAAATCCATCGCCATCCACAACCAGCATTAACCGTTGCTGATTTGACTGACCAAGTGCAACAGGCATCGAACTCCATTCCGCAAAAGGACATACGGCACCTGTACGATACAATGCATGCACGTTTGCATGCTTGCATTCAAAATCGTGGCGACTACAGCGATTATTAATGTACCACCATTTCATATTTGAAATGGCTCTTCTCGCGCATACTTTAACCTGTGACCTTGAAACTTTAATCAAATAAATATGTTACCTACACAATTGCTTTGCCTAAATTTCATTCCTCTAAACTAATTTCTTCTTGGTGTTGAGATTTTATTTTCCGCCAGTGTATATTTTGAACGGATAGTAGAGAAGATTTGATAAATAAACTCATAGAAATAAGCAGCGTCACACACCAGGCTAAAGATGAAATTAATTTCGCCACTTAAACAGTTAGTCAAGGATCAGACATTAAAGGCATGATTAAATTGAGCAATGAAAGCAGTTTCTTTTAGAGGAAACAGGGTAAAAAGAATTAGCTATAATGCTGAAATTGGTAAAGGTGGGTTTAGGAAAAACAGAGGTACAGAGAACCATTAGTATCGCGTGAGACTGAAACATCAAGAAAAGATAAAGACACCCCCCCCCCCACATACACACACACTCATGTTCAGCCCTAAAAATAATGGAAGGATAAAATCATTAATACTATCAAGAAGGCAATTAAGAACGTTTAAGCTACGATTCCACACAATAATTCCACCCGACCGTACAAACGGTTACCTTACACCTTTCTGGTAGGTCGGACGGTCTGGGTCTCAACAAATAATTCCACGATTCAATACGATTCTATCATACACGTAACGACACAATAAAACAGGCTTAAATCAAAATGAACGCAAAACCTCATTTTACAGTTCTTGAAACACAGTTTTGACTAAAATGCTAGATAAAGGACTGTCCATTGGGGTGCCATCGGTTTTTAAAATATTTCTTCAAGGAAACCAAAATAAATAATGTGCGTGACAATGTTCAAAGCAGAAATGGTTTCGTGGATGAAATAATTTAAAATTTTATTACATTGGAGTTTTTTTTTTTTTTTTTGTAAATAATATCAATAGTAGTATCGATAAGGGTATTAGAGAAGAGTGAAACAGCATTAATTGGGGGCAAAATCGAAACTATAAAAGCAATTTATGAAAGCTTCAGTAGAATTAACAGAAAAACGTGAGCAGCGAAAAAAGGCCTTAAAACGCTGGTCTCTTTTATATCATTAACCTCTGATGAGGAGCTGATAACGCTTGAAAGCTCTCAGCTCTTGTAAATGTATTTACGTCTTAAGTTAAAATAAAACTTTTATTTTTAAGGTATATAGTATAAACTTTTATTTATAAGGTATATCACAATTATTTTTCTTTATAAAATACTCATTTAGTTTTGCAACTTATTTCAAGTTGTACTGTTTGAAGAAAAATTTGAATATAAACCTGTATACAAAAATTTTGAAAATGTCATTGCAGGACCCGCCTGCTCAGATACTGTTGAACCCATTGCTGGAGTAGCTAGACACTTCAGTACCATCATTATAAGTTATAGTGCTGAAGGCACATTGTTCAACAGCCAAGAGAAATATCCATTTTTTTTCCGTACTATACCGGAAAACAACTTGTTCAGGTAAATATACATATATGTATACATTTATTTTAGCCTTGCGCATAAATCAATAAAATGAAATTTATATAATTAAAAATATAATGAATACAATAATAAAAATGCTATGTGTCATACTTATAATACATTTTTGATTATAAAACTATGATCGAAACTGTATGGTTATAGTTTGAAAAATCTTTCAGATATCAAACAGTTTGATATTTAATTTTTATTCAGAAGCTTAAAGTTTCATTTTATAAGTATTTTTATAAATAGACAGATATTTTCCCTTCAATTATCAACTCAGTCGCTAATTTAAAGCAATTGACAAAGCATTATCATGCTAGACTTCTATCTTAGATCTAGAAACAGGCTGTGTTCTTTGCGTTCTTGAATATCAATAGTGGTTGCATATAAAAGTGCGACCTGACACACGACTTATGGAGCCTGGGGCATAGCCAACTTCAGGGAACCCTGCAAAACTTTTTAAAATTTACTTGTACCGTCAACAGTAAATACATGTTAAAAGTAAGTAGAACATGTTTTCAAGTAACACTATAAACGCAAATAATCATAGCATTATAAATTTAACTTAATCGCAATGTAAGATAATTAAAAAAAGAATAATTTTGCTGAGATTTTCTTACATATCCCTAACATTCCCAATTGTTTCAGATACATTTTAAAAATTCTGAATTTTATAGCAAAATTTGGAGGCCCAGGATTCAGGTCTTGAATAAAAGCAGTTTGAGAAACCGTTGCAAAACATTCAATCATTGTTAAAATGCGCATCTCGTTTCTCACCCACTTTCTCCAGGTCGAGCGACGAAAGTTAAATTTTGACGGCCGAAAACAACGCAAGATGGTCATCCATGTGTTTGGAATAGAGTCCGTCGTTCCGCTATACGGGTGTTTCCCTATAAGGCCGTTCCGCTATAAGGGCGTCCTCTTTCAATCGTCACGGAACTACAATCGACAAGCTTGGACTAGGGCCCCAGAACTCAAATTGTATCAGTTCCTTGTTTGGTTCATTGATAGAAATTCTATTTACAGGTACGTTTACTTCCAACTTTTCCGGAAACTGTCTTACACGAGGGTCGCTGCTTTAACAGAGGATGGACAAAAATATCCCGAATATCTGTCGTATCTACAAGACTTGATGCAATCGAACAAAATGACGTTTATTGTAAATCGAAAGTTTCCTCGCGAGAAGGCTTCTACTGACATGACCACCTATTTAGAAGATTTAAATAATAAAGGAGCCAGAATCATCATTGGGGAATTCTATGACTATGCTGCCAGAACAGTAATGTGCACGGCACATAAATTGGTAATATTTTACATAAAAATTTGTTTTTATGCCTTTAGTAATAAGAACTTAACTGCTAAATGACAGCTATGTTCAAAATATTTAATGAAATTCAAGTTAAATCCTAGGAGGATGGAATATCAGGAGGGGCCCTGTTTCTCTTATTGTATGGGGAATATTGTAGTCGGGAAGCAGTGCTGGGGTTGGTGGGTGGAAGGAAAGCATCAACTGCTAATGGACGGGCTGCTACCATTTACGGCGTCCCTTCTGTTGGAATGCTTTCATAGAATTTCTATTGAAAATGAAGAGCTTTTAAAACGATATTTTAAAGAAAAGGAAATACAGCTGGCTCGAAATTTCGGAAGATTAATGTTTAATGTGCATTTACAATAATTTAATGGTCTAATACAAAAATGGATTGCGAATTCAAGTTTTATTCACACATGAAAGCGGTCATAAATTTGGATACTTTCGAATGTTTAAACTCAGATTATTGTAAAATAAATATTTCAATATTTAAAACAAAAGCAAAAAGTGTAGTTATGTAATTAGAAGTATTTTAAATCACAGAGAATGTATAAAGTTCAGTGGTGCAGGCAGGACTGGGGTCATAACTCCGCTCCCTCACCCGATGGTGAAAAAAAATTGCAATAATTTTTGAAAGGGGCTCATATTGGAAAAAGAAATTCAGCACTCGACCATTCCTCTTTACGAGTTCCTGGCTACGCCTATGATACAACTTGAGCTTGTCATTTTAATGTAGTTTAAGAGATATATTAAATATATGCTTATCAATGCATATAATAACGGAGCCGTATTTTATATTTACCCCCAGTGGTGAAGAAAAGGGGGAGGCAGATAACATGTACATTCAGATTCTCCAGAAGCCCCTCCTTTGATCTAAAAGGCTGAATCTTTCTGGTAGATCGGACGGTCTGGGTCGAAGAAGCATTGTAATTTTACGACCCTGCTAACTTTCCAATAAATATGTTGTTGTTGAGACCCAGACCGTCCGACCTACCAGAAAGGTGTAAGGTAACTGTATGGACGGCCGGGAAGTGCCACCCAATTTAGACCGGAACCCAGTGGGGGAGGCATCCACAGGGACCGTACCCTCCTTCCCCTACCACCAACCTCTCGGAAGGACTTACGGACCCACATGTTTAACGTGATCGTACTCCGCATGAACACGGCGGCATTTGTGGCAGCGTGCAAATCTAGCGCGCAAACCACGGGGATACCGCATCCGAGATGGCCAACAGCACGCGGCGTTCCGAGGTGGTCACCCACCAAGTACTAACCGCGCCCGATGCTGCTTGACTTCGGTGCCAATAAATATGTTGTATTTTCTTTTCTACGGAAGGTATGTATTTTGTATTTTTTTTCTATATTTGATTTCGAAAGTATTTTGTATTATTTAAAAAATATATTACCTTCCCAACCTTGCAAAATTGGTTAAATATCGGTTTTTGTGTGTGTGTGTGTGTGTGTGTGTGTGAAAATGACGCCTTTTAAAGTCATTCTAATTACACACAATTTTATTTGGCTGTCCTGAGCAACCTGCACGAAAAAACTCTATGAATACTGCTGTATTTCGTGAGAACCAAAAATGTTTGCCAGTCACCCGCGCGGAAATCTGCAAACCATCCTTCCCCCCCTCCCCCCCCCCACACACACATGCCGACTCCTTATTCCTCTTTGGTTAAATCCCACCTATTTTTAACATGGTTAAAGTTATTCATGCTACTATGAATGATATAATGGATGGTATTAATTGACTAACAAGGGAAGGCTTTGCAATAGTTCTCTCGGATTGCAATCTTTCATGTCCTATCTTGTAAAGGACCATGAATAATGATAAAACGCCACGGCTTTCATCTGCTAAGTGATAGGGGGTGCCATAATAACAATCTGAAGTTGTCATGCAAACGTGCTTTACTGACGTGTATTATGTACATTTTAGTGTGAAAATATTATCCTTTTCAGTTATTATTAAATAATACCTGAAAAAAAAAACTTCTTCAATCCTTATAAGGCATTTGTAAAACGTATCGAAGACTACATAAAAATTTGAGCTGTATGCATTGAAGGGGTCCATATTGAAGACATCGATGAATTTTGAACCAACATCGATGAAGAGGCCAACAAAAAGTTAAATGACAGATTATTTATTTTAAAAATGCATTCATTTGTGTACAATTAACTTGGCGCTGATATATTTCAAGATATGGTAATATATTCTTGGAAAAAAGCTGGATATTCTGTTGAAAAACACATTACAAAATTTAACAAGGTAATGGCAACTGTATTTAATATTGGTTCAGCAACTTGTTTCATTGTAAATTGCAATGATTATGCATTTGTTAAATGTGCACATTGTAACGTTTTCATTTGTATTGATCATACATTTAATCGTTCCCATTCATAATTTCAAACTTACAAAGAATTTAAATCATTCATTATTTTGCAAATTTCATTTGCTTTGACTTTCATTGTAATACAGTCAATAGTTTTGTTGATTAGTTCAGTTTTGGTTTCCAAAAATTTCAGCCTTTGTCTTTGTTGTGTTTGATAAACCTTTACAACCATGTCTTGGCAGTTGTTTAGCTAATTAATGAGATATAAATTATATTAGTAATAAATTTATCGTTTACTACTTACCATTATTGTCCATTTTATTTCAAAATAATAATAATAATTGAAAAGGATAATATTTTCACACTAAAATGTTAATAATATACGTCAGTAGAGCACGTTTACATGACAACTTCAGATTGTTATTGTGGCGCCCCCTATCACTTAGCAGATGAAAGTCTTGGCGTTTTATCATTATTCACGGTCCTTTACAAGATAGGACATGAAAGATTGCAATCCGAGAGAACTATTGCAAAGCCTTCCCTTGTAAGGGGTTCTGATTTGTTGGGTTTCGATGGTGTTCCTGCTTATAATATTAAAGCATATTTTACTTATCTAGTGTATTCTTTACTTATTATCTTTTACTGATCTATTAGTTCTACTCCACTTCACCCCACTATTAGTTGTAACTTTTTTCCTGGAGAAGTGGAAAAGGTCTAGAATTATTTCTATTTTCAAGAAGGGTCAAATAAAGGTCTTGTTGAGAATTATAAGCCTATATTATATCTCTGCTTACAATTTTTTTAAAATTTATTTTACATAAGAGTATTTACAATTAGGCTCAGTCATTTCTATTAATCAGCATGGTTTTATGAGTGACAGGTCGATTGCCAATCTTTTATGCTTTAATTTAAATTTAATAGACGTACTTATTTCGAGGAGTTAGCTGGGTGTAATGTATACTTATTTTTACAGAACTTTTGAATCGGTTGATCATTCTATTTTGATTTATAAATTGAAGTGGGTTTTTGTTCCGATCTGGTAAAGTTATTAATATCCTATTTGATTTTAGGCTTCCCTGCGTTAATTTTAGTTTGGCACAAGTAATGATTTTTCTGTTACTTCTTGGGTACCTCAGGTTTCTGTTCTTCGTCTTCTGTTAGTAGGGGAAAATAGAGAATTTTACACTAGGAGGGGATGCTGGGGTGGTATGGGGTGTGTCTTAAAATAACTGGTGAATGATGATGTCACAGAGGGTAGTGGAGCTAAAAGACTGTTACGAGTAGAGATGAGCAATGTTTTGAATGAATATTTATTGAATGCATGTGCATCTGTTGACAAAATCTAATTTTTCTTTAAAGGTTGTCCCCACCACCATCACCCGATGCACATGTGCACCGCTACAACCTCGAACGCATGAGAAGTTTCTGTACAGCAATATTTGTTGAAAAAGGTGTATTTTCTTTAAAGGTTACCCCCACTACCACCCGATACATTAATGCGCCGCAACAACCTCTCGAGATATTTATTTTAATTTTAAAGTGGTCATAAGCGTAGCTTGTGATGTCAATTTCGTGTAAATATCTTTTGTTATTGATGGAGATACAGCCAATTTGTTTTGATAAACAGTGAATAATTGACGATAAATTCTAGCAATTCAAATATATTTTTCCATAATAGGCTTTACACTGCTTTGGCATTGTCGATAGCCATTGTGTATAATTTTCCATGCTACGACATGTGTAAAAACACTTTTGGCCCTTTTCTTCTTTTCCGCGGATGATAGAATAGAATACATTCAATCCCCAAAGTTTATAGTCTAAGGCCTATGAACTTCTGAATGGGGATTGAGTTTAATACATCTTTAAAGTATCCAATGTATTTTTTATTTTCCTCACTGAAAAAGTTGTATATGATCCTTGGGTTAGTCAGAAAAGTCATACAGATGGTTATGCTACCTCATATCTTCATAAATATCATAGGCTTTGATTTCATAGACTAAGGAATCAGTATCAGTGAAGAGAAGCTTTTATCGTATTGTTTTTTAATAGCATTGCAATGGAAATTATACATATGATAGATAATTTGACAGCTCCAGAGGAGTGAAACATATATATGTGGTCCGGTTCATTGAAATGCTATCCTTTACACGTTCAATTCCCCCCAAATCTTCACCAAACATCTTACGAGTTTTGTAAGCTGGAGTTGTCACCATTTTCAAGGCCTGCTTTGAAGAATTTAGTAACTGTATATCTACTCGATTTCCATGTCTTTCCATGTTTTTACCATTCACAGAGTTATTGAGAAGCTTAAAAAACCGTTCTCGAAATTGGATTTTGCAAATTTCCTTTTCTGACTATTGAATGGTATATATTTTTGTAGTGGTTCTGTTTGAATTTTAAAGACTTGTGAAGTTTTTTAAATCTTAAAACTAATGATAAATATAACTGAAGGTTACGATAGTGTCCAATGTAATGACTAATTTGTTGGGAACTAATTTAGTGGAACTGACGAAATGACCATGATGCAACTGCCGAATAGTTCCTCAGTGCATGTGGACATTAATTTTCATTCGATCTTCATTCTCTTTGGAGCCTGAGGGCATTCATTATGATAATCATGCAGAGATTCGAGATATTCAAGGTTCACCTCGAATATCTCGAATTCCTCGAATCCCTCCTAGGCATTCTCCTTCAATGACAAAATATATTTGCACGAAATTCAATGACAAAATATATTTGCACGAAAATGGCAGCACAAGCTACGCTTATGACCACTTTAAAATAAAAAATAAAAAGTTCCAGAGATTGTCGCGGTACATTTTATGCATCAGATGACGGTGGGGACAACCTTTAAAGAACATTTACCGTTTTCAACAGATATTGCGATACAAAAAATTTTCATGCATTCGAGGTTTTTGGGGTTCACATGCGCATCGGGTGGTGGGTGGTGGGGCCAATTTCCAAAGAAAACTTATATTTTGTCAACTAGACTCACATATATTCAATAAGCATTCATTCTAAACATCAGTTAACTCCACTCGTAACATCTTTTAGCGCCACCCCTCCTGGTATAGAAATCACCCTTTTTTCCTACTCCTTATTTATTATTTTATTAATGATTTTGTTGATTGTTCTAAAATTTGCTTATTTTAATCTGATCGTTTAAATGCTTACATACCAATTTTTGATGGTTCTTGCAACAATATTTAGTATACGTGGAAGTTTGCTTCCCTTTATAAGTGATGTAGTGATAACCGTTTTCATCTCAACATTGATAAATTAACTGGAGTGTGATTTAACTCGACTTTCTTATACCAGGATAGATTTTTAGTAGTTTTTTTTCCAAATTTTACAAGAAAATTTTTGAAAAAATCGGCATCGTGGGTCCAAGTTATTACAGTTACAGAGTGTTATCCTTTCCTTTAAAGGGCCTGAAAAAATCTTTAGATTGATACAATACTTAACAATATATCCCCCCGGGGGGTTAACTTTCTCCCCGAGGGGGACTAATGAGGGTCATGGGGGTCATGAACAAAAAAACATGTATTGCTGCTATCTTTCGCAACAATGATTGAATTTATTAAGTCTGGTGATCATTAAGCCATAAATAAATGATTATGTCAGATTTTGTCCTATGCTGCCATGTTAAAAAATTATAAAATTTCGAATAAATTTCGAATAAGTTTTCGTGCCAATTTAAAAGAAAAATTATTCAGTTCTAGATTTTTTGCTAACTATGTCGGATATAAAGTTTCATGAAAATCCATTAATATTTGTGGCAGCTGTACACAAGAAATCGACCACAGACATACAGGCAGACGGACATCATTCCAAAAGTAGGCAAAACGTGTTCAGGAGATCGTAAAACATATATTGGCATTAAAATCTCGAATTTGAAAATTTTCGGGAAAGCAATACTTTCTCTATACTATATTACGAGAAAGTAAAAATATCTTTTACTTGCAGAAAAGTACTTATTTCATTTTCTTACAGCATTTGTAACTCTGTTCTAGATCGAAACGTCTGTCATAGATCTAGGTGTTATTTATACTTTGATTTCTCCTTCTATACTCATATTAAAGGCATATATGCTAAATTTTATAGGACACTTGGTTACGTAAAGCGGACCACTCGGGATTTTCCAGATCTTAATACTGTTGTCCTTTTCAATGCCTTAGTTAGGACGAAGTTTGAATATGCCTCCATATGTGAAATTCTTTTCATCAAGTTCAAATTAGTAATAATACTGAAATTATCCAAAATAAATTTTTGAGGTGCTTATATTACAAGAAAACCGGTGCTTATTGTAATACTTTATCTGTTACCTTACTTCGAAATGTGTTTAGTGTTAAAAGCTTACAAAACAGAAGGGTTACATTGTCTTGTTTTAACAATAATAAGGGTCACACTGAAATTTTTGAGATACGGCTAAGTGGTACAAGTTAAACTTACCAATTCTTAGGAGTGTTCAAAGTACACCCTTCCAACATCAATGAACTTTTGTAGGCGAATTTTCCAAAGATTAAATGCTTCAAGCCATCCATTTTTTGGAATCGAAGAAAAATATGCTTTTATAGCCTCACCAATCTCATTTTTGGAATGAAAACGACGCTCATGTAAATTTTTTTAGATTAAAAAATAGCCAAAAATCACACATAGCAAGATCAGGAGAATAGGATGGATGTTCTATCACTTCGATGTTTTTTTGTTCAAGAAATTCGACTGTCATTTTTGCTGAATGAGAAGATGCATTGTCATGGTGAAACATGAGTCCCCTAACATTCACTTCCTGAAGAATTTCTGGAAGACATTCAGTGGTGTACCAGTTAGCTATAATTATCTTTTGCCCCTCTAGCTTTATGGTTTTGACCAGACCTGTACTTCTGAAGAACACGGAATACATTACTTTTTTCATTGCTCGTTGTCTTTTTACCATTGTTGGTTTGGGGTCGTCTTCAAAGACCCATACTTTACTTTCTTGACGTGCTGGAACGTCAAAAATGGTATGTACGTTTCACCACCAATTATGATTTTAGAATGCGGCTTCCACCATCATTAAGTAATTTTAGGGGTTCTTTACTGATTCTGATACGTTCCGCTTTTTGGTGTTCTGTTAAATCATGGGGGATCCAACGATAAATTAATTTTTTGTATGTAGTTCTTCATGAATTATTTTATGTATAGCTGCGGATTCAATGTTTAGTTTCTTCTGTATCATTTGGTAGGTACAGCGATTATCATCGATTAACATTTTTCGAACGGCCGACACATTTTCTGGGACTACAGCTGACAAAGGTCTTCCTGTGTGTTTTTCATTCAGGAGAGAATTTCGACCTTTTCTAAACTCTGTAAACCATCTGAATGCAGTGACACGAGATGGAGCATCATTTCCATATGCTAATTGCAGACGTTGAAGACATTTTTCTTGATTTAGCCCCACTTTAAAATTACAGAAAATTATAGCTCGATAATGCTCTCGCTTCAACTCCATTTCCTTTTCTTTCAAAATTTATTCTATGATAGCTAAATTGTAATTGTTGTCACAAATTATCGTCTGCTGACATAAAAAGCTCAAATTTGAATATCTGACCAATAATTTTTTTTTCTAGCGCATATCGTCTGCCCTTGTCTCAAAAATTTCAGTGTGGCCCTCGTTTATGTTCAATGACAGAATTCATTGAATTCTTGTCTTCAAGTAGATCAATTTCATATTCCTCAGTACCTAACTAAAGTTATGTGTTTATATGCTAACTTTATTTTGGCACCAATATCGCGTATTACTGGGTCATTAATAATTTTTATAAACTTTACAACAGCTTTCCTGTTAATCTTGATGTTTTCCCATTTATCTGCTAGGATTTTAGAAGCTTTTATTTAACTTGTTATGCTCATGACCGATGTGTAGTTAGTTGTCTGTTTGTTGCAACTTATTTGATGACATTTTAATCATATTTTTCTACGTCCTAGAGAGCTTGGTACACAGCTTAGTCTAGTAGAACATTTTAATCTATTAAAATTTGGCTGATTATTGATAAAGAGAACCGGTATTTTTTTCCGAAATGGTCCTCAAAAATCCCATTATTTAAGATAGTTATAAAAATAGTCCAATATTCAGTTATAAAAGTCATGATTAAGATATGTTCTTATATAAGTTATGATTAAAAATTTTTACCCCCCCCCCCGCCCCCAAATTTTTTTTTATCGTTTACTTGTAAAACCACTTAAAAATATTTTGTATATCTTCCTGCAAGCTGTTACTGGGATTTCATCCGATAGTTCGCATTCTGTTCAAAAACAAATAAATAAAAATAAAATACTGATCCGTTCAGATTTGCAAGTGAAATTTGAATACACTTTGAACTGTACTTACCTTACTGAATAAGTGGATCGCAAGATATTGCAGAAGGAAATTTTATGTCCTTGCCCTCCCCCCTAAAAAAACAGAAAAAAAAAAGTTCCATTTTTGAAGAAAAGGAGCCAGAACAAGCATACTAACAAAGGTAAGACAGCATCTGTTTAATGTACTAATACACAGGATGATTCGAAAGTTTCTGTACAAACTTCAATGAGAGATAAGGAATACTAAAGCAAACCTTTATCGTTAATGAATGTATGTCTGTTGTACAAGTTGTTGTACAGTGTTTATTGTACAGTGTTTGTTGTACAAATCTGTTGTACAGTGGCCATAGCACAAAAGGTGAAATTTGCGGACATATATTCATTAACAAAAAATGTTTGTTTTATTATTCCCGATTTCCTATTAAAGTTTGTACACAGAGTTTCGAAACACCATGGGTTTATTGGTGCAAAGTGTTTATTTATGTGGTTTCACTACCTCTGTCCTGACGAAGAAGCCTGTTTTTGCCTTTGGAGTCGATTGATACTTTTGATCAAATTTTACTTTCCCTATATACATAGTATAATGTAGGAAAGGCATTGTAACAGGGTCGAAAGTTCGAATTCGAGTTTTCGATGGAAGAGCACGTTTCAAGCATCCCTGAACCATAGACTGCGGAACGAAAGAATCTTATTGGAGAGGGGGGTCCATCTAGTTGGACACAAGGGTTTTAAAGAAGTAGATATAGTCTGAGCTGTGCTACCATGCTCGTGAGAATCAGATTAAAAATAACTTTGTGTTTAAAGAAAAATAAAATTCCTCCCGTTAACGAATACTAATGAAAAAATTTTTCAATATCTAATATGTATAATGGCGAAACAAAATCCATTTCTGACATGGATTTGATAGTTTTATTTAAATACACATTCTACATTAACTTTATATCAATGAACGTACAGTCGGCCAAATAAAAATCCAAAGACTGTCGCTATCTCGGCTTCTCGGGCAGTACAGTAAAACTAAATGTAGCATCAGACTCAGAATAATATCTTCTATACATAAATCTGCATCTAATTTACTTAAGAGGCTGTCTTCATATTAAACTTTCTACCTGATCAATTTTTTTTATCCAAAGGGCAATACTCATTTTTAATAACAGATTCTGATTCTACAGGTAATGCACCCCGAATTCATATAAAATATTTTACTCAAGCTGTTGGGGAGTTAAGGCAGCTTGAAAATTTGAGCTCCTAATGTTAAACAGATGCTGCATTTTTTTCTTTATATTTTCCAAAATAATTAGGCAATGAAACAAATTCCTCCTTCAGATTGTGATACTAAATAACCCAAACAAAATGTTTTTCTCTTTTTTTTTTATCTTCAGACAAATTTTTAATATAAGCTATTAATTATGAAGCTAATTTGTGAAAAATATATGGAAAGAAACATGGGCAAATTTTGACGGCAATCAGTTCAGCTCTGTCAAAAATCTTGGTATGTAAAATTTTAGTTCATTTCTTTCAGTACTTATTGAAATATAAACCTATATTCCAACCTGCATCATTTTGAAGCCTATTTGAGAACATCTATGAATTGCCGATTGAAACTGCTAGGATAGGAAATTTCAAAATTGCAGTACACTGTAAAGTTTGGACTTTTTGCATTGCCCTTGTGCTATGTAAAGAGTGATTAGAAATTGTTGAGAGTAATCAGAAAGAGTGGCCAGAAATTGTTAAGAGTGATCAGAAATTGTTATTGCATTTATGTTAGGAAGAAATCCGTAATTTAAAGTCCGTAATGATAAATTTGATAGTAAATTCAGCTTATGGTTTTAGATTACACGACAGTCATTTCGATCACATTACATGGCAGTCTGCTTCTCTATGTAAAATCAATGAATGTTTCATTCATATCAGCTATATTGCGGACTCCAGAACTAAATAATTTTGCGTTAAAGAAATTCAGCAATTCTTATACAACTCATCTTACAATTTGATGTGTTTACATTCTCCATACGTGAAAATTAGGCTTCGTTGTAGAGATAATCAAAGTTTGATGATCATTTAAACTCAAAAATATTGTAATTGCGTTTGTTCAGTATATAGATGCACAGAAAAAAAAAATAATGAAGTTTTAGGACGGATGCCACACTAAATATAAATTAAAAAGAACTTTTAAAATTACAATTTTGATGCAAGATGGATGCCATATTTTATTTTGAAATGGGCCACGTGATTTCTTCATATAATGTGGGTGCAATTATTTTAATTTTTATTTAAAAAGCTACCGAACATATTTTACTGAAATTTTTTTTATATATTTTATGGGATAATTTGAGTATTTTCTAGAATTTTCGAAGCAATTTGCGAATTTTAAATTTGCTTAAAAAGTGTTTGAAAAATTAGGTTCAATCCAAAACCAATTTATATTCCCATATGTCCCACAGACCGTCTCAATAACATACTAAAATCATTTTGATAAAGTCATTTTTACGGCAGCTATCGTGCGAACGGACAGACAGACAGAATGAATGAACAAAGTCATAAACACTTTTCAACTATTTTGTAAAGTCTTAATAAAAAGCAATATCTGTCTATCCATCTTCGTATATGCGCACTGTACAGAAAAAATTAAATGACCCGCAGCTACGAAATTTAATAAACACTTTAGAACAAACAAGTCCAGATATCTCGGGGTGATTTCTTAAAATTCGATTTAGTTCTTTTTTAATGTTTAGATGGAACTTTAGCAATTATCCATCTAAACCGTTCGTTGTAATCATTTTCGATAGTAGAGGTTGTGGTGTCACTTATCCCAACTAAACTCACCCCCCCCCCCTCTCACTCCTTGTATTAGAAAGGGTTGAAAACATTTTAGTGTCGTTACGATAAGCCCATCTGTGTGGCAATACCGTTTCAACAGATGGCAGTTCTGCGTTCTGCTGTTTGCATAGACACCGCTGTGCTTGGAATCCACTTTTAATGTAGATAAGGTGTCAAACATCAACATATTGTAAGTTAGAAACATAAAGGTATGCATGCTTATTCAGTCTAATGTGTTTAATAGAAAAATTCTTGAGACTCAGAATTATTCTGTAAATATCAGTATTATGAGTCTCCCTATTGTAAAATAGTAAATTTTTAGTTGAAGAAACCGACAAATTTTTGCAGTAAACTGATTTTCGATTTTAATGAATATGACTTTTAAAATATACAGAGTTCCTTGGGAAATCCTTAAGCACCCAAAGAACTTTGTAATAAAAGGTTGTTAAGTGTACACGTCAAGTGACTATGTTCCGTCAAAAAAAGTGATTGAAGTGCCCATAACTGGAGAATTGAAGACGTAATGGACAAGAACATGGAAAGAAAGAGAGATAGAAGGGAAAATGCCAATAGCTATACCCCTTTCAAAAAATTGTAAATGTTCGAATGGAATTTTATACATTTTTCAAACACTGAATACATCCGTCCCGATATTTTTACATCTAAGCCCCTTCCTAACTCTAGTCGAAACCGTTTAATATAAATATGATCCATAAAATAAGCCCGAGACATTCGTTCGTGAGATATCGCACTCACGGTTCACGGACACAGGCATACACACAGACATCACCTTAAAAACGTACGATTCGAGTTCAAGGCAGTAGCGGTAGTTGCCTTCTCTAAGATTTTGAACTGTGAGCAATGCCCCCCCCCCCCCTTAAAAATTAAATCTGTATATACTGTTAATATGCATAGTTACCCATACCTATGAAAAACAGTAAAAGCGCTAAGGGAAATTGAGATTATTATAATGTCACACATTTTTTTCCCGATGATACGGGAAAAATTTGGAGAAGTAGATATAGAAATGGCAAGTTTAGGAATGTATTTCTATTTGTGATTAATTATATAATCATTTCTAATTGTGATTATTTAATCCGATTTTATAAATAACTTGGTCAGGTACTACAAAATATGTGAAAGGATTTGTTAATATTTAAGGGGATTTATTGGTATCATGGGCGCCGATTTAAAACATTATTGGTGTTTCTGGAAAATTTAAATTGAATGATGCTCAACAAGACGTCTCAAATATTAAAATGAAGTAAATTATAGTACAGAAAAATACTTATTTTCTCTAGATAATTATTTATTTCATTTATTTTGCTTTTGAAAGCGCAAAATTATTATGTACAATATACAGATACTGTGAATTTGCAACTCAATTATCTTTATAAAAGTAACAAAAAATGTGAAATTTAATTTTAGATTCTTTTTACCAATGTTAAAAATCTCAGAAAAAATTATTTTTAAATAATTTCTGACTTAAAATCTTGTATTCAGAATACAATAAACAGTCTGAGGGGGTAAATTTATATACACACTTTATATATAGTAAAGTGGGAATGAATAATGAAAAATTTGAAGAATTGATAATAAAATTTATGCGTATATGCGTACATTTTCCCCAACTAAATACGTACAAAAATATTGGGGATTCGAGAAACCCACAATAAAATTATTGGAGGTTCAAAAAGTGTCTCGAACCCCCGAAGTCGGCACCGCTGATTGGTATTGTTAGATTTCTATATCTATAGGAAAGTAGGAATCGTAAATTTTCATTTTTAACTGAATTTTCTAGATTTATATATTTACCTGATATAAAAGTATGATAGACATTGTATTTCAAGAGTCAGTACACCCAGTCTCTAGGTTTTTTGAAGCCCCAGGCGAGTTTTCTGGTGAGCTCCATCTGAATAATAAATGTAGTGAAACGTCAAACGAAGCCCAATCGGTCGCTTGGCCCCCGGACGCCCCATCAAACAAAAAAAAAACCAAATCCTTATGGTTTAAGATACAGTTTCTTTAATTATACACTGCATAAATCCTGGAAATGTATAAATATGACTTCTTTATTTAAATTTAAGTCAAACATGAAATGAAAAAATTATCCCCCATGAAAGTATTTTGGAAAGTAATATTTCACAAGCTGTGGTATTCCATAATATTTTAAAATATTGAGTAACTCCATTACTCGTTACAGATTAGTGTGAAACTTCACTCTTTTCGCGTATTTCGAATGGGAAGAAGTTGATATGTATTGTATGTGACGATGGTATAAGGTACTTAGGAAATAATGTCGATACTCTTTGGTTTTTACAAAACATTTATTTCATTTTGGAAGATTATACAGTTCTGATAGATTAATGGATTGAGGTTTATTTCGCTCGAATTGGACGACAAATGACGAAGTTATCGATGATGAAATATTTCCATAGTTACTCTACAGGGCAGTCGACACAAGCGATTAGCACATACAGGCGTATAGCGCAGATGTCGATACACATATGTCGCATATATAAAACTTAATTTTTTTACATTTTTCTATCAGAATTATTTTATAATACAGTTTAAAGGATATAGGGAGCCGATGTACTCCAGTGGCTAAGGTGTTGGAATCGCACACGCTGTTCTATCTCCACCGCCCAAAACTATCGCCGTTTATATGTAAGTATGGTCATGTTAAATTTTCAGGACCGAAAGTCCTTCGATAGGTGATGGACTAGGGGGAAAATGGTATAGTCCCTGGGGATGCCACTCTGAATATGTAATAATGCGAAAATATAATATTTGATGTTCTTCTGAAACTCAATATCTCATTAGACCAATGCCATTAGCAAGGTTACGATGGTGCATTAACAATGAGTGGTACATATTCAAGAATAGCAACCCGCATTTCTGCGCAAGCGCTTAAAGCTATTTATGCACATTGTGCAACCCACAAACATCCACTTACTTTGTAGGATGCTGCAAAAATTTCTAAGGAAATCAAAGAAGCTTTGGATATAACCCACTGCTGCGTCGCTCTCCTAAACGTATTACACTTATTAACATTAAAATTCATGTATACCATGCGAGCATATTATTTCACTTGAATTATAGATTTGAATATTTATAAAGATATCAATTAGTTAAAAATTCCTCAACTTATCTACTTAAACAGTACAGTATTTACATACTTTTTATAAACACTATTTCGAAAATGCATGCAAAATATTCGCAAATTCTACTCCATGAACAAGGTGAGTACTGAAGTAATGAGTGAAAGTCCTCTGGTACTCTTGAACAGAAGGATGCAGTACTCTGCTTTACGTAATCAGTTAAATTATCTGCTCTTACTTAAAAGGTTCAAGTGTGTCTCTTTGTTAAATATTCCTACGTTGCAGGAAACAAAGGAAAGTGAAGAAAAACTATTTATGTTCTTAATATTTTTGATAGTTCCCAAAATATTGGAATGATCGTTTCGTAAATTCTGTTGAGTTTCAGTTTGGAAATTTAAAATACTAAAAAACGTTTAACAGCACCAAGGTATTTTATTTTGAACATAATTATAAAAACAAGTGAGTCAATGGCAACATCTGCATTTCAGTAGCAAGAGTAAAAATCAAGATATACATTCCCTATCAGAAGTTCTTTTTCTCTACATTTCTTATTAATCAATAAGTACAAATGAATCGATATTCAATATATATTACATATTCAATATATATTACATATTCAATATATATTACATATTCAATATATATTACATATTCAATAAGTACAAATGAATGAATGTACAAATGAAATTTCTTATTAACTTTAAGTTAACTCTCCTTGTGTTTTTGTTTAACGCTTTTGACGGATTTGTTCTCGTCTCCCAGACAGCGTAGAGAGCTGAAACCCGGCACACAGTTTCATATCGCGGAACATTTTCATCCATCAAATTATCACGCCATTGCGTTACGTCGTATACGTATGCCTTGACTATGTTTTCACCTTTTTCATGCATTTTCTTTGCTAATTACTGTTCAGCGTCTTCAGATGAAATTTTCTCCAGATTCAAACGTGTCGTTCCATGTATAATACTACATAGGTTTGAACGCAAATTGCGTCAAAAAATAAAAGGTAAAAAATCTATTATGAGAAAAACAACTTTTTCAATGTTTTCTCTGCACAATAGTGGCACTTATACAAGTAGAAAATAATTGTTAATCATCCACAAATTTAAATCAAATTAAAGGTGCAGGCCGATTTAATTCTAAACAATCTATTTATCTATATATACTAATTGTCAACTGTCTGTCTGTTAAGCTTTTTTAAACACTTCCAGAATGGATAGAGACTTGCAAATTGGTACACGGGTCGATCGTTCGATAAAACCTGCTGGAAAAAATCGTATTCATCGAAAATGTTCTGTAGAGGGGTACTCCACACCAAAACGTTCGAAAAGTGAAATGATAAAAAAAAACATGCTTTGCGACTAGATAGAGACTTCAAATTTGGTGTATGGGTAAATTGTTCCAAAGGAAGAAAATGTGCAATTTCAAATTTCCAATATTTGCTACTTTAGGGGGTGCCGCATACCAAAATGTTTTATTTGCCGAACAAATAAGAAACGGCTGCTTTAAAATTTGACAGAGGCTTGAAATTTGGTATATGGACTAATCATTTGGTACAAAAATTCAAGACGAATAGAATTTTTGGAAAATGTTCATTTAAGGGGGTGCTCCACAGAAAAACGTTCGAAAGGTGAAATGATAAAAAATATGCTTCGGAATGAGCTAGAGACTTTAAATTTGGTGTACGGATTAAATTTGGTGTACGTTAGAACGGAAGAAAATTTACAATTGCAGTTTTCCGATATTTTCTGCTTTAGGGGGTGCCACACACCAAAATGTTCGATTTTCGGAATAAATGAGAAACTCCTCCTTTAATGTGTGACAGAGGCTTGATATTTGGCATATGGGCCAATCATCTATTAGAAAACCCAAAAAGAATAGAATTTTTCAAAAATGTTCAATTAAGGGGATAGGTACTACTCAGAAAAAACATTCGAAAGGTGAAATGATAGAAAAAGCATGCTTCGCAATGAGATAGACTTCAAATTTGGTGTACGGTAAACAGTTAGAAAGGAAGAAAGTGTGCATTTTCAGTTTTCCAATATTTGGTACTGTAGGGGGAGCTGCAGACTAATATGTTCGATTTTCCGAATAAATGAGAAACGTCTCTTTTAAAATGTGACAGTCTTGATATACGATATGTGGGCCAACCATCTGATAGAAAAGCCAAGAAGAATATAGTTTTTCATAAATGTTCATTTAAGGGGGGGGGGGGTGCTACACTGAAAAACGTTCGAAAGATGAAATGATAGAATATAGGATTCGCGATGGGATACGAAATTCAAATTTGGTGTACGGGTACATAGTTCAAGGGAAAGAGAGTAATTTCAGGTTTCCAATATTTTCTTCTTTGGGGGTTCCGCATACCAAAATGTTTGATTTGCCTAATAGATATGAAACGTGAGTTTTTCAAAAATTTACATTATTCGGGAGTTGCTTATTGTGAGATCGTTGACTTTCAACGGGCATTTGCCTAGTATATACTAATTGCCAAGTGCCCGTCTGTCACGTTATTTTTAGGCACTTCCCGAATAGATAGAAACCTGCAATCTGGTACACGAATCAATCATTCGTAACACTTCCTGGAAAAATCGTACTTTCTGAAAATGTTCTATAGAGGGGGTGCTCTACACCAAACAGTTTGAAAAGTGAAATGATAGAAAAGCATACATACTTTGCGATGAGATAGATACTTTAAATTTGGTGTATGGGTAAATCGTTTGAAAGGAAGAAAGTATGCAATTTCAGATTTCTAATATTTTCTACTTAAGGGGTGCCGCACACCAAAATGTTCGATTTGCCGAATAAATGATAAATGCCTCCTTTATAATTTGATAGAAGCTTGAAATTTGGTATATGAGCTAATGAGGTGAGGAAAACATCAGAGACGAATAAAGTTTTCAAAAATGTTCGTTTTAGGGGGTGCTCCAAAGAAAAACATTCGAAAGATAAATTGATAACAAGAACATGCTTCGGGATGAGATAGATATTTCAAATTTGGTGTACGGGAAGATAATTTGGAAGGAAGGAAGTGCACAATTTCAGTTTTCCACTATTTTGTACTTTAGGACGTGCCGCACACCAAATTGTTCGATTTTCGAAATAAATGAGAAACGCATCCTTTAAAATGGGATATGGGATTAATATGTGGTGTATGGTCCAATCAATCTGATAAAAAACCCCAAGGAGAATGGAGTTTTTGAAAAATTTCATTTAAGGGGGTGGGTGCTCCACACAAAAACGACCGAAAGGTAAAATGATAGAAAAATATACTTCGCGATGAGATAGAGACTTTAAATTTGATGTAATGGCAGATAGTTAGAAAAGAAGAAAGTGCACAATTTTAATTTTGCATAAATTGGTACTTAAGGGTGCTGCACGCTGAAATGTTCGATTTTCGAATAAATGAAGAACGCCTGTTTTAAGTGAGACAGAGCCTTGTAATTTGGAATACGGATCAATGTTTCAATAAAACCCTCTGGAAAAATCGAATTTTTCAAAAATGTTCTAGAGGTACTCCACATCAAAACGTTCGAAATGTGAAACGATAGAAAATCAAACTTTGTGATGATATAGACATCAAATTTAATGTATGGGTACATAGTTAAAAAAATAGAAAGTGCCCAATTTTAGTTTTTCAATATTTGCTACTTTAGGGTTTGCCGTACAACAAATTGTTCGATTTGACGATAAACGCCTTCAATAAAAAAATTAAATGATAAACGCCTTCTTTTAACCGAGATGGAAATTTGAAATTTTTTGTAAACAGGACAATGATTCAATAAAATACACGGAAAAATTCGAATTTTTCAAAAATGTGTGATAAAGGGGGGTGCTCCACACCCAAACGTTCTAAATGTGAAATGATAGAAAAACATACTTCACGATCAGATATAGATTATAAATCGTGTGTGAAGGTAAAGGAAAAAATATACAAGTTCAGTTTTCCAATATTTACTTCTTCAAGGGTGTTGCACAACAAAATGCTCTATTTGCGGAATAACAGAGAAACGTTTTATTTTAAATGAGATAATAGTTGAAATTTGATACACAGATCAATCGTAAGGTTAAAGATAGTTTTTAAATTTTTCTGTAGAGGAGGTGGGGGGGGGGGGGCTTCATAGCGAAACGTTCGAACATTGAAATGATAGTAAGACAAACTTTGAAATGAGATAGAGATTTTAATATCGGTGCAAGGACATATTGTTAGATAGAAATAAAGTATTTAATTTCAGCTTTCTATTATATGCTAATTTAAGGATGCCAACACATAAATGTTTAATTAGCTGAGTAAATGAGAAATCACCAGTCTGAAGTGAGACAAATATTTGAAATTTGATGCATAAGTGAACAGTTTGAAAAGTACCACTGGGAAAATCAAATTATTTAAAAATTAACGTTATTCGGAGGTTGTTTATTGTGAGACCGTTGATTTTCAACGGGTATTCGGCTAGTATACACTAATTACCAAATGTCCGCCTGTCTGTCCATCTGTCACACATTTTACGCACTTTTCGAATAGATAGACTTGCATGGCACACGTGTCGATCGTTCGATAAAATCCCCCCCTGAAAAAATCGATTTTTTCGAAAATGTTCTGTAGAGGGCGTGCTCCATACTAAAATGTTCGAAAAGTGAAATAAATCGTTCGAAAGTGTGCAATTTCAGATTTCCAATATTTGCTACTTTAGGGAGGGTCACACAGCAAAATGCAGGATTTATTGAACAAATGAGAAACACCTGCTTTAAAGTTTGATAGAGGCTTGAAATTTCGCATATGAGCTAATCATTTGATGAAAGCACTCAAGACAAAAGATTTTTTCAGAAATATTCATTTAAGGGTGTGCTTAAAAAAAAACGTACGAAAGGTGAAATGATAAATAAAAATGCATCGGGATGAGACAGATATTTCAAATTTGGTGCACGAGTAGATAGTTAAGAAGGAAGAAAGTGTACAATTTCAGTTTTCCGATATTTTTTACTGTAGGGGGTGCCACTCACCAAAATGTTCCATTTTCGAAATAAATGTGAAACGCCTCCTTTAAAATGTGACAGAGGCTTGATATTTGGTATATGGGCTAATTTTATTATAAAGAACCCAAGAAGAATGGAGTTTTTCAAAAATGTTCATTTAAGCGGTGAATACTCCGCACAAATGCATTCGAAAAGTGAAATGATAGAAAAAGCATGTTTTGCGATGACATAGACTTCAAATTTGGTGTACGAGTAGATAGTTGGAAAAGAAGAAATTTTGCAATTAAATTTTTCCAATATTTTCTACTTAAGGGGGTTCCGCACATCAAACTGTTTGATTTTCGGAATAAATGAGAAACGCCCCTTTTAGAATGTGATAGAGGCTTGATATTCGGTATATAGGCAAATCATCTGATAGAAAACCTAAGAAGAATAGAGTTTTTCAATAATGTCCATTTAAAGGGTTGGGTACGCCACTCAAAAACATTCGAAAGGTGAAATAATAGGAAAAGCATGCTTTGCGATGAGATAGAGACTTCAAATTTGTTGTACGGGTAGATAATTAGAAAGAAAGAAATTGTGCATTTTTAATTTTCCAACATTTTCTATTATAGGGAGTGCCTCACACTAAAATGTACTATTTGACGAGTAAGTTAGATGAGCCTTCTTTATAATGTAATGGAGACTTGAAATTTAGTATTAATGGCTAATCTTATGATAAAAAAGCGCAAGATGTCTACAGTTTTTCAAAAATGTTCATTTAAGGGGGTTTAAGGGGGTGCTATACAGAAAAAGCATGCTTCGCGATAGAGACTTTAAATTTGGTGTACGTATAGATAGTTCGAAAGGAAGAAAGTGGGAAATTTTAGATTTCCAATATTTGCTATGTTATGGGGCGTCGCCCATCAAAATGTTCGATATCCGATTAAATGAAACACGCTTAATTTTAAATGTGTTAAGGGCTTGAAATTTGGTATATGGGCCAATCATCTGATAAAAATTCCAAGATGAATAGAAATTTTAAAAAATGTTCATTTAAGGGGTGTGCTCCACAGAAAAACGTTCCAAAGGTGAAATGATAAAATTGCATACTTCGAGATGAGATAAGAGACTTTAATTTGCTGTACGGGTAGACAATTAGAAAGGAAGAAATGGTGCAATTTCAGTTTTCCAATATTTTTTTCTGTAGGAGGTTTTGCATACCAAAAATTTTGATTTGCCAAATAAATGTGAAACGCGAATTATTCAAAAATTTACATTATTCGGGGGTTGCTTATTGTGAGACCGTTGATTTTCAAAGAGTATTAGTCTAGTAATATAAATTTTTGTCGTTAACTAAAATTGGCATTAAGCAAAATTGTGGAAACTATTTCATCTACTTACATGATACTGCTTCATTTCTCTTCGGCAAGTTTGCATATTATCAATTTTGGATAATGATAAGATTTATATAGTACTGATTTGAATTGAATCTACCTACACTGGATGTGGTTCAATTTCGTATGTTATTAAAATTATTTCTACTTCCCGTGTGCCACAGTTAAGTAGGGAAGGACATTGGAATAATTGCTTTTTCTTCTTAATTACTTATTGTAATTTGTTTTACAACTATCTGTCTCTTCTTTTTCAGCATATGACTGCAGCGCATGGTTACGTATGGTTTCTGCCATCATGGTACCCAGAAAATTGGTACGATACTGATACGATCAACAGGGAAAATGCAAGTGAAAGGGTTCCTTGTACAACAGAAACAATGATCGAAGCCATAAATGGGCATATGACCTTATCTTACCAATTTTATGGAGATTCTGACACTAAAATGCAGGAAAATAAAACAATTAAACAATGGAGGGCCCTATATAGCACTGAAGCCAAAAATAAGGTAAGTATAAACAGACTTTTAAAAATAGGGAAAAAAATATTTCGAGTTAAGACATGATCCTGAGTATTTTCGAGCGTTATACGCTCCTCATCAGATGATTATAATAAGATACAAGTATATTGGTGCTTTTATATTCAGTCAACTCGCTAACAGAATTTACGTATTATTAATAGCCAATTTACAAAAGAATTACACGCAAAAGGAAAAACATAAATAAACATATTACACAGGAAATATAAAACTGCAAACTGTAAAATTGAAAACGGAAAATGGAAGATATTTAAAATTGAAGTATGCAAATAATGGTTTCACCTCATGGAATCCAGGCCATGACGTCAGGTTGAGATTTTGAGCAGGATCAAAATGACAATTGGAATCTCGATAGAGATAAATCATAAATAAACAAAAATTCAAAATAAAGATATTACGCAAAGTTAAAAGAAATATTTCAACAAAAAGAGGAACAAAATGATTATTAATAATAGTTTGGGATAAGGTGGTAGAAAGTTTTTAGTTTTTGATATCAGGAGTCTGCTCAGACAATCTTATGCCTATAGTCCATTTTTTACTATCAGTAAGGTAACCAATAAGGTAAGGTACTAATAATACAATACGATAAGTGTCCAGTTCTTATTCGTTAAGATCCAATTCTATATCCTAATAAATGTTCATACTCATATAAAAAAATATGAAACCTTACATTATGTAAACTTTTGATTATACCTCCCCCCTCTCACAACACACACACACTCGCGCTTAGAGCAATTCCAATATTCACGCCCCATTTATAGTTACTTAAATATTCACGCCCCTTTTATAGTTATTCAAATACTCACGCCCTTTTAAAGTTACTCAAATATTCACACCCCTTTTAAAGTTACTCAAATATTCACACCCATTTTAAAGTCCGGCCACTCAAATTGCTGCTCGTGCCCTAGGGTGAGTCGGGTGGTCTGGGTTTTCGACCCCTTTTTAAGTTACTCAAATATTCACGTCCCTTTTAAAGTTATTCAAATATTCACGCCCCTTTTAAAATTACTCAAATATTCACGCCCCTTTTATAGTTACTCAAATATTCACGCTCCCTCTTTAGAGTTACTTAAGCGTCCATGTCTGCTTTTAGAGTAACTCAAATATTCACACTCTCTTTCAGATCCAGTCAAATACTCATGGCTTTCCACCCGTCTTTAGAGCTAATCAAATCCCCTGGTTCAAGAACCACTCACACATTCGCTACCCCCAACTCAATATAAATAAATACATGAATTAATAATAAAAAAAAGTGTTGGAATGGTAATTGGAATATAACAACAAGCTTCTGACTTAAATATATCTTTAACCACGCGATAGATTTTGATGATTTTTTTACAGGCGTTGAGGCAAAAAATTTTCAGACATGAGCTTAATATATAAAAATGAAAATTCCGAAATACCACCTGAATCGATCTCGATGAAACTTTAAAGCAATGAGAGCAATAAGGCAACGAGAGCAATTGAGGCAAGTTTTATCCTCTTAATTCTGCCCATGGAACATAGGGAATTAAGGTGCTTGATTTTGCTTGTCTTTTGTCACGAATGCTAAACAAATTTACATTTTCTCACTGATTTCCTAAGCTCACTGGGTTTTGGACTGAATTGTTTCAGATTTATTATTGTGTCAATTTTATTTCAGTATTATTCGGGCAATGATGGATATATCCGTTATTTTGTAATCAGTTGAATGTACCGTACCCGAGGTCATTCAGGAAGAGCGTATATTTTGGACGTTTCTCCAAAAGATATAATTCTTAAGTTCAGCTTCCACATCTAAATTGAGACAAGTTTTGCTTTTCAATGTAGCTAGTTTTAAACATATCTTCGCAAAGGTAGGTTGAAGCCAGTGCTGGATTAAGGCATGGGATTTGGGGCATACAGCCCAAGGGGCTCCTCCAACTGATATGGAGTTAATAGTCTGTACCTGAAATGAAGTGAAATATAATAGTTTCATTTTATCTCCTATTTACTACACTGTAAAATAATTATCTCAAATTGCTGCTTAAATGATCTGAATTGCTTCGTTATTTACAGCATATGACAAAAATGAGGAGGTAACAACCGGTTTTAGAGATAAAAAGAGCCGCCTGCATCAGGATAAATGAGACAGAAGTTGCGTCAATAAAGCAGAAAAATGTCCGTCTGTTGAGTTTGTGACATTTCTATCTATTTGCGCTTGTAACTTAGAAAAACTGGCCATGCATGAATTCAATGTACAGCCGCGGAAAAAAAAACACCCCACCCTCTGTTAATCGAGCATCGTTCATCGTAGAGAAAATTGAATGATACCATTCGATTAGGAATAACATCCTCAACAAATTAATGTGCGTAAAATTTACATAAGGGGTCGTCTTCATATCTAAACGCGCACAAACTTTGAAATTTTAAATGGCAACACCCAAGTTTGACAACATAGTTCGAAACTAGAGCAAAATTCAACCTGTGATACTAAATTTCAAGTCATTTGGGTGAAGCGTTTCTGAGTTGTGAGTATGTAAAGCTTTGAGCTCCTAATGTTAAATTAGTTTCCAAGACTTCCATTCATATCTTCTGTAATAATTATTTGCTCACGCTGATTATTTGCATGACGCTACTACTAAACAACCCAAACACATTTATGTGATTTTTATTTTTGTAGAAAAAATTGTTTGTATGAAATATTAATTATGAAATCAATAATAGAAAAAATATGAATACAAACTTGGACACGTTTTGATAAAAATCGATTCACAAAGAGTTTTTATATGTTTATATAAAATTCCAGGTGTTTCCTCCCACTTCTTTCGAAATGTTTAAATATTCAGCATCACGATGAATTTAGGGGTCGTATATTAGTTTAAAAAATGACTAATTTGAAAAGTTATATTAATTGTAAGTTAATCTTTATTTAAGAAAACGGGCATTTATTTTTACCCAGTTTTAATAAAAACTTTGTAGAAACAGTGTTGTGTAGATGCAACCTAATCAATGTAATTCTGCTACTGTATTGAAGGGTGCAAACTTGCATTGCTATAAATGGGATCTACTTATGTTACTGCCGATTAATAGTTCCCGAGCTACTGCGAGTTGAAATCGCCCACAAAATGTAATAATTTATAATAGAAAATATTTATGTAAAACAATAACAAATTATAAAATTATGTGATACTAAACACCAACAAGACTTCAAACGGCGATTGATAATGACGAATTGATACTTTTAAATTCGTCACAAAGTTCCAACGGAGTTGTTTTGTCGCGTCATCTGCAGATATTTGTTAGTCTCATAAATTGATTTTGAAACAGCATTATAAAATGACATTTGAAAATAAACATTTCATTCTTCTTTATTTCTTCTTCCTTTTATTGACCCTGGCACGAATGCCCCATTAGTTTTTAGCAACGTACCCAGTACGACTTTTTACTCCTAATAATCGTGCCCTATTTGAGGCTCACATAATCCTACCCATTACAGGCCCACTGCCTTAGTAACAAACACACACACACAAGACAGCACCACACACAGCCATGAAAATGCTCGCCCTCTCATGCAGGAATCAAACCTGCGACCTTTTGGCTGTGAGGTAAGGCATAATGCTGAATGTCAAGAGGATAGTTCAATAATTTACAACAGTGATGTGGTCAATCAATGAAACATCGCCCTTCAAATTGCGGTTTTCAATATGGAGCTGATCCCCGAAAATCGCACAATCCGGAATATTGAATATCTTCGGATATAAAGATAGAAACGTCGTGAAAATTTGAATTTGGACAAATTTGGGGGGTCTAGAACTTGTGGGTGACGTCAAAATTGGGTGTTGCCATAGAAAATTTCAAAGTTTGTGCGCGTTTAGATATGAAGACGGTCCCTTATGCAAATTTTACGCACATTAATTTGTAGAGGATGTTATTCCTAATCAAATGATATTATTTAATTTTCTCTACGATGAACGATGCTCGATTAACAGAGGGTGGGGCGTTTTTTTTTCCCGCGGCTGTACATTTTATAGGAAAATATTTTATGGAAAATTCCAGAATTATGAATTCTTAGATTATACTGTAACAAATTATATGTGATATGACTTAGCAAAAGATACGTATGTGCAATTCAATGCTAAAAGTAATAATCGTTTTTTTTTTCAATAGGCCGTTTTAATGTAATTTTTCAGACTATCATCCTTACCTACTCATAATACCGAATTGCCTATCCTTCTAAGTTTTTTAACCCTCTAATAAACCATCCCCAGTTATCGGGATAGTACGTTTCGTTTCAGAATATCAACCCAAGTTAACTGAGGCTTAGGGTTTTCAGACTTTCCAACCTAGTACTTCGAGTATTCTCGTTGCAGGATTTTTTTTTTTATCTCAAGGGAAATTTTGTGGCGCTAAAAATCTGTAATTATTTTATATTTTTATATGTATGAATGTGTACTAGCATGTTTGTATTTATCAATGCTTAGTAATAATATTACAATATTTTCAATCAAAATTGTTTATAATTGAATTTTAAAAACATTATAAGTCACATTTTACGGTTTGGGAGTCTTTAAAGGTTGTTTCATATGTTATGAAGAAACAGGAATGGTATAATTGAATTTAACATGTAACACGGGCCCGTCATTTCTGCCATTGAAATATTGCTTATGCTACTAATAAAATACCAATAAATAAATAAAAAGATTGACAGTATGAAAGAAGTCAAGAGTATCATTGCTGATTAATATCAAAACTTTATGAGGAAATACTGAACTGTATAACTAAACTACTGGAAGATAGTACAATGAAAACGAAGTGAAATCAGATGGCGAATATGACTAAACAAATGTCTTAAACTTCTTACAGATATCTTCATATACGAGGGCCACACTGAAATTTTTGAGACAGTGCAGACGATATGCGCTAGAAAAAAATTATTGGTCGGATATTTAAATTTGAACTCTTTTATGTTCCCAAACGTTAATGTGGCAACAATTACAATTTAGCTATAGTAGAATAAATTTTGAAAAAAAAGAAAATAGAGTTAACGCGAGAGCATTATCGAGCTATGATTTTCTGTGATTTTAAAGTGGGGCTAAATCAAGAAGAATGTCTTCAACATCTGCAATTAGCATATGGAAATTATGCTCCACTGTATTAAGATGGTTTACAGAATTTACAAGAGGTCAAAATCCTCTCCTGGATGAAGAATACACAGGAAAACCTTTGTCAGCTATAGTTCCAGAAAATGTGTCAGTCATTCGAAAAATGTTAATCGATGATAATCGATGTACCTACCAAATGATACAGAATGAACTTAACATTGGATACGCAGCTATACATAAAATTATTCATGAAGAACTGGATATGAAAAATTGGTTTGTCTACGGATCCACCATAATTTAACAGAACACCAAAAAGCGGAGCGTGTCCGAATCAGTAAAGAAACCCTAAAATTACTTAATGATGGTGGACACCGCATTATTTCTAAAATCATAACTGGTGATGAAACGTACATGTTGTTTTTTGACGTTCCAACAAGCCAAGAAAGCAAAGTATGGGTCTTTGATGATGACCCCAAATCAACAATGGTGAAAAGACAACGACCAATGGAAAAAGTAATGTATGCCGTGTTTTTCAGAAGTGCAGGTCTGGTCAAAACCATAAGTTAGAGGAACAGAATACAGTTACAGCTAACTGGTACACTACTAAGTGTCTTCCAGAAATTCTCCAGGAAGTGAATGTTAGGGGACTCATGCTTCACCATGGCAATGCATCTTCTCATTCAGCAAGAATGACAGTCGAATTTCTTGAACAAAAAACACCAAAGTGATAGAATATTCACTCCATTCTCCTGACCTTGTTATGTGTGACTTTTGGCTATTTTTTAATCTAAAAAAAAATTACGTGGACGATTCAACAAAAAAACATCAAAGTGATAGAACATCCACCCTGTTCGCCTGATCTTACTATGTGTGACTTTTGGCTATTTTTTAATCTAAAAAAAGAAAACAATAAATTACGTGAGCGTCGTTTTCATTCCGAAGATGAGATTGATGAGGCTATAAAAGCATATTTTTCATCGATTCTAAGAAATGGATGGCTTGAAGCATTTAATCTTTGGAAAATTTGCCTATAAAAGTTCATTGATGTTGGAGGGAAGTACTTTGAACACTCCTAAGAGTTGGTAAGTTTAACTTGTACCACTTAACCATTCTCAAAAATTTCAGTGTGACCCTCGTAATAATGTTACAAAATTAATAGATATTTTGCATTTTTTGACTTTATTCTTTCTTTTCTTGCAAAAACATCATAAGTCAAAGAACTTGTTTACATATTTTGAAAAGTTTGTTAACAAAATTTTTGTAACAAGGACAAAAATGATTAATAATATGTTGAGCAAACGTATATTTAACATAATTTGCTATCTAAATTTTATTCCGATTTATGTAGTTTTCATTGATTCCTGAAAATTTTTTAAAACGTGACTTATGCTATTTTTGAAATGATCAATTTAACTGTACGTTTCCTTTTTAAAAGCTTATATTTAACTAATCATGACCGATGTATGGTTGTCTCTTTGTCTAAACTTATTTGATGGCAATTTTAACATACTTTTTTATGTCCTAGAGAGCTGAAATTCGGTACACAGCTTAGTCTACTAGCGTATTTTAATCTATTAAAATTTGGCAGATAGTCGAAAAAAAGAGCTAACATTTTTTACAATATTGTCTTCAAAAATTCCATTGCTATAAGATAGGTAAAAAAGGCGAGTTATGAATAAAAGCTTTTACCCCAGAACGAAGTTTCTATATTTATATGTTTATCTCTTATGCTTGAGTTAACTTGGGATAATAACACATACCAGTTCCCACCTCTATTATCTGCTAAGTATTCTTTTAAATGTATAATTATTATTAATCGGAGTACCATCTTTCTAAATAAATCTAAAAAGAGTTATAAAATATTCGATAATAGCTTAACACATTTGAGAAGAAAATAGGTACGGTACGTTACGGGATTAAGAGTTTAAATTATTAACTTTATTAAATCGTCAAATCAGAAATATATAAAGCATGACACTGAACATCATATTCATTATGCATCATGTTTATCTAATATTTCATTTCACAGCAAACGTGAATTATTTAAAAAATATCATCAAAATACATTACCCTATACATCATTTTCCTCCTTTTTTTCCAGACGAAAGATCCAAGCAGTTACGGTGGTTATGCATATGATGCTGTTTGGGTGTATGCCTTGGCTTTGGATATTCTTTTCAAAGAAAATGCATCCCACGTCGCTACACTTCATAGTTCTCGGACTTCGAGGTAAAATCCAGTTTTATTTTCAGTTCTTGGACCGAAATGAGGGGGACAGGGCAACAGTCGAACACCCTCTATATTGAGGAAGGTCATGACAGCACGGGCAACATGCGGGCGTGCATTATCTTGTTGAAAGATGGCGTCACACAGGCCTGGAAGATAGGGCACAGCCACGGGCTTTGACACGTCAGAAATGTTATGGTGGCTGTCCACATTACCGGCTATGCGAACAAGAGGTGGTCGGGGTGTGTACCCAATGGCACCCCATACTATCACGCAAGGTGCTGGGCCCGTATGACGATGACGAATGCAAGCTGGCAACTCTCGTTCTCCTCGGTGCCTCCACACAAGAATACGTTCATCATAATGCTGAACTCAGAACCGGGATTCGTCTGAAAAGACGACGTGGTGCCACTCCTGTGTTCAGTGTAGTCGTTCGTCGCACCACTGTAGGCGCGCCTGTCTCTACTGCAGCGTCAAGGGAAGCCGTAATAGTGGTCGCCGTGCTGACAGTCCGTGGTACTGCAGACGTCGTCGCACTGTCCGCGCGGACACTTGTCGTCCTTCAAACGAGCCAAGTTTCTGACTCAGGGTACCTGACGTGGCTGTACGATCCCGCAAGGTCGAGAGGACAACATGTTTGCCCTCTTGGGCATTAGTGGCCCGGGGCCGCTGAGATCCTGTATGGCGCTCAGTATGGCCATCCTGGACCCATCGATTCCATATTCGCCTGACAGTGATGGGATCCTGACCAACGCGAGCAGCAATGTCGAGGAACGATAAACCGCAGTCCATGGATAGGCCATGAACTAAGCCGCATGGATAGGCCATGATCCTGCCGCGGTCATATTTCGACATATGCTGGTAGGAGTTTCTCTTTCTTACACGAGGCATAACACGACCTTCACACAAGCAACCAACGTTCAAATGCGAGTTCCGAATGAGAAACCCGCTGTGCAATCTTCTCTTTTATATAGAATGTAGACTGCGTTACTCATACCTGCTTTGTGCGCATGCGCTGCAATGCTAATCATTTGCATATCCCAGCATGTAGTATCTTTCATGCAAATTCGACGTTTGTTGCATGCCGCCTTCAAGGTGTAGCAATTTTAATGACCAGCAGTGTATTTCTGTCTGTGCAGGCGACCAGAGCAAATAATTTATTTCATTCGAAGATCCTTCACAACTTTCGAATGAATTTTTGAAAAACTCATAAAAATTAAGACAATCAATAATATTGCATAAATAGTCAGTTTAGACGTAATTTTTTATTCTAAAACAAATGACACAAACTTTAGAACACTACCTCGAACCCTTCTCGACATATTGCACATTGTTCAAATAAATGTATCTAAAGCATTACATAAAAATAAATAGTAGTAAGTATCGTCAGAATTTGTTACACTTGGTGATAATTTTGGAAACATTGACGACTAATTTTGCGAAATATCGCCAACTTGGCCACTTTTTAATGTGAGGCCAAATGATGAAAGTGTCGCCAAATTGGCAAAAGTTACTAAAGTTACAAAAGTTACTAAAGTTACTAAAGTTACTAAATTGACGTTAAAGTTACGAAAATGACAAGCATTGATTAATTAAAAATTAAAATATTTTAAAATAATGTAGTATATTGCTTAGCAAAAGTTAACGATATTTCCAATTGTCAAGTTATATATAAGTGAGTGAAATTATAAGTTAATTTCGTACTTCAAAATAATTTTACATATTGTCATCCAGAAAAGTGTCAAATGTTAGTGTACTTTTCAACGGTAAAAACATTGTGACGTGGATCCTATCCATCATTATTTTGCATTGAAAGAAGTAAATTACTCGCATTATATAGGAAAAGTCATGTGCAAATAGCAGAATTCCAGGAAGGAAAGCAAATAGCAGAATCTTATTTATTGTACATATACAGAATAAGGGGAGGAAGACATGATTAAATTTGCAGGTGGTTTGGGGTACACAGCATGCTGAATACAGTACACAGAGCTGCCACCTCTGGCAGCAACAAAGGATGTAATCCGACTGGGCATCGAGTCGACTTGAGCTTGGATGACAGTTACAGGTACGTTATTCCATGCGGCTTCAAATCTATGCCAGAGTTCATCAATCGTAGTGGCTGGCGAGTGGTGCTGTGCCAGTCTTTCGGTAACCCATGACTAGATGTTCTCAATGACATATCTGGAGGACGTGCTGGCCAGGGCAACAGTCGAACGCCCGTTGTATAGAGGAAGGTCAGGACAGCACGGGCAACATGCGGTCGTGCATTATCTTGCTTCAAGATGGCGTCACGCAGGTCTCGAAGATAGGGCACAGCTACGAGCCTTAATACGTCAGAAATGTAACGGCGGCTGTCCACATTACCGGCTATGCGAAAAAGAAGTGAACGGGATGTGTACCCAATGGCATCCCATACCATCACGCCAGGTGTTATGCCCGAATAACGATGATGAATGCAAGCAGGCAATGTTTGTTCTCCTCGGTGCCTCCACACATATATACGTCCATTATGATGCTGTACGCAGAACCAGGATTCGTCTGAAAAGACGACGTGGTGCCACTCCTGTGTCCAGTGTCATCGTTTGTCGCACCACTGTAGGCGCACCTGTCTCTACTGCAGCGTCAAGGGAAGCCGTAATAGTGGTCGCCGTGCTGACAGTCCGTGGTACTGCAGACGTCGTCGCACTGTCCGCGCGGACACTTGTCGTCCTTCAAACGAGCCAAGTTTCTGACTCAGGGTACCTGACGTGGCTGTACGATCCCGCAAGGTCGAGAGGACAACATGTTTGCCCTCTTGGGCATTAGTGGCCCGGGGCCGCTGAGATCCTGTATGGCGCTCAGTATGGCCATCCTGGACCCATCGATTCCATATTCGCCTGACAGTGATGGGATCCTGACCAACGCGAGCAGCAATGTCGAGGAACGATAAACCGCAGTCCATGGATAGGCCATGAACTAAGCCGCATGGATAGGCCATGATCCTGCCGCGGTCATATTTCGACATATGCTGGTAGGAGTTTCTCTTTCTTACACGAGGCATAACACGACCTTCACACAAGCAACCAACGTTCAAATGCGAGTTCCGAATGAGAAACCCGCTGTGCAATCTTCTCTTTTATATAGAATGTAGACTGCGTTACTCATACCTGCTTTGTGCGCATGCGCTGCAATGCTAATCATTTGCATATCCCAGCATGTAGTATCTTTCATGCAAATTCGACGTTTGTTGCATGCCGCCTTCAAGGTGTAGCAATTTTAATGACCAGCAGTGTATTTCTGTCTGTGCAGGCGACCAGAGCAAATAATTTATTTCATTCGAAGATCCTTCACAAAAGGACTGCCCAGGGATCATGTTAGTTTCGTCTCTTCCGTCGAAAACTGGATTTCAAATTTTCGACCCAAACACAATACTTTCCCTAAACATTATAAACATGTGTAATGAAAGAAAAAATTAAATATAATTTCAGAAACATAATTTGGCTGCAAACAAACAAGTCTTGCAAGTCAATCGAGCCTCCTCACTAAAATTGTAAGTTTGGACAAATTATTTGCTTCAAATTAAAAATGTATTACACAAGTCATTTATAAAATATTTAAAGAATAATAAACTAAAGTCATGTACACAAGATTTGGAAATGAATTGTTGTAATATTCTGTATAAATATTTTAAAATATGTAGTAATATTTTTCATTCTAACACTTATTATCTTAATTATAGTTTGTTATCAATTACAAGGTATAGTACTTAAATTTTGAGTCGTTATCGTGTGATGATTCAATAGTATGTATGATGACATATGGATAAAATTTTGTTTCTTTTTATATATATTGTTATTTTTTTCAAATGACTAACGTAGATCAAGGACCATGCTGTTGTTGTTGAAAAATGACCAGGCATTTATTTCATCCTACGATCATTTATTTGTCTACCAATGAAAATATAAAGACTGATATATTTCTTCGTTCTATAAGTTCTATATTATCATATTAATTTTTAGTTTTCATTCATTAAAATATACAGCTCTAATATTTTATCATTATAAAATTAGTGCAATGCTTATCCTATTGAGTACTAAGAAATTTGTATAGATAATAATTTTATATTTTATTTTTTAAACGTTTAAAAAATGTTATATACGAGATAAATATCGTATTGTATTTAACTTTAGAAAATAGAACAAAAGTTTCAAAGATTTTATTTAAATTTTCATTGAATTTTCTCACAACGTCAATAGATCTTAATATGCGAAATTAGCCAAGACCTTTATTGGAGTAGGTCTTATATATTGTATGGTATATGTATTACTTTGAAATAAAGCTCTGACTATAAGTACTCTCAGAGTTACCGTTGTGATAGGGACTTCATATAAATATCCTGCCCTGGTCACTACATCTAATTTGGGCCCTGGTTCTAGTGGCGGTTTTAATGTAAAGTTAATGAACTTAAGCTACGGGTAATCAGTGACACAGTTTTTAATTTTTTTTATATTTTTTTATGTAAAAGGATTTAGCGTTAATGAACATATTTATTTTTCTTTTACAAATTTGCATTCTATTGATTTTTACCTGGATGGCATGCTCACAGGGTAGCGAATAATTTTACACTTCAATAGCATAGTGTTGAAAAGAGTAGGAAAATCCTGGGAAGAACGCCTTCTCATATATCGACGATGGTTACAAATACGATCTTGCCGACCCTGCTCTTTCCGTTCAAATTAACCAGATTCTACTGTATGCCAAGCCGACGTGTTATAAAAAGGTTTGAAAAGCGAAAGAGAGCAGTAACGTAGCGACCTTCATGCTCAAATTACCTCTTGCAAGAATAAATGCTAACCTATTAACGTCAATATACTACATGGTTTTAGCACTTAATATAATTTATAACATCAGAAGAAGAATGACGTCGGGGCCTCTTAATGTTCTGCGTAAAATCCTCAAATGACTTTTTCCTACAATTTCAAACTTAATGCATATTGAAATATCCTTTTTTGACTCGGAATGATTTAAATGCCATCCTGCAACTATCCCAAGTTATTAATTATTAATTGTCTAATAATTGACAAGTTTTCATGACGTAGAATATTTCTTTTGGACTACTTTACAAACTTCAAAATTATATCTGTGCCAATCCTCTAAACTGTGAAAAACAAATGTGTATCATAACGTCATATTAAGAGATTAGACCAAATTAAACTGTAAAAACTTGCAATCCCATGGTAGACATTGTATTAATATCAAAAGATGATGATTCATTCAATTTCATACTGGAAATTACAGGTGATTTTCCAGCCTCTACACAGTGACCCACGACGAAAATATGAATTCACCACTGTCTGATTCTATATGAAGCTACACTTTTCTAAACAAAGACGCGGTGGTTCTTTTTATAAATGATATAGACGTTCAAGCATGGACAATGCTGTGGACTGCTCACTGAGCCTCTGTGATTGAATATATTTGTCAAGAGTTATTTAATTAAATTTTGAAAAAATAATTACTTCATTTTAAACCTAATTCTTTTTTTTTTCTACTCTTGAAGACGCCTCGTCGAACTTCTGCGAGAAACGGATTTCAAGGGTGTCAGCGGCCATCTTTATTTCCAGAATGGGAGTCGTCTATCGGATGTGAATATTTGGCAATGGGTGAATCAGTCTCGTTACCTCATTGGAAAGTACAGGGCCTTTTCTCCCGATTCCGGGAAGCTTGATTTGAATGAGACTAAAATTGTGTGGTTGACACCAAATGGCCAAAAGCCGGAGGATGGAAGTAGTAATGGTAAGTGAACTTTCCCTCCATTTTATATTCGCAGAATCCGTGCAAGCCTCCAAAAGTTAAGATCGCTCTCTCATTGCAGGTAACAGTAACATGGGCCGGTTTCGTGATTTTTATACGCTCGTCAACATTGAATAGACGATAATTATAATGGCAGCAAAAACACTTACAACGTACCACAATTTTGAGAATATCAATTGAAGCTGTCAAATTCAGTTGAAGCCGTCAAATTCACGCAGTTGGTTTCAAATTTCTTAACGATTTAGCTCAAATTGCAGGCTGCACAAGTTCATACTCACAGAACTCACCTACAGAGGACGCTCCTAAAGTTAGGATCGTGTTCCTATTGTTGATAATGATATTCAATAGTAGGATATTCAATAGTAGACTCGGAAGCATAAAATAGCCGATGCCTGCAATGGCAGCAAAAAAAATTTCTATGTTTCAGAATTTTGCGAATCTCTATGGAGACTGACACATTCATCCTACCGCATAGTTTACTTCAACATAAAGTTCTATGATTGAAAATTTGTTCTTTTTAAGAATAAAAATATAGCATTTATTGCCATATCAAATATGTTCTTTTAGAGTTAAGAATGAATACTTCATTTTAGAGAAAAATAATATGACCAAACTATTTTATTTGAACCGCTCGAAATGTTTTATTTAAGCTGTTAAATATGTTCTATTTAATGATTTATTTATGTTGGCCAGATTTTTTTGCATAGTCCTCCGGTTGGACAGCTTTGCTTTTGTATACAATATATATTTCTGGGTTGGTGCAACACCAAAATCACCTGGCCTTTTTGATAGTCCAATGCGCTCCTGTTGAAATGACTCAAAATTCAGTTTAAACTGTAATAAGACGCAGAGTGTGGAAAACCCAGGCCGTCTGACTCATCCAGAGGACTTGAGCAACTATTTGGACGACCGGGAAGGTAAGACACAGAGTGTAGAAGACCCAGGCCGTCCGACTCATCCTGAGGACTTGAGTATCTAATTGGACAAGACACAGAGTGTGTCAAAGCAACTCAACTCTGTACGACATTGTCATAAAAAACAGAAAATGCTTAAAATGAAAGAAATAGGAATGGAACAAGTCTTCTCCAAACTTTCATATTATGAAATAACAGCAAGGAAATCGAATGATTTCCAGACAAATAAAAAACGATTTTAAACTTCCTTTTATAAAGTAATAACGGCTCGTATATCATTATTGAATTCCATCTGTTCTCAAAAGAGCAGTAAATATAAGATATATAGAAAGTTTCTGCCTCCAGAAGCATTGCAATTATGCAAGTTTCTTTAGTCACAGTTAAATTCAGTTGGCTCTACTCTAATCCAATTCACTGATTAAAAATAAAAACATGACTGATGTGAAACGAAGCAAGTTTGTAAGTCTAAGCTCAACATCAGAAAGCGATTTTCTTAACATAATATTCACAAAATTGCAGTTTCATGCTATCAAATTAAATCTTATAAATATACTATAAATGATAAAAGCATAACCATATGAAATGTTGCCTTATTTTTTTTTATTCATTGTCCAGTGAAACGGTACTTTGTTCTAAAATTAAATGTCAAATTGTCTCTGGAGAACTAATGAAATTAATATGTAACGGGAAAGGAGTAGTTTTTAGGAGAGTTTGAGTAGTGTTAGAATCCAGTTTGCCAATTTTGTCTTCCAAATATGTGTATTATACACTTCAGCTGCACATACACGAAGAGAGCATTTTGATCCAAATTGTGCCTATAGAATCATTTAAAGTCGAGGTTCACTGCCTTGTCCTTTTACATAAATTATATGCAGGGAATATAAAGGTTGTTTGCAACTTTATAATGCGATAATAGGAATATGTATCGACATACAGTTAGAAATTGTGGTTCATGTTTTGCACCAAATCACAAAGTTTTGTGTGTGTGTGTTCAATTTATTTCGACATATGTATCTTTTATGACACGTACGACATCTAATCGGCATTCAAACTCTGTCCGTATCCGACGTAGGATGTTAAAGTCCATAGACGAAATGACATCGGTTATTCATGTTTTCAAATTATCGATATTCTTAACAGGTGTCTGGTATAAGTGGTCTCTGACATAACTCCGCGCGTGCGAGCGCACACGTACACTCACAAATCCAGGGACTCAGTGCTCACTGGTTTACGACTGCTCTACATAATGTCTTACTTCCACACTACCAGTATGCATAAAATTCTTGGACCACTTCCATATGTCTAGCTGAGAGGGTGGTGTCCTGTTGTATGGCATTCTGAAGTTCCTTTGAACCTGAATGTTTGATTTGGTTTCATAAATCCATGTTACAAATTGAGCTCTTTCTTGTGCCGACACTATTTTCATCTGCTACTCCTGTGGCTATCTGGGAAAGACAAAAGAAGGCTATTTCATGCCTGATATAAAAACTTTGTAAGTTGGTGTATAACATGAACTGCAGTATCTAACTGGATATCGATAGATGTTTCTGTTATTCTATTGTAAAGTTGTAAACAACCTTTATGTAAGTCTGTAAAAAAATAAATAAATAAATAAATAAAATAAATAAATAAAATAAATAAATAAATAAATTAAAAAAAAATCCAATCACCGCTCTTTATTCTGGCTCCTCGGGTTGTACAGGCAAACCAAAAGTATCATTAGATTAGAAATAATGTACATCTAATTCACATAAAGGGTCGTCTTCATATTTAGTTGCTCCGTATTTCAGTAAATTCAAATGCCCCCATAAAATTTCTCACGTCAACAATATGCTAAATATACATTTGTGTACGATTTCGACCATAAATACGGGAGATACGCGGAAAAAATCGTTCAGAGTCCGTCTCCATTTAGGGCCGTAAAATGAAGATCACGCATATTCTGCTGTTATACTGTTTCTATGATATGACACATTCTTTACAACAACATCTTATCAAAAGACACGTGGGATCCAGAGTGCGTAAATTTTAGAGGCAGTGTAAATTGACATTTTTAACCATAAATGTGTCAATATTAAATGAGGTTTAATGAAGCTACAAAATTTCGTGTCATTATGGCCGTTAATTAATTTTCTTGGTTATTGTTGGTGACGGTGTGTGTGTGTGGGTGGTGGATCATTGACATTTTATTCGAATCATCCAAACATGTATTTTCCATTTCTAATTAGACTGATTTAATTCACTGCAAATGACATAGAAATTCTTTTATGTGTCTGTCACTATTGGCTTTTTTATTTTTCTAACACATAAATGCGCATCGCATTAAAACATTAAACGACAATAACACATTAGTTTTTCGTGCTTGGCAAAATGATGCAGTTTTGAATATAGGTCTGTATTTTGATAAGTGCTGAAAGGGATTAAAATTTTGTACAGGAAGGTTTCCGGAAGTACTGAATCGACTGTCGTCAAAATTTACCCAATTTTCTATTCATATTCTTTTTCAAATACAATTTTCATAATTATTAATTAATATTAAAAAAAAATTAAAATTGGGAAATTGTATATATTTTGTATGTGTTATTTGGTATCACAATATAAAATAGGAATTATTTTGATAGACTAATTATTTCGTAAAATATGAAAGAACAACTGCAGCAACAATATAACATTAGGAGCTGGCAATTTTCAGCTGTCATAACTCCCCAACGGCTTGAGCAAAATATATAAACTTTATATGAATTCGGGGTGTTATGACTTGGAAAATCAGAATCTGTTATTAAAAGTGAGTGTTGCTCTTAGAAAATTCGAGTTGGCGCAAAGTTTAATATGAAGTATTTCTTATGCAAATTAGTTGCGATGATTTATTTATAGCAGGCATTATTACGAGTCTAATGATACATTTAGTTTTACTGTACGATCCGAGGACTCGGAATAACGCGCAGTGTTCAGATTTTATTAACCGACTCTACACCTTACATTTCCTCGACAAATCTTCTAATTTTGTTTCTTTTTTCTAGACCATGAGGACTGTGGTGTGGAACCGTTAAGAGCATTCCTTGGAGTGAAGTGCGATGTGGCCAAGATTATAGCAAATATTATTGGTGTGGCCGGATTTTGTGTCGTCATTTTGGTTTTAATCGTTTTATATAAACGTCGGTAATTATTTTATTTGTATTAGTATTTTATTTTTATCTTTTATCAAGTAATTGAATATATACCTGCAAAATCCGCCTAGTGCAATTCTCAATTTGCTTCTATTGATCCTATTCCATTTTCAGTTAATGTGCTACTCTTATAATTGTGCCTATACATTTCTTTAATAATTGTTTATAAGTGCTACTTTCTTAATTCTTATTTGAAATTAAATTCGCCTAATGCGAATCGCATTATGAAGCTAACTGTTGTGATATCTTTTGACCTGTTGGATTTACTTTGTATCGCAGATTGACAACCTCAGTGCAACTCATTACCATTTCTTTCTTATGGTTTCTTAATTCTGTTCTTTATATACAGGGTGTCAAGGAAAGTTGTGGATCAGACCAGTATCTCAACAAGTATTAGGGTAATCGTATACTTTTCGATGCTGATACATAGGGTGCCCAAATGGCGCTACACGATGAAAAAACTTTCGGGGAGGGGGGGGAGACCCCCATTTTTAGGGGATTCTGGAAGCTATTTCGGTTCCTGCTAGAGATAGAGAGAAAACGTTAATTACAAAGTTGCAGCGCGTTGCAAAATTAGTCTATCTAAAAATCTATCTTTTAATTCAAAAATTAATTAGGGATCTCGATTTTTTTAACCGGAGCTAGATAAATTTGTCATGGATTTTATAAACCCGATTTTCCAAAAGTCGATAGTTTTTTATACAGATATTTAATTGCAAATAACTATAAATAAATGCCAAGAATTTGAACTCTTTTTAATTAATTTCTACTCTTTAAAATTTCAACTTAATATCGCGATCATATTTTTTCAAACTGAAGTCAAATAGGGGAGACCGGGGTAAGACGATGATGTTAACGAATTTGATTTTTTTTTAATTCGTAAAACTTATAATGCATATTTTTTGCAACATAAATAAATTATTCATGCGTTCCATTATTAATAAAAAAAATTGTATCGGATAACCTCCCAAAAATTAAGCCATATAAAAACATGTTTTAACATATTGTCAAAAAAAAAAAAAAAAATCATCTTGCCCCAGTGCTGGGGCAAGATGACAACTCGGAAATTTTGACCTAACAAGACTTTTGAGGTAGTACTTTTGAGGTATTACGCAATAAACTCCCGCCAAACTCAGAGGTATAGTTTTAGTTCACTTTCATGTTTTAAACCAGCGATTTCCAACCTTTTTCGTTTGGAGGAACCAGGGAGTTAGAGAGTAGAACTCTTATGGAAAGTTTCTTTTTTCATTAATATCTCGACAAAGCCCCTGGTCTTAAACCAAATTTTAAGTGGAGCTATTTCAAGGCTACCCACAAAATTTCATTAAATTCGGTTCAGCCATTCTCCCGTGAGGATGCGACAAATGAAAGTTTCGTTTTTCATTAATATCTCGACAAACCCTGGTCTTAGAAACTCGAAACATGGACTAAATTTTATATGAGGAGATATCAAGGTTGCCCACAAAATTTTATCAAATTCGGTTCCGCAATTCTCCCGTGATGATGAGTCAAACAAGCAGACAGAGAGATTGATTTTCATTTTTATTTATATAGATAGATTTGTATATATATATATATATATATATATATATATATATATATATATATATATATATACATAATGTGTATGTGTGTGTTTTGGATTTCCAGCAAGATTAGCTGTGAATAAAGCAGTTTATGTGTTTAAGGGTTATGATACTTTCATAGAATTTTAGTCGTTAGGTAATTTGAAGTTTAATTTAGATTGAAGTCAATTTAGAGTTGCAACACAAAAGTCACGATCTTGGGTATTAAATACATATAAAAAGTCAGAACAAAAGCAGATTAGTATTTTACAATTGTTTATATTCAATTAATCGCCATCTTTAAATTTCTCGAGATACTTACTGTCTTCAAAATTTGTTACATGCAACCTAGTATCTTTTTCTTTCTAAATATGTAAAGGGAAAAAAAAAGTTATTATTTGTTATTTTATTTGGTCATTTTTTACAATTATTTTAAAGACCTGTCAAAATATTCTCTTTCTCCCATATTTCTCGAATCTTCGGAAGTGAGACCTTGACTTCTTCTTTAGAACTGTATCAGATTAGCTGTTGTGGGAAAGGATGGGTTTGCTTAAAGATATCTGAATGAGTTAGCTGAATATTTTCATGGCTGACATTATGAGGTATTGGATTAATTGGACAATGCAATACAGGGCCGTGAAAGTTCGCTGAAATATTACGGATGAAAATTTCGTGGTAGGGCGTTTCATTTGCATTATTCATTTTTATTTTTATTTTGGGGTGGACGGGGAGCAGCCATTGTGGAAGGGGGCGGCAGGGGCGAACATATTGAGTATTTATGTTTCAGCAACTCTTTCTCCGATTTTGATGCAGTTTTCACGCTGTATTTTCTACTTTGCGACGGACCCACTTGACCGGCTTTCGCTGAACTTTGGCCTACTTTTGTTGCTTTACTTTGCGCGGGCATAGAACTCATTAAAAAAACTTATTGCTATAAACAAGCTGATTGTTGTAAAAAACAACTGGTTTCTGTATTTATTGATCGCTAGCTGCGGACACCGTAGCTAGATTATTATAAATTATGGCAAATCCTTGTACAATCATTGGTCTCAGTTTACTGTATTGCTCTCAGTTACTGTATTAAGATATTATTTGTACTTATATGAATACGAACCCAATTCCAGATATGAAAAGCGCATGAAGATTACAGAAGAAAGAATGAAAGAACTTGGTTTACTATCCAGAGGAGTGCCTTTAGCTTTAGACGAATGGGAGTTACCACGTGAGCATATTGTGATAAACCGAAAGCTTGGAGAAGGAGCCTTTGGTACGGTATATGGCGGAGAGGCTTTGGTCCGAAATCAAGGTTGGATTGCAGTGGCTGTCAAAACGCTAAAAAGAGGTGCCAAAACGGAAGAAAAGGTAAAGAATCCTTTCTAATCTCTTAATAGTAAATGTTATTTCTGCCACAATGTTGAATAATAGATAAATCGTAAAGTTGTGAAAAAGGTATAACCGCCCAAGTGTCATTTCAAATCAATGGGGTGCGTGAGGAGCAGAATTTCCTGTATATTGTACTGATATATTTCCAGATCTCTATAGATTTCTGGAAATTGCACTTTTTACTCGCCTGGGACAGTCTGTCTGTCCGCTTTTAGTGCACTGTAGCCCCAAATAATTGTAGGTAAAACCTTTATTGTAAGGGGGGAAATTGTGAGTAAGTGTGTGGTCAACTTTTTTCAAGCTTCATTAATTAGGATTAAAGTTCCCCTTTTCAAGTTATATATTTCACACACACACCCTAGTCAATTTCTGTAGGAGCATAAGTGGATTGCGTGATATAATAAGCGCATTATGTGAATCAGGATGGTTGTCCATCAATCAAATGTTATTCCATTTTTTAAAAACTCAAAGCCAATTTAAGAATTAGTTGTTTATGTATATCTAATTTGTAAATTGAATGTAAAAATCAATGAAGTACAGGGATAAGACTAGAAGTAAAATTGGAAGAATTATCCACTCTAGAAACAGTGTCAATATATCTCAAATAGCATTTGAGGTAATTTTCCGGGAAAATTTTTCCTTTATAACATATACTAGAGTAAGTACCTGGCGTTGCGCGGAATTTAATATTAAAGTTGCACCGAGACACAGCGAATTATAGAAAATCTAATAACGTTTTAACGATACGCCCACTTAGAACACAAATTAATAAACTCAATACGAGGACGCACACGCTGCTGCGTCACGATCGCTGCGCTTTTTTTAAAGCCCTTATTTGAACTAGCTTTCTTGCAATAGCCCGATTCCCGCTATCCACAAATACACTCATGTCCAAAAGTTAAGCAACAAAGTGAAAAAAGCGGATGAAAAGAAAAGTATTTATTCGAGTTCATTGAAACTTTCATGGATCACGGGGATATAACAAAAGACACTAGCGTGGGGGAAATGCAAATTAAATAATAGAGATAAACAGAAACATAGGTTTTGGACGACAGAAACAATTTTGGTGGAGATCTGTTAATACAGAATGTGATGACCTCTGCTGGAAACACATACCCAACAGTGTCGATTCATGCCAAGAATAAGAAAGTGTCATGAAGAGAACTTAAACATCTACCAAACATGTCCCATACATGTTGGATGAGATTCAAGTCGGGTAATCTCAATGGCCATTTCATACGAACCAGTGTTTCCGATTCTAAGTACTGGCAAATAGCTAGACCTGTGAACTCGCGCGTTATCGTCTATAAAAATGGCATAAGGGCCCATGGCAGCAAAAAATGGGCGAGCATATTGCAAGGATGTCATCTCTATACTGCACTGCTGTCACAGTATCGAAAGGGAAGATGTGGAAGTCAGCGCGGGCGCCGACAGCAATCCCTGCCTAAACCATCGCCTCTGTATGTGTGCATTTCACGGAAGTTACTGGCATGATGGCGAGTTCCAGACGTTCTCCAGATCAATAACAGTCGAAAATCACTCTGTACACCAAACCGTGGCTCATACGTGAAGAGCGTAATACCCCATTCCTATGAAGTCTAGTTGAGGTAATCTTGATAACGAAAACCACTAGCATTGTTTCTTTCAGATATACCAGGGAGAGTGAAGCCCCACCCCCCAGATACATTTTATGTCAACCTAGTTTCCATTTATGTGACACAGCATTTAGATATATTTATATGGGGCAAATAGAAAACTTGCTCCCCTAAAATTTCATTCCACCCCCCACCCCCCTACGGTCAAAAAGTCCTGAAAGAAACACTGACCACTAGTTGTCTAGCATACAGCTGACCAGCATGGCCGTTTGTAAACAGTTTGCCGAGATAGCGTTCTTCCTGCCAACACTGTAAGGTTGGAAATAATATGATGTGCAGAGATTGACTTGTGGCATCGTGCTTGAAGGCACAGAAAACAATTTTCGTTCTAGAATCCGTAACGCGGAGATATAAGTTCTGCATGCAAAACAGACCGCTTTTATCAGTATATTTGTTTGTTAAAAATCTGATGGGGGCAGCACATAACTTTCCTCATATAATTTTATGAATTTACAACACTGCTGGCCATTAAAATTGCTATAGCATGAAGGCGGCATGCAACAAACGTCAAATTTGTAGGAAAGGTACTACATGCTGGGATATGCAAATGATTAGCATTGCAGCGCATGCGCACACAGCAAGTATGAGTAACGCCATCTACATTCTGTATAAACGTGAAGATTGCACAGCAAGTTTCTAATCCACAAATCGCATTTGCACGTTCGTTGTTTGTGTGAAGGTCGTGTTATGTCTCGTTGTTGTTGTTGTTGAGATCCAGACCGTCCGACTTAACAGAAAAGTGTAAGGTAACTGTTTGGACGGCCGGGAAGTGCCACCCAATATACACCGGAACCCAGTGGGGAAGGCATCCACAGTGAGCGTACCCTCCTTCCCCTACAACCAACCTCTTGGAAGGATTTACGGACCTATATGTTTAACGAGATCGTACTCCGCTTGAACACGGCGGCAGTTTTGGCAGTGGCGGGAATCGAACCCAGGCCTATCGAGTGCAATTCCCGCGCGCTAACCACTAGGCTACCGCGCCGTGTGTTATACCTCGTGTAAGAAGCAGAAACTCCTACCAACAGATGTCGAAATTCGACCACTGCCAGATCTTGGCCTATTGAGACTGCGGTTTATCGTTCCGCGACATTGCTGCTCGCGTTGGTCGGGATCCCATTACTGTCAGGCGAATATAGAATTGATGGGTCCAAGAGGGCCATAATGAACGCCATACAGAATCTCAGCGGCCCTGGGCCACTAACGCCCGAGAAGACAGACATGTTGCCCTTTTGGCCTTGCGGGATCGTGCAGCCACGTCACGTACCCTGAGTCAGAAACTTGGCTCGTTTGCAGGACGACAAGTGTCAGCGCGGATAGTGCGACGACGTCTGCAGCACCACGGACTGTCAGCACGGCGACCATTGTTGCGGCTTTCCTTGACGCTGCAGTAGAGACAGGTGCGCCTACAGTGGTGCGACAAACGATGACACTGGACACGGGAGTGGCACCACGTCGTCTTTTCAGACGAATCCTGGTTCTGCGTACAGCATCATAATGGACGTATATATGTGTGGAGGCACCGAGGAGAACAAACATTGCCTGCTTGCATTCATCATCGTTATTCGGGCATAACACCTGGCGTGATGGTATGGGATGCCATTGGGTACACATCCCGTTCACTTCTTTTTCGCATAGCCGGTAATGTGGACAGCCGTCGTTACATTTCTGACGTATTAAGGCTCGTAGCTGTGCCCTATCTTCGAGACCTGCGTGACGCCATCTTGAAGCAAGATAATGCACGACCGCATGTTGCCCGTGCTGTCCTGACCTTCCTCTATACAACGGGCGTTCGACTGTTGCCCTGGCCAGCACGTCCTCCAGATATGTCATTGAGAACATCTAGTCATGGGTTACCGAAAGACTGGCACAGCACCACTCGCCAGCTACTACGATTGATGAACTCTGGCATAGATTTGAAGCCGCATGGAATAACGTACCTGTAACTGTCATCCAAGCTCAAGTCGACTCGATGCCCAGTCGGATTACATCCTTTGTTGCTGCCAGAGGTGGCAGCTCTGTGTACTGTATTCAGCATGCTGTGTACCCCAAACCACCTGCAAATTTAATCATGTCCCTTATTCTGTATATGTACAATAAATAAGATTCTGCTATTTGCTTTCCTTCCTGGAATTCTGCTATTTGCACATGACTTTTCCTATATAATGCGAGTAATTTACTTCTTTCAATGCAAAATAATGATGGATAAGATCCACGTCACAATGTTTTTACCGTTGAAAAGTACACTAACATTTGACACTTTTCTGGATGACAACATGTGAAATTATTTTGAAGTACGAAATTAACTTATAATTTCACTCACTTATATATAACTTGACAATTGGAAATATCTTTAACTTTTGCTAAGCAATATACTCCATTATTTTAAAATATTTTAATTTTTAATTAATCAATGCTTGTCATTTTCGTAACTTTAACGTCAATTTAGTAACTTTAGTAACTTTTGTAACTTTAGTAACTTTTGCCAATTTGGCGACACTTTCATCATTTGGCCTCACATTAAAAAGTGGCCAAGTTGGCGATATTTCGCAAAATTAGTCGTCAATGTTGCCAAAATTATCACCAAGTGTAACAAATTCTGACGATACTTACTACTATTTATTTTTATGTAATGCTTTAGATACATTTATTTGAACAATGTGCAATATGTCGAGAAGGGTTCGAGGTAGTGTTCTAAAGTTTGTGTCATTTGTTTTAGAATAAAAAATTACGTCTAAACTGACTATTTATGCAATATTATTGATTGTCTTAATTTTTATGAGTTTTTCAAAAATTCATTCGAAAGTTTGGAGGTCTTCTGAACTCTCGATCGTGTTTAAAATCACTAGGGTTCCAATATTGATGGATCATACCCAATTACTTTTGAATCACTCCATTCGTTCGTGAGATATTGCATCCATAAATTAGCGCAAACTCACACAGAGATCATCTCAAAATCGTTCTATTAGAGTTCAAGGATGCTAGAAACGTTCTTTTTCGTCGAAAATTCGATTCCAAATTTTCGACTCTGTCACAATACTCTTCCTATACATTATGCTGTGTATGTAGAAAAAGTAAAAATAAAGGCGAATTCTAATACTTATTAATTGTATATGCATTTCCAGTAGTTATAAATAGAACGATATTTTGGTGGGTAAAGAGAATGACATAAATAGTGGCTACTCTTTCGCGACTATATTTCAATATTCAATTTAAAACAAAGAGCCAATAGATAACGGAAGAATGTTGGCGCAGTTGTACTTTTATAAAGTTTGTATAATGTTTAAAATTGAAAACCAAATATACCAGGAATCTTGAAATGCTCAACTGGTATTCAAAGGTTAATTATAATCGTTTACAAACTAAAAGTAGGAATGGAACGAAACTTGGGTAATAAGGTGCATAATAAGGCAATGCCTCTACAACAAATGAAAAACAAGAATAAAAAAATTTTATGCAGAAAATGTGCACTTTTAGAAAATATAAAAGATGTCAAAACGAGATTTTTGTTTCTCGTAGGAAAGAACTGAAGCAACTCTGGTATATGAGCATTATTAAGGGATGTGGCCATCTCTTGCAACCACGCTAGCGCCATATCAATTTTTTCATGCTTTCTATGAGGTTTTTTATGAACTGTGTTGGCTAAAATCCTACTCTTGAAGTAGAGCTATTTATAGCTCCGGAATGACCGTCAGTGGAGACTAACTCGATGCAATTCACCTACTTAGTGCATTTCATTTTGCACATGTTCAATGGGATTCATATCCAGAGGCTTCGATGGCTACTGCATTCGCTAGATATCTTTACTATGAAGAAAATCCTCGACCGATTGAGAGCGGTATTACCCACATTATTGTTCATGAATACGAATTGTGGATTTATATCAACTTGAGAAAACCAAACATGAGGTTCCAGGAGAAGATGTGGAGCTATATGTATCTGATAAGCATTATGTATGCATATACCAAGCCTTCCCCTTAAAATGTGCCTCTTTTCGTGATTTTAAGAGGAAAGTAACGTCTTCCCCGTTCTCTCCAAATTTTAGTACCTTAAAAATCAATCTGTATCTAGACCCATCAGCAAAATTCCCCATTTGATTCAGAATCCAGTTCGATGTCTCTGACTCCATCTTGAAAGGAGTACGCCTGTGGGTAGGGGTGAGCCAGATGCAAACTGTCGGACGTTTGGCATACAGACCAGTTTCCTTGAACCTCGCGTAAACAGTTTGTTTGGAAAGAGTGTTTTCTGTGGCAACTAGTTATCCAGAGAGTTGCCTTGCAGACATCGTGCTGTGGCGTCCTGCAGTTAGTGACAGATACCTAGAGCTCCTCTACTACAAGCTGACTTATCAAGCATATTGAAGCCCATAGGGTTCCATACTACAGTTACAGAAATTATAAAATAATTGTTTAAAATAAATACTTTTGATAAAAGAAGAAGTTTCAATTAGAATATTGTAGAACTTAGTTCGTACAAGTATGCTCCCGTACCGGGTATCCAATTATTTATTAGCCATTGTTTTCTTCTTCCTTCATTTCTAGGAAAGCGAAATAGCCTAAAACCCTTACTAGAAAGATTAGAGTAGTTTGGTGCAGAACAACCACCCATAATTATTTCAATTATACTTCCTAAAGTGAAAATACGAATAGAGCTAATGCTAATGGATTGCGCTTCCAGCTGCGGTGGGCTTCAATATGCTTGATGAGTCAGCTCGTATATAGAGGAGCCTTACAGATACCGATACTACCGAGGTGTTATATCTCTGGGACACCTTGTATACAAAAACCAATATACTGGTTGTCGTATGACGTCTCAATTGTTTTTAAACCTTCTCCACTATCTGCAAATTGAACATTGTGACGCATTCACTGTCCTAGAAATTTCTGGCTGTGTTTGACTTAATTCAATCATTCCGATAATTCTACCTTTAATAAAATGTCAACTTATTATCTTTGTGCCATAATGTGTTTGTTCCTGCTTAATAACTATACAATTTGCGGGGATTGCAAGAAACTGGGAAAAGACATGCCTGCCAGTTATGCTCAGCTGTATGTATGGCGTTCGATATACACATCTTATTTGCTCATATTCCGTCGATTGATAAAATTTACATTTATACAGAAATCGGTTTTGATTAGTAGATAACCTACATGTAAATTTCCGCTGTGCTGTTTGTACGTTTTACGTATTAATCTTAACTTTTGGACACCGGTGTATATAGCAGTCCAATTCTGCCCTATAAATCCACTCAAGATTTTCTTTTGGTCAAATTCTCAGTATTTTGCTAGACAAATCTGAAATAGCAGTAGAATTTTGGTCTTAATAAAAAATATATTTTTCTTTTTCAGTTAGACTTTTTGAGTGAAGCAGAAGTAATGAAGCAGTTTGATCATGTGAATATAGTAAAACTGGTTGGGGTATGTACCACTGGGGAACCTGTGTATACCGTAATGGAATTCATGTTGTATGGTAAGTTGATTTTTTCTGTTCTCTATCTTTACACCACATCTTAAAGCGACCAAAAGCAAGGTCCACGCTTCTATCTAATCGTTATGAACTTTGTAAAATTTTCCTAAAAGAGAAGGCCTTAGCACTGTGCATATACAAGGGCTTATAGGAAAATACTTACGCACTCCAATAACTTTGAAAGGAAAGGTTCATGGAGTATACATATTAAGTCTATCTGTAGTAAACCGACCACGCCCAATTAAATAAAAATAATTGCTGCGCTCCTAGCAGAGAATTAAAAGTGTTAGGATAACGCACTCGGTGACAAAGCGAGATAGACGAAAAAAGCCAATTACAAGGTTATATAGCATCGTTTAATTAGAAGAAATCGACACCATGAACGAATGACTTACTGGCGGATTAAGCGTTTCAAATCAATTGGGTTCCAGTACTGTAATAATCTTACAAATTTTTCTTTAACGCACCATTCGTTTGCGGGATATTGCTTCCACAGACTCATAGACACACACTAACATACCTACACATTAATATACATGCACACAGACTAACATACATACGCACAGACTAACATACACACACACACACACACATATATATATATATATATATATATATACATACATACACACACATGCACTGACATACATACACACACGTAGACATCACTTGAAAAACGTTCGATTTGAGTCAGGGAAGTTCAAAACGTGTTTTTAATTCGAAAACTCAAATTCGAATTTTCGGCCCCTTTACAATACTTTCCCCATAAAAGTGAAAATGTTGGGGAAAATTTCGACATTCTTTAAATCATAGAATCGAATATCTTGTCTATATGCCGTTAGGATACATTAAAGTAATATTTAATCATATTCTCTAATCATAAGTACAAAGGAAGAGAATTGAAATTTGGCCTTTCGTTGTGCTCTGATGTATTAATTTGATTTCGAGATATGCTCTTCTCTTCAAATAACTAATTGAGAATTTTGATTGCAGGTGATTTGAAAACTTATCTCTTGAGCCGTCGTAACATGGCGTCGGATACAGATAGACACAATAACGACGAAGTATCTGACCGCCGGTTGACTAACATGGCTTTGGACATTGCTCGTGGATTAAGCTATTTAGCTGACAGAAAGTTCGTCCACAGAGACCTGGCTTGCAGGAACTGCTTGGTTAATACTTCCAGATCCGTAAAAATTGCGGATTTTGGCATGTGTAGAGCAATGTATGATTCGGATTACTATAGATTCGATAAAAAGGGTAAGTTTATAAATTGAACAAGCGTTGCTGTTAAACTTTATGTTTCTTTTGTATTTTTGATTGATTTATTAATCATGTACGTTTAATTGATCTATTGAAGGCATGCTTCCCATTCGATGGATGGCTCCAGAGAGTTTAACAGATGGTTTATTTACACCCATGTCAGATGTTTGGAGCTATGGCGTTGTGCTGTATGAAATCATCACATTTGCTAGTTTTCCTTACCAAGGATTTTCACATGATCAAGTGTTAACCCACGTTAAAAGCCATAAAACTCTACCTGTTCCCAAAGGTTGTAAGGAAGAACTGTAAGTATACGTACAACTCAAACTGCTGCTAAAGAATCAATTAAAATAACTTCTTTAAAAGTAGCATAAAGTATGTCTTGTGAACAAACGACTTTGGGAAGTATGGAAATAGTTATTGTGAGTGGAACCTCTTTTCTGATTGATATGCTTTCAGCAGTAGATTGAGCAAATTGTTTATTTTAACTGATGTAGACTATAAAAAGTATAGGGATTCTGATTTGATTATAAGTTTAGTTTTCACCGTAAATACATAAATGGAATCCTTACCAAAAAATCTTTTGTCGGTCTGTAGGTGTGTGGGGCTGTGGCGATCAGCGAAATGTGAGATCTGTAGGTGTGGGGTAGCAATTTGTAAATTTTATCTCCGTTTAAAAAATGTTTGAAAAATTAGATCCCATGGGGTTCAATGTAGTTAATGTTTTCAACCCAGGTTAAATCCAAAACTAATTAGGTGATATTATTCTCTTACTTCCAATATGTCCCACAGACCGTCTCAACAACATATTAAATTTCATTTTGATAAAGTTATATTTACAATTATCGTGCGAACGGACAGCCAGACAGAATGAACAAAGTCATAAAAACTTTTTAACTATGTTGTAAAGTGTTAAAAACCGCTGAAGCAATTTAGGAACAATTTGGGTGGCAAGTTTCATCAATTATGTAGATGTGAACGCAGAAAAACATCCGAAAAATGCATATAGTTTAGCTACAAAACAAGATTTCGTCAAAATCGTTGCCCCTTTGTAATCTCAAAAACCGCGGAAGAGTATTGAATCAAGTCTGGGCGGTATACCGCGTATATTATTCATATGTGATCGCAGAAAATAAAATCCGAAAAATGTATACAATTTAGCTATAAAAGGAGATTTTGGATCAGTAACCCTTAGTAATGTCAACAAGATAGATCAATCATGCATAAAGCATTGATTATGAAACACTTTCCAAAATGAAATGCCATTTTTTAAACATCTCTAAAATGCGATGCATTCAGGGGTGTATTTTTAAAATGATCACAGGTATTTTTAAAATGATCACAGTACAATAATTTATTCAACTTGGAAACTTCATCAAAAAAGGTAATGTTATGAAATCATCTGACTCTCTATGTAAAAGCAGTGAGTATTTCATTCATAGACTTTTATTCCAGACTCCAGAGTTAAATAATTTTGCGTGAAAAAAAATTCGGCAATTTTTATACAACTCATTTTACAATCATTTGTTTATATTTGCATCCATTAAAATTAGGCTTCGTTGTAGAATTAATCAAAGTTTTATGATCATTTAAACTCAAAAATATTGTAATTGCGTTAGCGCAGAATATAGATGCACAGAAAATATGCAAAAATAAAGCTGTTTTAGGACGAATATAATGTTACATACAAATTTAAAAGAACTTTAAAAATCACGATTTTGACACTGGGAAAAAAATGGATGCTATATTTTATTTTGAAGTGGATCACGTGATCCCTTCATATTATATGGGTGTAATTATTATTTTAATTTCTATTTAGAAAAATTCCAAACATATTCTGCTGAAAATTTTTTATATATTTTATGGTATAATTTGAATATTTCCTAAAATTTTCGAAGCAGTTTGTGAATTTTAACTTCTCTTAAAAAATGTTTGAAAAATTAGGTACCGTTCAATGTATTTCATTTTTTCAACATCGGTTTAATCCGAAACTAATTGGGTGATATTATTCATTTACATACCCATATGTCCCACAGATAGTCTCAACAACATACTAAAATATTTCATTTTGATAAAGTCATTGTAGCAGCAGTTATCATGCGAACGGACAGACAGACAGAATGAACAAAGTCATAAACACTTTTTAACTATGTTGTAAAGTGCTAAAAACAGCTGAAGCGATTTGGACCCAATTTGGGTGGCAAGTTTCATCCATTATGTAAATGTGGATGCAGAAAAACATCCGAAAAATATATGTAGTTTAGCTACAAAACAGGATTTTTTCAAAATCGTTGCCCCTTCGTAATCTCAAAAACGGCTGAAGCGTTTAGGACCAAGTGTGGGCTGTATACTGCATATATCGTCTATATGTGATCGCAGAAAATGAAATCCTAAAAATGTATAAATTTAGCTATGAAATAAGATTTTGCCAAAATTAGTGATCCTTAGTAATGTTAAAAACCGCTGAAGCGATTTGGACCCAATTTGAGGGCAAATTTAATCTATTATGTAGATGTGAACGCAGAAAAAACATCCGAAAAGTGTATATAGTTTAGCTACAAAACGGAATTTTGTCAAAATAATTGCCCCTTCGTAATCTCAAAAATACGTTGAAGTGTTTTGAACCAAGTCTGGGCTGTATACTGCATATATCGTCTATATGTGATCGCAGAAAATAAAATTCGAAAAATCTATACAATTTAGCCATATAAAATGAGATTTTATCAAAATCAGTGATCCTTAGTAATGTGAAAAACCGCCGAAGCGATTTAGACCCAATTTGAGTGGCCAGTTTTATCTATTATGTAGATGTGAACTCAGAAAAAGCATTGTTTTAAAAATTTATATAGTAGTTTAGCTCAGAGCTCAAATGTTCACTTGCTTCGAAAGAAACATCTCGGGATTACCGAGATCCTCTAGATTTTATTACATTTTCAAATGCAAAAATTTTAAATAAAAGTATTGAATTGAATTTAGGGTTATACCTATAGCAATGCTATTAAAAGCTGCTATAAAAATCTATCTCAACAAAGCACTAAAAGAATAAATTATGCTAGAATATCAATTTCTCCCTCAGTTATCTTCATCTGGTATTAAATCCTTCAGAAACAAATCTTTCCTAAAAATTGAGTTCTGGGTTATCTCAGAAAACTTACTTGTAAAATGTATTATTTGCACTATTCAAAAGGGTCTGTCGTGTAAGTATGTTCGATATTTCTGATATAAGAATGTACGATATTTCTGATATATTTTTGAGCATATATTAGTGTCACCTGCCTGGGAAAATTCTATTATTTCAATTTCTTGATACATTATATAATTTTAAAATTTCTTGTGCGCAACTTTTCGATCACCTTGCATACCATACGTGCTATTTATACTGATGTCCAAAATGATCATTACATACATAAAAATAAGCGTCGCAAGCGGTATGCGCGAAGTATGTTTCCCTGCGAAATTCTGTAATTCAGGATTTGATTTCGGTATTTTCGACTCAGAACAGTTTTTTATAGCACCGAAGTATCAATTGGAAAGAATCTTTGAGGTGACGAGCTGTAACGTTAAGAGGGGTGACGAGAGGTAAGGTTTAGAGGCTAGTCAGACATTGATGAAGGTGGCAAATTGTTTCATAATTAGTTTTGTATCGTATGCACTCATATTCGATTTTTCAATTTGTATTTATGTGTTATTATGCTACGTATCACCCCGAAAAATTCATTCAATTATAAACAGTTGTTGAGAAATCAGTGTTTTTGTGCACTTAAAGATAATTTTGAACACCAGTGTCTATTGGCAATATGTTCCTCTCGTTAATATTTAATTTTATTTAATTTTCACAGTCGATCAGGTTACACATATCAAGGTGTAACTCATTTTGATTTCTAAATGTTGACTATTTTAAAATAAAGATATACTCAAATAAACGCCCAAAATCTACTGCATTAATAATACGATAAAATGAAAACTTCATAAATACAGCATACAACGCAAATATAAACTGGTCTATCAGTTTCAAAGACATAAATCAGCCTTCTTCTTTAAGACCGACGAGAAATGGGATCTTACTTGCTCAAGTCAGATCGGCAACAGAGGTAGAATATAGCCACACGTGACTGAAGGTAAGAGAAAAAATGTTGCCATTGTCTTAGGAAGAAATAAAAAAGGGAAAAACCCAATGACGCAGGGAAATGACAGGCAGGACAATTTCCCTGTTTCATTGGAGATTCTTCTCGTAGTGATGACAGCATATCATTTCCCTACCTCATTGGTTTCTTTCCCTTTCATTTTTTTCCCGCGGTGATGGCAACATCTTTCCTTTTACTTTCAGCTACGTGTGCTATTCTACCTCTGTTGTCAATCCCGAAGAGAAGCCACGATTCTCATGAAATTCCGGACTCAAACACTCATTATTAATTACCAAAAGACGAAGTGGGACAGAAGCATAAACCCAAACTGCCCCAGTTGTAATATGCCGGAGACATTGAACACGTTATTATATATTGTCCAAAGTACAAAAGAGAAAGAGACAAATCTTGGAAAGAAATCCATAAACAACGTGTCACAAACCTAACTGAACTGTTAGATCTGAAAAGGTACGTGGAACCCACCCATGCTGCAGTGACCATTATTTCTTATATTAAAAAGATGACATGCACCTGAGAGGCTTGCTGCGAACTGATCTCCATCAATAAACATGGGAGTCTTATGGCTAGCCAACTTTGCATACTCCTAAATAGCAGCTGTGTTCAAAAATTTTGCTCGTCTAAAAAAACTTTTGAGCACATGAAGTCAGAGGCAAGACATAGATTAGTACTTGGCAACTATCCAGCTTAACCAACTAACAGATATTTGCAGACTGGACTATACAAGTAAAGTCTTAATTTCTTAGAGAACGCGAAAAGAAACGAAATCTACTGCAGACTGGTTATCAGTCACTTTTCTAGAAACTCAAGAAGTAGATAGGGGCAGCCATATGCCTACAGTGAGCATTGCTACCGTAAAAAGCCGGTTTAGATCGAAACCTAGAAGAAGACATCTGTTGTCGATCTGACTTGCGCAAATGAAGTGGCACTTCTTGTCGGTCTTAAAGAAGAAGACTGTTTGTGCCTTTGAAACCGGTAGGCCAATTTAGATTTGTGTTTTTGCTGTATTTACGAAGTTTCTACTTTATCGTGTATGCTTTTGTAAAAAGTATTTATTCAGTTTGTCTTATTTCAAGATACATATACATTTAAATGCAAGTTTTAATCTTTTTGTAGGGTGAACTTGTTAAATCGGTGTTGGTGCAGTATTCCCCAAGACAGACCTCATGCTGCAGAAATTCTTGAAATGCTGGCTCTCCATCCGGAGTTGATTACTCCATGTCTGGACGTTCCAGCTGCGAGCGTAGCTCTAGAGAACCGGGCTCGAGGTCATTCCTTCTCCTCGGTCTGGCAAATCCGCCATGATCCTCTGGAAGAGACTCAGATTCTCGAAGCTTCTCATGTCAAGCTATCCAATAAAAAGAGTTTTCACGAAAGTTTTAAAAAAGCCAAAAGGGAACCGCATAAAGCCAAAATTGTGGACATGTTCCCTCGTACAACGCATTTGTAGTTCCCATTCTATGTTGTTTTTATCTCTTGGTCTGCTGTGGAGTTTTGGGAGAAATTCAACTTCTCTCCTAGTTGCTATTTATTCTGCATAAATTTCAATTTTTATTTTTGCTATATGTGTAATCTTGACGCTGATGAAATAATTAATATGGTAATAGCATCATCCTTGAATTACTAAATATTAAGAACTGCTGACTGACGTTAAAAAGGTATTTTAATACATGTCTCTAACTATACACAAGATGCTATGTCTGGAATAAGTTTGAATCGTAAATTATGGACTCAGGGTGAACTGGTCATAGACTTGTATGATGTAATTATCGGGCCGGCCTGGCTGAGGGCCGGTTGAAGACAAAGTTTTTCCTTCTTAGGAGGCTAAGCATGGATAACTAACAAAATTAGAGGTTTTGCGATCTAATTAGCACTTAGAAACCTTCATTATTTTTGTGTGAAAATTTTCTTAATTATCAGATAATCAAGCACCTCAAATAAAAGAATTTAACAATAAAATAATATAAATCAACAATTAATGTTAATAAGTAAAATCATTGTTAGAAGCACAGCATAAATAAAATTAGTAACCATATAAAACGTTTTCAGTGGCAAAAAATAACCTTCTCCAGACTATACAGATAGAGCAACCACTGCAACACATATAAGTAGGCATCTGTCAATAAATAATTGAATCAAATGAATTGGGAAGAAATTCATTTCCATATGAAAAATGGAAAATATGAAGGGATAATATCTTGGAATAAGAAAAAAGATCAGATTTTTAAGGGGCGGGGGGCGATAGAATTTTTAACATAGATCTCCAGAGAGCCAAATTTAATTTTGAATGTAATAGAACGAATTATCAGGGCGGGTAAAAATCTAAAATCCCAGAGTAGGTTTAATAAATCCAGTCCGCCCCTGCCAAGAATATATTTGTCTGTTGTGCTTACATTAAATCAGCTACTAAATGTAATGCAGAAAGTTTCTTAACGTAGCACCAAACGTTTATAAATCATGTGATCATAGAATGCTTATTTTGATCGGTTAACTTTTTAATCTGGTACATTCAATATTGCACGGATAAAAATGAAATGTTGTATACCGATGTTTCAAACGCAGCTACATGGAATGGTGTTAAAATTAATAGCTCTTTCATTATTTCATTATTTTATGAATATTAATGTAATAATTAATAATAAATATTTCAAATAGGTTTGGATACTAAAGTTTATAGGAATTTTGTTTGGGTTTTCTAGTAAAATAGTATGCAAGAACAATTTTCTTATAAAATTGGTTTATCATGAATTATATTTCCAAAACTAGAGAACCCATTTAACATTAAGATCAGAAAATTTCAAACACTTGCAAATAGATGAAAACTACTTGAAACATGGTAAACTTTTTAAATCCGCTTGAAATTTTCTATAGAATCTGAATATGTAATGATTAATGGTGGTTGCGCTTGAAGATTTTGGAGATAGTGCTAAAATAACACTGAAGCCAATTTTAAACATTGATACTTATAGAAGACATTAATCCCTATCGAGTTATATCTTCCGTTTCGTTCTGCAATGTAAATTGTGCAATTGCGGAAGGGTGTTTCGTTTTTTATTTACGGCTGTACAAGACAGCCTAGTAACTTGTACAATTGCATAAACTATACAAACAAAACATAAAACTCTGTTTGACGCTTTTTGAAATTATTTAATTTGAAATTAATTTTCTGAAATTCACTTTTCTCTATAGAATTAACATTATCTGACTTTTGATTTCAAATTTCTCAGTACATGGATAGAAATTAAGGTTTCGTCATGCCCTTTGTCATGAAATGTGATTTGTTCGAGCTATATACACAATTTTATTCGAATTGGTTGAGTTTTAATTATGTCAACAGAACTTTCGCACCACAATCCGATTTAAGTCTGTGTTAAGGAAGCTACGCCTGGAATTTGCTCTACAACAAAAATTAAGAAGTCTCAAACAGTGCTTACGTAAGTACTTTTCAAACTTTACAAAGATGAAGAAATGGTATGTAATTTAGATTAGGCAAAGGGGAAACTGTCGTTGTGTAATAACTAATAAAATATATGTGTTCTTTAAGTTTACTCATTATTTGACTACTTCGAAAACCGAGCAAGAAGTTCGCACTCGGGAGAGATAGACAAGTGGAAAAATGATCATATATATATATATATATATATATACAGGGTTCATGGGAAAGTTCGTCAAGAAAGGTCCACGAGTGTACACACTAGATATATTTACAGTAAAATGACCATACCTGACAAAATGGAAGTGGTTGCAGATCCCCTAGCAGAGAATTACAAAATAGGATAACGAACTCTGCAACAAAGCGAAATAGACTAAATAAGATAATTACAAAGTTGTAAAGCATTGTCCAATGAGTAGGAATAGATATTAAAACTGTTACAGAAAGTATTTATTTAACGCATATGTTTATTGGTGAATTTCTGTCTTATTCCGGAATACTAAAATAAACACTTACATGCATAGGAATCTAATGTGCAGCCTGTTCAAAATGTTTTCCATTGGCAGCCAGCAATGTACATTTTAATTCGAGAAATATTACCGCGTACACTGTGTTACAAACCCTGGTGTCACGGCATTTTGTTAGATATGCATTGCTTTCTATATACGGATTTCGTTCGTTCCTAGTATCGAACCCTACTCATTAGACAATGATTTATAACTGTGTAATTTGCTAGTCTATGTCGCTTTGTTTTCTAGTTCGATATCCTAATATTTTAAATTCTGCTCTAGGGATGCTTTGCTTTGTCGATCACTTTTATTCGATCAGGCATAATCACTTTATTATAGATAGCCCTAATGTAGACACTGGTGCAGGGCCATCCATAAGGAGGCACGGATGCCTCTAGTATGGAGAGGCCCCGCCAATAATTTCTGCTTAATGCTGGAGAAGATATGAAAAATTCACAAAGTGCGAAAATCAAAATTGGAGGTGGCACATAATAAATATTTATAGGGGCCTACAATATCTATAGGCGACTTTGACTAGTGTTCGTTTCCTTCGAAAGTTATTGGAGTATAAGGACTTTCATAAAAACACAGTACTCGTATATATAACACATTTTACGTTTATATAAATACGTATAACACAAAATTAAGTGCCTGCGTGTTTTGTTATTTTGAACTCATTTTATCTTTATCTTCCACATACATAAGCGAAAATGAAATGTATAATGAAAACTTTAAAGGATAATGATGTTAATTGAAAAAGAGTAGTACAAAAGTAGTCAAAGACAGAAGAAATTGGAGTGTGAACTCATGTACTTGAAAAACCTGACATTATCTCCAGGACCCACATTTCTGGGAGCAATTATCTAGCTTTTATATTTCATAGCTATTACATGGTAGCAAACTGTGAAGTTGTGGGTCTATCTAATCTTTCTAATCATCAATCTAACTTTCACGTCATTATATTACGTATGTCGTACTATACTTTTCCCATTTTCATTCTTTGTGAATTACGGTCCAGTGTCTTCAGATAAAATGCTTTCCTGGTTCTAAAAAGGAGTCTATACTAATAATACTACATTGTATAATACTATACAGTACGTCAATTACGTCCGAAAAATAATCAGAAGGTAGATGAGGGAGGAATAACAAACTAAAAATGAAAAATAAAAAGTAGTAAAAAATAAATTGAGAAAAAAAAAAGTTTTTCAATGTTCTCCCATGCACAACAGTAGCGCACAAAAAAAGTAGAAAAAAATTTAGCCACCAACTGAGTTGAACTAGATTGAGGGTGCAGGTATAGATTCAATTCTAAACAAAAATATATAAATATTATCCAAAATTGATATAAAAAATTACCGAAACTATTTAATCTGCCTACACTTCTCTTCGATAATTTTGTATAATATCAATTCTGGATTATACGATTTATATATTGTTGTTTTGAACTGAATCTGCCTGCTCCACTGTTTGGTTCAATTTCGTGTCTGATTTAAATTTAATTTTTACTTTTCCACGCCTCAATGTCGTGCGGGGAAGGACATTAGAAAACTTTTTTTCTCATTTTTATTAAAGGGACACAAATATTTACTTAGGACGTATATTCTAGGCTAATCACAGGAAATTCTCAGACATCTAAAATAAAAAATAGATAAAAAAAAATCTGACGTTATATATACTGTGAAACATTCTGCAACTTTTGCTTATTTTTTTAGCAACTTCGTTGATAATTTCGGCAAACTGATAAGCCACAATTACAGGTGTTTATGAAAATTCCAGCTTCATTTCTGAAATATTCAGCTAATTATCTTTTGCCAAAGCCTTATTTTTGTATTTATATATATATATATATATATATATATATATATATATATATTATATAAACTATCAGGAACCTTATTCCCCATTACGGACAGCTAATTTGCCTGAAACTTTCAGTAACATGTTTGCAAATATTTTACAATGTAGGGTGTATGACTTTCACTATATAATGCAATGGATTTACTTCTTTCACAGTGAAAAATGATGTATAAGATCTACGTCCCAATGTTTTCAATATTAAATTGTGCATTTGACAACATGTGTAGTTGACAACATGTACATTTGACAATATGCATGACAACATGTAAAACTAGTATTTCGAGAAACCCAATTAACTTATATTTCCATCAACTCTAAATTGACAATAATCGATATAGCATCTACATTCAATACATATCATATTAACATATTTTAATAATTAATTCATCAAGTTGGGGTCAATTTAGTTAACTTAGTGTCATTTTTGGAATTTAAGCGATATTTTCGTCAATCTGGAGCCAAAAATCGGCAGGTTGACAATATTTCGCTAAATTCGCAAAATCGATCTCCAATAGTTAAATAAACGAAAAGACGAGCATTTCTTATATATAAATGACTGTTAGTGAATTGTTAGGCATCAAAATATAAAACTATTACACAAAGTATCATCTCTCGCAAATGGAACGAACTAGATCCACGAGAATTGTGTTAACAAATTTATCGCATAATATTATATATGAAAGTGAACATATTTCACATTTAATTTAACGTGAATGTTTTGATAAATTTATTTGAAAAAGTGCAATATATCGAGAGCGGTTCATGCTAGAATTTTAAAATTTATGCCAATCGTTTTCTAATGAAAAATTACACACGAAACGATTATTTATGTAAGTTTATTGCAGGTTTTGATTTTTTGATGATTTTTTTAAAAATTCATTCGAAAATTTGGAGGTCTTCCGAACATTCGACTGCATTTAAAAACAATAGACTTTCAGTATTTGCCGATTAAAATTTTGTACGAATCGCTCCATTCATTCGTGAGATATCATCTCCACAGACATCACCTCAAAAATGTTCGATTCGTGTTCATGGATGTTTGAGACGTGCTCTCCCGTCATAAACTCGAATTCGAATTTTCGACCCCATCACAATACTTTCCTTATACATTATACTATGTATATAAGGGTAGTAAAAATTTGTCCTGTGTGATCCTGTGAACACGAAAACTTTGCTCACGAATCGAATTTTATACTCTTCATGATTCAGTGATAAGAGTAATAACGATTTGGCTATAAGTGGATTCCCTTAATATCTTGTAATCTAGCCGCATAAAAGTCTAAATATTAAACTCTTTACCGCCATAAGTTCTTTTTCAAACCAAAAATAGCTGTTACCTTGAAAATGTAAGGCTAAAACTTTTATAAAATCTGTTTATGAAATCACAATTTTGAACTTAATGTTATTTTTCAAAAATAACTAATATTCCAAGAAAATACAATAGAAATAAAGTATATACCATAAATGAAAATCTTTTTATTGTAACAAAAAAACTTAACACAGCAGTCGTCACTTGATAATAAAAAATAGAAAACTTAGGATAACAAAGTCCTGCAAACTTGCCATCAACAAATCTAAATTTTAAGGATTAAAATATAATCATTTATAAAAGTTCAACAAAAACTAATAGTAGACCACATTGTCACATTTCTATATAATCGCGACTTACAATAGATATTTGACTAGTAAAGTTTCTCATTCTGCTGATAAGAAAATCATCAAACTTGAATTATGTAGTTGCTTTTAGTATTGCATTATTCTTCAAATTTACAGCTTCTTCGTAGTATGAATCTATTGCAAAAGAACTTTTAAGTGAACTTTAAGAGACGGTGTCATTCCAACTTAGTAGGTAATAGATTTCATTGATATGAAAATTCAAATTCGAACTAAATTGTTTTGAATGAGAGACATTTCTTTCATGAAAATTTCTGTACCAACGATTTAAGCTTTAATAATAAAGAGTGAAAATTTCTATATTTTAGTACAATTTACGGATTATTAATTTATGTTTTTGGTGTAAAAATAAGGCCGTAATGTAAGGGAATGTGGTACATTTCACCTAAAATATCCAATGATTCATATATTTATATATCAAACTTTATTATAAAAATATTTTCAATAAGATATTTCATGTTTTCACATTGTATTCGATTTCTAACAAAATAAATTTAGTATTATTTACAATAACAGGTTTACAGTTTGATGGAAACTAAATATGTTGAAGTGACAGTCATTTTGCTGAACATAGAAGCTTATATTACCAAAATGATGACTTGTGGACATACAGATGACACTGTAGATAATATTCAAATGATACTGTAGATAGTATTCAAATGACACTGTAAACACATACAGATTATTAACGAACATGCAGATAAGGATGAAGTTATAAAAGACTAGTTAAAATAACAGCAATGAATTCGAGTCAATATCAATCTTTATAAAATCTTTCGAAGGGCGAGAATAAAATTTGATATTTATCCAAATTATAAACATGTATATACTTAAACAGCCAGATGTTGCAATCTGATGTAAAACGATGCGACTGTTTATCAATAAAGGCATATTTAGGATTTAACGACGATACAAAAACTGTAAGTTTAAAACAATGATTATTTTTTTCAAAATAATTCTGAAGATGTAATAAAACTTAATCATTTTAAGAAAAATCTTTTGTATAAACTAGTTGCAGATGCATGGTATAAAAGTTGAATAAACATTGAGTTGTATTTGCCTCCTAAAAACATTGCAACTCTAGGTTTTGTCAAAGTGTGATTATACGATAAGGCCTCATGTATGTAGCAAGCCTTGGGAAATGAAGAGACTTGTAATAAATCCATGCACACAAGGCTAGAAAAAATATGAGAACATCATTGACCTCAAATTTACCAACATAGCAACAACGCAACGCCCAAAACATCGGTACAACTAAAAAGCAGTCTTCTGTGCTTTTGTGTTGAAATTGAAAAGCATAGGTATATAAATTCACAAATGCATAGGTTATCACGTATATTGTTACAGGTATTTCAACGATGACATTAAATATTAAAACAAAATGCTTTAAAAGAATGGTATCAAAGTAACCTTCAAATGCTGGGTAATAAGTGATAAGGCATGATATAAAAATATACGTTCCAATATAAAATTTTAGGCAATGAATCATTGCAAGACAAAAGATGTGTTCAATAATCATCTCAAATGCTCCATTTCTGTCAAGTGTTCGTAAGAAATAAAAAAAGGTGTACATAATGCATTGTGTGCAAACAACCAGTTTGTGGACTTTCTTCGTCAGTGCAACTATTATGAGAGACTTCAAAATATTGATGATAAAGTTAATATAAAATGACGACATTCTTTCTCGATAAACTTCAGTTAATTCGACAGGAATCAATTGACGATCCATTCTAAACAAAAATAGGAATATTATTTCAAAATGAAATTATCACTTCAGGGTGTTTAATTTAATGCTTCAAAAATTATCGTTAATGTATAGTTCATAAGTCACTCAAAAATATAATATAGAACTTAAGGTAGCATAGACAAAAGATACCAGGGCCGTAGCCTGAAGTGAACAAAAGCAGGTTGTATGAAAGAAGAGCGGTGTATGAAAATCAAGGTTTCACTGGAACCACTAGATAACGAACGATCCGTCTCTGTAGGCAGCACGAGATCGAATAGGCACGCTGTCAAATGATCCTGTGATATTTTCAAGACATAAATTCTATGGTTCTGAAATTCTGTTTGCTGTGAGTCTTCGAACTTTCAATTTGTTCTCTTAAAAAGTCCGATGAGGGCAGCACATGACTTTCCTTATATAATGCAATGAATTTACTACTTTTACAGTAAAAAAAATACTGTATAAGATCCACGGTACTGTGTTCTTATCGTTGAATTGTACATTTGGCGATATTTCGGATGACAATATGTAAAACTATTTCAAAATACCCAATTAGCTTATATTTCGCGCAACTCTAAATAAACAATTATCAATATTGATAGCATTCTCAATAAGCGATATAGTCCATATATTAAAATATTTTAATAATTAATTCACCAATTAAGCATCATTTTTATTAATTTAGCGTCATTTTTCCAATTTTGTCAATATTTTATTCAATCTGCTGATATATATATCGCCAAGTTGGCGTTACTTTGCTAAATTATTCGCCAAGTTCGCCAAATGCATCACAAAGTTCACAGACAAACGGGAGAGAAGAGCATTTCTTATATACTAGAAGGTATGCCCGTCATATGACAGAAATCAGAATTTAAGAAACATTGCTTCCCATATGAAGTCATTTTTATCAGCAATTTTGTCACTTTGGCAATATTTAAGATAGTCACCAAGTTGGCGACGTCCTGCTGAATTTCTCGCCAAGCATTACGGACAGAGAAATGAGTTATTATTATAGTTTACTCTTATGTTCTTTCCAAAATATTCAACTTTCATCAATTAGTCATCATTTTCACTGATTTAGCGTCATTTTTATTAATATGGTGACAATTTCGTTAATTTAGCAACATTTAAAAAAGTCGCTAAGTTGTCGACATTCTGCCAAACTCTTTGTCAAAATCTCTTCAAACGTTATGGACGGAGAAATAAGTTATTCTTATAGCAGATAAATGACTATTGGCGTCCAAATTCAAAAGTATTACCCAAAGTATCTTTTCTCATGATTGGAAAGAGCTAGATCCACGAGAATGATGTCACCAAATTCATCGCATTATATTATATACGAAAATTGAACATATTTCCCAATAATTAATCTTTTTTTTTAATTTTCTGATTTTTTGATACATTTATTTGAAAAATGTGCAATATCTCGAGAACGGTTCATGCTAGTGTTCTAAAGTCTGTGTCAATCGTATTCCAATGAAAAATTACATAAAAAATGACTATTTACGTAACTTTATTAAATGTTTCGATTTTTTTATCATTCTTTTAAATTTTCACTCGAAAATTCAGGGGAGGGGGGGGGGTCTGAACATTCGATTGTGTTTAAAGACAATAAACTTCCAGTATTCACGGATTGTAAATTCTGTACTAAATTTCGTTCGAAACTTTCCATTCGTTCGTGAGATATCGTCTCCACAGACTCACTGACAGACACACACACACACACAGACATCACCTCAAAAACTTTTGATTCGTGTTCAAGGATACTTGAAACGTTCCGTTGAAAACTTAAATTCGAATTTTAGACCCTGTCACAATACTTTAAGTAAAATTAAGTAAAAAGATTAGCCTCACACAGGACAAATTCTTACTTTTATTATATAGTACATAGTATAATGTATAAGAAAAGCATTGTGACGAGGTCGAAAATTCGAAGTCGAGTTTTGGACGGAAGAGCATATTTCAAACATTCTAGAACATGAATCAAACGTTTTTGAGGTGATATCTGTGTGTGTGTGTGTCAGTGAGTCTGTGGAGACTCACTGATTTTTTTTCTCTGATTTTTGAATCACTGATTTTTTTCAATCAGTGATTCAAAAATCACTCACTGATTTTTGAATCTCACGAACGAATGGATCGATTCGAACGAAATTTGGTAAAAAAATTGCAATTCGTGAATACTGTAAGCCTGTTGTTTTTAAACTCAATATCAAATGTTCAGAGTTTCCTCCCCCCCCCCCCCCCCACACACACCAAATTTTTTAGGTATATATTGTAAAAATCATCAAAAAATCAAAACCTTCAATAAAGTTACGTAAATAATAATTTCTTATGTAATTTTTTATTAGAAAACGATTGACACAAACTTTAGAACGCTAGCATGAACCGTTTCCAAGATATTACACATTTTCCAAATAAATTTATCAAAAAATCACATAAAATTTTAACAAGAAAGATCAATCATGCTTAAAGCATTGATTATGAAACACTTTCCAACTTCAATGCAATTTTATTTAAACATGTCTAAAATGCAATACATTCCTCGGTAATATTTTAAAACTTATCACAATACTACATTAATTTATTATATTTGAAACCTTAAACCTTCATCGAAAAAAATTAACTTCACTCAAATGACGGCATTAAAATATAAATTGCCTGGTTTAAACATCTCTAAAATGTGATACATTCCTCGGTAATAATTTTAGAATTATCATAATACTACGATAATTTATTATATTTGAAAACTTCATCGAAAACAACTGAAATCCATTCAAATGACTTCATAGAAAAAATAACACGCCTGGCTCTCTCTATAAAAGCAACATTTCATTCATAAATAATTCCCCCATTCATGTCATTCATCACAATACTATAATAATTTATATTATTTAAAAATTAAGACCATGGAGCTACAAGTAAGTAAAACTATATGCGTAAAACTTCATTGAAAATTATCGTCCTTCTCTTTCTAAAATCAATGAATATTTCATTCATATCAGCCATGCAGACTCCATGGACTAAATGATTTTGTGTTAAAGAATTACAGCGATTCTAATACAACTCATTCTACATATTTTGCTGTTTACATTTTACATAGGTGAAAAATAGGCTTAATAGTAGAAATAATCAAATTTGTATGAGCATTTAAACTGAAATATATTGTCATTGCGTTGTTAAAGTATGTAAATGCACAGAATTTAGGCCAAAATAAAGTAGTTTTAGGATGGATACAACACTTAATATGAATTAGAAAGAACTTTAAAAATCACGATTTTGAGACAAGATGGATGCCATATATCATTTTGAAGTGGGTCATGTGATCGTTTCATATCATGGACACGTGATCGCTTCATATAAGAGGTGTTATTATTATTTTAATTTTTATTTAAAAAACTACTGAATATATTTCGCTGAATTTTTTTTTATATATTTTATGGAACAATTTGAATATTGCCTAAAATTTTCGAAGCAATTTGTGAATTTTAAATCCGCTTAAAAAATGCTTGAAAAATTAGGTCCCATAGGGCTCAATGTATTCCATTTTTTCAATCCGGGTTCAATCCAAAACTAATTGGGTAATATTATTCATTTATATTCCCATAGGTCCTATAGACCGTCTGAACAACATACTAAAATTTCATTTTGATTAAGTCATTTTTACGGCAGTTATCGTGCTAACGGACAGACAGACAGACAGACAGACAGACAGACAGACAGACAGACAGACAGACAGAATGAACAAAGTCATAAACACTTTTTAACTTTGTTGTAAAGTGTTAAAAAATATTAATTATTGAAAAATATGTTCAACTTTCATATGTAATATAATGCGATGAATTTGGTGACATCATTCTCGTGGATCTAGCTCGTTCCAATCATGAGAAAAGATACTTTGGGTTATACTTTTGTATTTGGACGCCAATAGTCTTTATCGACTATAAGTATAACCTTTTACTCCGTCCAAAATGCTTGGCGACGAATTTGGCGAAAAATCGCCAGTTAGCGACTTTTTAAATGTTGCCAAATTAACGAAAATGTCGTCAATTTGATAAAAAATTACGGTAAATTATTAAAAATGACAACTATGAAAATTCAATATCTTAAGCGGAATGTCGCTAACTTGGCGACTTTCTTAATGCTGCCAAATTAACGAAAGTATCGCAAAATTGATAAAAAAATGACGCTTAATGGGAGATAATGGTTTGCAAATGTTTAATTCCGTCACATGACGGACATACCTTCTAGTATACTCCTATAAGAAAGCTCTTCTCCCCGTTTGTCTGCAACACTTGGCGATACATTTAACGAACTTGGCAAATAATCTAATGACATATCGCCAACTTATCAATATGGAACCACAGATTGACGAAAATATCATCCAAATTGTAAAAATAACGCCACGTTAATGAAAATAACGCCTAATTGATGAATTTATTATTTACATATTTTAGTATATGGAATATATTGCTTATTGTGGATGAAATGAATATTGATAATTATTAATTTAGAGTTGCGCTAAATATAAGTTAATTGTGTAAGAAGTAGTTTTTTTTTCATGTTGTCATCCGGAAAATCCCCAAATGTACAATCCAACGTTAAAAATACAGTCTGTCATGGATCTTATACATCCACGTCGACAATAAGAGTCGACAAATTTCTTCCCAGTAGCTCAACGGTAAAGCGTCGACTGGCTGGTTCGTAGATCCAGGGTACTATTCCCGGTTAGGGCAAGGATCTTTACAATCTTATCATCATTTTTTTTCACTGTGAAAGAAGTAAATCCATTGCATTATATAAGGATAGTCCTGTGCTGCCCACATCAGATTTTTTCCTCTGTGCCCTTCATATTTCTTTCCACATGAATTACCATGTAAATTATTAAATAGTTAATTGTATAGCCATGTTTGTAAGTTAATAATTGATTGTGAAAATTCATTTAGCTACTATATATCAATATTAGTTTATAATTACAATTAATTTTAATATAAATTAGATAAATAAATGACTATTGGTTAATTAAATAATATTTTAATATTATTAATTTAATTAACTAGTACCGAAGCTGTTAATTAATCGAATAAAATTACTGAAAGTTAATACAAGTTAACAAATATTATTAATTATATAACTACTCATCAGTTGATTTTGACTTTACACTATAACTGTGAGCCCCAAAGTACCTTAAATACTATTGGCTTAATTTAATTTTTAAAACTTTTAGAGAATATTTTCAAATTAAATATGAAAATAAACTGACGAGCAGTATAACCATAAATTCAGCTAACATAAAAAATCTTATTTTTGCACAGCGAAATATATTTTTTTTAAATCTCAAAAAGCAATTTTTCATGCAAAATGTGGATGACATGTTTGATGGAATTTCATATCACTACTAAAAATTGAATGTTTGTTAGCTTGATGCTAAACATCTATGAATATACATATCTCCTGAGATAAGGGCTCATCCCCCTCTGGTCCCTGTTTGGCTACGGCCCTGAGAGATACAAGGTTCATACCCCTCTGGCCCCTACTTGGCTACGGCCCTGAGAGATACAAGGTTCATACCCCTTTGGCCTCTACTTGGCTACGGCCCTGAGAGATACAAGGTTCATACCCCTCTGGCCCCTACTTGGCTACGGCCCTGAGAGATACAAGGTTCATACCCCTTTGGCCTCTACTTGGCTACGGCCCTGAGAGATACAAGGTTCATACCCCTCTGGCCCCTACTTGGCTACGGCCCTGAGAGATACAAGGTTCATACCCCTTTGGCCCCTACTTGGCTACGGCCCTGAGAGATACAAGGTTCATACCCCTCTGGCCCCTACTTGGCTACGGCCCTGAGAGATACAAGGTTCATACCCCTCTGGCCCCTACTTGGCTACGGCCCTGAGAGATACAAGGTTCATACCCCTTTGGCCCCTACTTGGCTACGGCCCTGAGAGATACAAGGTTCATACTCCTCTGGCCCCTACTTGGCTACGGCCCTGAGAGATACAAGGTTCATACCCCTCTGGCCCCTACTTGGCTACGGCCCTGAGAGATACAAGGTTCATACCCCTTTGGCCCCTACTTGGCTACGGCCCTGAGAGATACAAGGTTCATACTCCTCTGGCCCCTACTTGGCTACGGCGGCCCCTACTTGGCTACGGCCCTGAGAGATACAAGGTTCATACCCCTTTGGCCTCTACTTGGCTACGGCCCTGAGAGATACAAGGTTCATACCCCTCTGGCCCCTACTTGGCTACGGCCCTGAGAGATACAAGGTTCATACTCCTCTGGCCCCTACTTGGCTACGGCCCTGAGAGATACAAGGTTCATACCCCTCTGGCCCCTACTTGGCTACGGCCCTGAGAGATACAAGGTTCATACCCCTTTGGCCCCTACTTGGCTACGGCCCTGAGAGATACAAGGTTCATACCCCTCTGGCCCCTACTTGGCTACGGCCCTGAGAGATACAAGGTTCATACCCCTTTGGCCCCTACTTGGCTACGGCCCTGAGAGATACAAGGTTCATACCCCTCTGGCCCCTACTTGGCTACGGCCCTGAGAGATACAAGGTTCATACCACTCTGGCCCCTGTTTGGCTACGGCACTGAGAGATACAAAGTTCATACCCCTCTAGCACCTGCTTGGCTATGACCCTGCGAGATATAAGGTTCATACATAATTGGCTAGGGCCCTAATGCAGCAGCAACCTTGAGACCAGTAGCGACTTTAGATATTTCAGGATGTAGCAGGTGTCGTGGATTTTAACTGGTTCTCCCAAGCTTACGTATTAGGACCGCATTAATCACTAAAGCCGTTTGTGATTCTGGATGACATATTGCCCAAAACGATAATTAAAAGAAATGTTTGAGAACTGATAATACGTCGTTCGTACTAGGAATTTGGATCACAATCGAACCAGCAAAATCCCTCTCTAAATCTTTCTTAAATTTCGTTATCTGCAATGGCAGCAAGAGAAACTTGCTATATGACCTAATTTTGCGAACTTCAGTGGGAATTGATAACTTCAATCCTTCAACGTAGATTACATTCATATATAATTTAACCTAGGCTACAGGAAGCTGTAGCCTAGTTCAAAATCACAGAACCCGCCTACAAGGGACGCTTTATACAAACTTGCATCCATAAGCATTCATGGATGCTGTTATCTGTAAAGAGGAATGTAACCCTAAATATTTGAGAGCGCCCTTTACAGGCTGAGTCTGTTGTTCTGAACATGGAGGATATGAAGAAATTACTGTAATACATATGCTTTTTTAGAATTGCCTACTTCCAAAAAGGAAATCAGTTACAAAAATGCTTTCTTATACAATAACATGTTTATTAATTTTTTTTATTTTGAATTTTTTATGCTAATTAAAATTGTTATTATGGAGGAGTGAAGCGAAGTTCATTCTCCATTCCTAACGAAGCGAAATCAACATTTGCCTGAATTTTGTGACCCCTTTAACTCGAAAACTACTATAGGTGGTGAAACTACTATAGGAAGATGAAAATTTGCATATGCACCTAAAATTGTAGACAGATGTGCAGAATCACAATTTTAATACACGAACTGTAACAGAGTGAAACGCCCATTTTTAAACCGCGCATGCTCACCACATTTCGCATAAACAAGCAAACAATAGTGAAACAGCTAATCAAAGCGTGTGCACTTACTTGCACATGCATTGTGATTTAAACGTGCTTCTATATATTAAATACGTTTTTGAAATTTAAGTGTGTTACTTTGATTTCATTGTTTTCCTACATTCTAATTTGCTTAATTTAATATACAAATTCTAAAAACTTATATGCTCTTTTGTATTAGGATTCTTAAATATTGAAATTAATATTTTATACTTCTAATTTCATAATTATTTGTTCAATTAAGTTTTAATTTCAAATCTTTTATAGCTCGCATACTTCTTATGCATTAGTCCATTCGAAGTCCGACTTTTTGCTAATTGATGTAATACTGTTACTTAGTCCTAAATTTTCAACTTTCAATTATTCGTTTTAGAAACACCATGAATCTGGAACAAAATCTGTAATTTTGGGGGGTCATTTTCCCAAACCGAAAATTAAATGATTTTGAATAGGGAATTTTTTTTACAGGTAATATCAGGATTTTCTTATTTTCCGAACAATGTGTATTGTGTTAGCCATGATATTTCTAAAATGACCCATTCAGTTATAAACAATACTCAAATAGTGGAAATGAATAATTATGTTGATACGGTGTGTGTTAAAGTGAGAGTGTCTCAGTCCAAATAGACAGGGACAGACTTCCAAATAGTCATTGGATTATTTTGTTAAAAGAAAACTGAAAGGTCAGCCAAAAGTTGATATTGAATGTATTGGTGATCCAGACAATCCTGATGGATTGTATGAATTACTAAGTACGCTGACTAAAAGTGTTTAAAAACTTTATACAGTGTAACTCATGTATACCGAGGTCAAATGTTACGAAAAATCGATTATTACAACATTTCTGTCACCTTGGATCTACAATATTTTAATAATGCAAAATGTATCGCGTATAGCGAACGATCAGAAACCTGGACTAGAGGTCTGTACGGGTTTAATTTTAAAAATTTTAACTCGCCCGGCGAGAAAATGTTAAGATTTGACGCGACCAGAGTCCGAGACATTTTCAAAATTATTCACCCGAGCCCAACGACGGCCGAAAACACTAAAAGCCCGGGCCACGTTTTTAATACATTGAAACCTGTCTAAAGCTAGCACACTGTTGCCTCGTATTATGATCATAATTTGCCATTTAAAGAACTAAGTACAGATTATATTACATACAACGATTCAAATCACCAGAAAAAAAGTTGCGAAAAGCAATGTTTTATTTTGACTTTGGAATGTCTTCGAATAAAAAAGTCTTCAATTTTCCATCTGAAACTACTATTTTTCTGTTTCCGGTTCAAATGTATCCATCTGCGTTCTCCATACAGAGCAAACTTTTATTGCTTGATATGAGACAGGGACATTTTTCATCCGCTTATTGAGAATGTTTTTCCATACATTTTTCTGTTTGTTTAAAGTTTTCTATTTAAATATTGATCTATTTTTGGCTTTTTATTTGCATTTACCCGGCCGCATCCAAATTTTTTAAAATCTGACCCGACATCGCCCGGCCCGTGGCCCATGGTTCAAGCCCATACAGACCGAAAAAAATACCTATAGCCAGGACATCGGATATTGCGAAGTTTTAGTGTGGGAGAGATAAAAAAAAAATTATTTTCATGGATTTCTTGAACAAATACGAAATCCCAGAATAACGAAAAAAAAAAAAAGGAAATTAGTTATAGGAAAGTTTAAAAACAATCGTTGTTTTAAAGGATGCAAAAGTCTACCAGTCATGTATCTATAGTAATAAAGGAAAATGTCTGTGTGCGTGTGTTTGTCTGTTTGTATAGTCCTTGGGGAGAAATCTAAGAGCTATGAAATTTGGTACAGGGCAGTATTACTTCGGGACGGAACTCGTAGGAGCGCGTTCGTTTTTATAGGAACGTTGGAACGAAACGAGTTCCGTTTAGAGAAAGTAGGTTTTGAGCGGAACTACGTTCGGAAATTTTTGGATTTTGACTTGACGTACACGTTCTTTTCAACGTTTCTTTTCACATTTTTTCGTGAGAAGTGCAGAGGAAGGTAGCCTTAATGGAATCCGCGTAATGAATTTTACAGTTTGCTAAATATTAGTAGTATTATACAGTTTCCCAAATTAACTTAAGCTCTGTACGAAAACCTGCATAAATCTGAAATATCTTTCAAAAAGAATCATAATGATATCCGCGTCTAATAGAATCTTCTGCAAACAAATATTATTCAATGCTCAATTTTTTTTACTCTAAATTCGAAAATCCTTATATGTCGTAAATAAATCTTCGAGGTGAGAAAATCTGTTTGGGACAAGATCTTTCTTATAGTTTAGTAATGTTCCGTCTTTAGGAAATTTGATTATATTTTCTAGACCTATTTTTTAAGAAAAAATAATTGTAATAGTCAACAATTTGCACAGTTATAGCCAGTGGTCGGAAGTAGCGAAACTACAGTAGTCACTACTTATTCTCGTAGTTTGTAGTGTAACGCGCTACTTTTAAAAATAAGTAGTGTAGCGAGTAGTGTGATACAATAAATCAGTAGTTTGTATCGAGTTTTGACGATACTTTTAACGTTACTTCAGTAAAAAAACAAGGTGCCATTCTACATATCATGTGATCGCCCTTTCTTCGTTTGTACGAAGTTTGATGTTCTTATGCAACGATGTACGATTTGCAAAGTGACAAGCGCTTTGGAATAAATAAAAAATGTCGGTTGTTTTAGCTGACAAGATATCTTCAGATATAAGTACCCGTCTCATAATGCCAAGTAAAACGAGATGGAACTCAATGCATTCTGCCGTCGAACGCATATATGCCGATTCCTTAGAGAGAACGAGGAGAAACTAAAAAACTCAAAGATTTTCGATGCTGCAGGCTTAGGAAGGCCATTGCCTCATGAAGTTGATTTTTTATATGGATATATTCAGATGTGTCATGTCCCAAAAGATCCTGCTTATCTGATTGCAATTTTGAGTTGCAAATTCTACTAAAAATGGTCGAACATGTTTTTAAATAAATAGTTTTTACTTTTATTTTATTTTATACTTTTGTTTTATTTTATTGTTTTCAGAAGTGGGTAAAAGTGTAAAGATTGGTAAGATAAGTTGATCAGTAAATTTTACTTATTCAGAATAAGTATGTTAAATTACTAAAGTATACCTATATCCTCAATTTTTTGTGTAAATTGAAGCTGTCTCAAAATTCATCTTATAAAAGTAGTTATGTAGTGACTACATTTTAAAAATGGTTTGTAGTCACTACTTTTTTAAAAAAAGTAGTTGTAGTTAACTACATTTTTCATAAAGTAGTTGTAGTTCACTACAAAAATAAAGTAGTTTTTCCAATCGCTGGTTATAACGAGCCGTGGGGGCATGTTCGGGCATGCTATTCAGTTTTCTTTTGCAGAAGCAGAATATAAAGTAATTTGAGGGAATTCCTTGCATTACTAAAGGAATGCAGCTGATAGGTATATCGGGAATACATTCCAGGGTGCCCAGGTTCTTTATCCGGTTTCAGCTACGTGTGATTTTGGAAATTTAAATGTGTATAACTGTAAATTTGGCGCCAGAGAAACACAGTGTGATATGAACGAATGGTATTGGTGGGGGAGAAGGTCGACCCTTCCCGATCTTTTTGTAGAAGCAGAATATAAGATAATTCAAATAAATTCCTTGCATGGCCAGAGTGGTGTTGCTTGTATTGTTTCCTAACACAATTCAGGGGACATAGGTCCGATCGCATGTGTTTTTGTAAATTATAAAAGGCAAACTATGATTAGTGCTTGAGCATTAAGTGAGCATACAGTGTGATGTATAAATAATTAGTTTGGGGTATAGGCTTAACCTTTTTTTCCATAGAAGCAGAATATAAAATACTAATTCTTTGTATAACCAGAGCGAGGAAAACTCAAACACCATAATTATGCACAAATTAATAAAATAAATCAACACGCAGCTGTTTCGATGATAGCGTTATATCACCCTTATTTAGTATATTACCCTTCTTCAGTGTAAAATAGACAAACAAACCCAAAGTCCAAATACGAAATGAGTTAGTTCTCTTGACGAATGGACGTGTCCATCTCGCCTTTTTGACTTCGGGTTTGTTGGTCTATCTTGCAGTGAAGATGGAGATCCACCGTGTCTTCGAAACAGCTGTATTCTGCTTTATTTTATTAATTTGTGCTTAATTACGTTGTTTGGTTTTTTTATATCCTTTGCATAAAGGGGTGTTTGCTTTTTTAGGGACAGAGTGATCCACGTGGTCGTATTTCGCATTACTATCCAGGTGGCTCGGTGTTGATCACCAGCTCCTTCTGGACGCAGGTGATTTTGGAAATAAAAATATATGTAACACTCTATAATTTACTCCCGAGCTAACATATGTATAGTGTGATGTAGAGCAAGTACGGGAAAAAGGGTCCATACCCTCTTGATCTTTTTTCGTAGATGCAGAATGTAAGGTAATTAGAGTAAATTTCCTACCTGGCCAGAGTGTTTCAACTGATGGCAATTCAGATCACAATTTAGGAGGTCCGTCTTCGATCTTCGGTTCCTTCTGCATACGTTTCTATTTTTATAATAAAAATAATCCTTAAAATCTTGGCACACGAACTAAAATGTAGTGTGAAACCTAGCGGATGGGGGTTGATGCTGGTAACATGTCTAGTCGCAATTCGGCGGAGTTTCCATATCCTGTCTCCATCGAATTGGTAATTAGTTCCGAAAAATAGTTAAATACTCTATACATAGTCTGTAGTTTTCAAGTTAGAGAACATTCTTTTAAAATTCCATAATAAAACATGGGCACGAAAAATATATATAACCTGGGGCCTTCAACAGCTCTTGGGGAGACTCATCGCAATGATTGCATTTAACGTACTACACGGATAGTTCAAAATGATTAGACAAATCTAATTTTGCCCAATTTTGTACATTAGACTCTAAGAAAATTCGAATGATTTGATCTACGATACCCTTAAATATCACTTTCAAAAACCGATATTTATAATTATTTCTTTTACAATATGCCCTGCAAGTAATTTTAAATTTCTATGTAATCACAAAAGTCATTTAAAATTAATTGCAGGCAGAATTCGAACACTTTACATGGCAGCACCCCTGTAAATAAATATAATTAAATTTAATTTACTTTTACTTTGTTGAGCTTAACAAAATTTGAATCAATCTAGTGTAGAAATTATATTTATACTTTCAGCCGAAATTTTGAAATTTCGTTTGTTGTTGTTGATGAGACCCAGACCGCCCGACCTACCAGAAAGGTGTAAGGTAACTGCTTGGACGGCCGGGAAGAGCCACCCAATTTAGACCGGAACTCAGTGGAGGAGACATCCACAGGGACCGTACCCTCCTTCTCCTACTAATAACCTCTCGGAAGGACGTACGAACCCACATATTTAACGTGATCGTACTCCGCGTGAACACGGCGGCCGTTATGGGAGCGCAGGGAATCGAACCCGGGCCTACCGAGTGCAATTCCCGCACGCTAACCTCTGGCTTACCGCGCCCCGAATTTTAGTCTGTTGTTGTTGAAACCCAGACCGTCCGACCTACCAGAAAGGTGTAAGGTAACTGTTTGGACGGTCCGGAAGTGCCACCCAATTTAGACCGGAACCCAGTGGGGGAGGCATCCACAGGGACCGTACCCTCCTTCCCCTACCACCAACCTCTCAGAAGGACTTTCGGACCCACATATTTAACGTGATCGTACTCCTCATGAACACGGCGGCAGTTTTGGCAGTGGCTGGAATCGAACCCGGGCCTACCGAGTGCAACTCCAGCGCGCTAACCAATTAGTCTGTGTCACTTTTAACATATTCCTTTTTCCAAATGCGAGATTTTTTTCGCTGTTGTTAAGTAACATAGTGGGTGAATTATATGCCTGTCTCTTCGGATCGTATTTCGTAAGAGTGGGATGTAAACAAATTCATGAGAATTCCTTACATGCAGTAACGAAGCGACAAGGGAGACAGCGTCTATCCAAATAATTTATGATCAAAGCATTTATTTTTAATAATATATATTATCCGAAATAAATGTAAAAATATTTTCTGTGTAAATAAACAAAGTATTTTTACACCGTCTAGTGCAGAGCTCAATTCCGGCACTTTTCTCTCTTTTCTTTCTCTTAAGCTATAGACGGGATTTTCGGGAGAAATGAATCTCTCCATTATATATAGATGAATCTCTCCATTCTATATCTCCATTAGATATTCCATTGGGAATGGGAACCTATAGAAAATGTGCATACATTTCTAACCGGCTACGGGTGTTCTTTAGCAACTCGTCTAAAAGAAGGTTTCATCCGATGAGATGGGATCAGTCACTGAAAGAAGAGGAAGGTTGTGGTGGGCTATTTGTTTCCTTTCACGTGAATCTTTTGTGATCGATAATTGCAATTGTTAATTACCATAAGAAAGAAGAAAATTTTTATTTCCAATATTTGGTTTCAGAAGATTCCAACAGTCTAACTTGCTGCATGGATTCACTCGGGTTCACAGCATGGATTAAAAAAATCTGATGTGTGCAGCACATGACTTACCCTACAAAATGCAATGATTTTACGGCTTTCCCAGTAAAAATGAAGGTATACAAGAACAATGGTGTACACAGAACAATGATTTTGGCATTGAATTAACACTATATCAATTGAAATTCGGCATTTTTAGCAACTTCATAGTCCAAATGAACGACCTACTCATAGTCACGTGCAAAATCCCCATCAAAATGCCATTAACATTTAATGAATATCAATTGCATGAAATAAATAAATGTCTACTGGCGAATTCTTGAACATCAAAATACAAAACTTTTACAAAACACATCTTCTCTTGTGAATGGAACGATTTAGATTCACGGGAATGATGTTACATAATATTGCGTATAGTGACGTGAACATGTGTGATAATATTTGCTACTTTTTTTTTTATATATAATATTTTGATAAATTTATATGACAGGGTGCAATATCTCGACATCAGTTCATGCTAGAGTTTTTCAATATGTTTTTTATTTTGTATATAAATTAGAAGTGGAAGTGGCATGACTATAGCAAAGAAATTTTTCGTGTCTGTAGATCAAGGAAAAAATTCTTATGGAAACTGAATCAATCGTAAATGTAATATAAAAAAATATTTTTAATAAGTTTAGAAATTTCCTGTGTGAATCAGAAATTAAATATTTGACAAGTGAAAAAGTAAAGCTTGGTGAGGGGCCCATTTATTTTATTACGCGATTTCCTTGATTTTCATAATCTAATTAAAATGCAATTTCCCGTGTATTGTGTTTTCCCGCACAAAACGGTTTTAATCGATTTCCCAGAGAAACGCAAAACCAGGGTTCCAAATAAATTTTCAAAATGCCATTCATTTATTTTTATTATAATTCAGTTACTACAGTAAATGTTGTGTGTGTGTGTGTGGCTTTATCCAATATCCAATATTTTGGAACGTTCGGTAATCTGTTATGCCTCTCGAACTGATTTATGGTACAAAGTCGCCGACGGGAAGAGACAGGGTTGGACTGGACGGTGGGCTGCTGGGTTTGAGGGCCGCTTTGATTCGAGAACATTCCAATCAATATAGGGGATACAATAACGGGTATGGAACATATACAATAACGGGTAATACAATAACGGGTATGGAACATATATAGGTTTTTGACTAGTCCAGTCTATGGACTGAATAGGGGCCGGCTCCTTATCATATAGTAACGAAGTGGTCCGGGCTGTCGAACATTAAACATTTTCACGGCTAGCACATTGTTAAACAGTAAAGATTTAGACTGACTGTCTGGGGCACGACATCCCAGTGGTTAGCGCGCGGGAATTGCATTCGGACGGCCCGGGTTCGATTCCCACCACTGCCAAAACTGCCGCCGTGTTCACGCGGAGTACGATTACGTTAAACATGTGAGTCCGTAAGTCCCTTCAAGAAATTGGTGGTAGGGGAAGGAGGGTACAGTCCCTATGAATACCTTCCCCACTGGGTTCCGGTCTAAATTGGGTGGTGCTTCCCGGCCATCCAAACAGATACCTTATACCTTTCTGGTAGGTCGGACGGTCTGGGTCGAAGAAGAAATTGGCTGTCTAACACTGAAGGTTTTGAATGGCCGAGTATATCAGTTTTCGGCCTGATCTGACCCTCAGGTCGAGCACGGGTTGCGACTGCAGCTGAACCGAGCAGCTTTTGTAGTAAGCATTCATTTTAAGTTATTCAGAAACACGAGTTTTTAATAATTATTCTGTTTCTACAGTACTGAATTGAATGTTTTGTTTACGAAGATATTTTTAACTTTTTGGCCATCGGAGGCGGTTGTGATGAAATAATTTCGAGAAACATAAAACAAGGAGCCAGAATTAGTAAACAAACCGTTTTAAATTTGTTTCTACTTTTTACTTATTTTAAAATAAATGTTTGTATGGATCTTTCAAATTTATTTTTGATCGCTTAAATTTCCTCCTAAAACGTGTAATTTCCTATGTTGGGCTAGACCAGTGAGGTTCAAAATGCAAAGCAAATATATCACGAAAACAGTAAGCAGTAAATTTGAGCTTTCCATCTAAGTTCTCGAGTATTCCCTACAACATGTAACTTCCCATTACGGATCCAGAATGGCCTGGACAGTACTATATCACATTTTATTGCACTTGTCATAATGGGTGCCATTGCCTCGAGAGGTTGGACTTCTGCCTGTTGGTCCGCGGAAGCTATTTTATTTCACTCCTACCACCCAATGGAAACCAATGGAGGCATTCCCCTATCCGCCGCCTGGGGACGCGCTCTCTAGGGGTTACAGGCTCCCCCGAGCGGGCCTGGACAGTAAAGTTCAAAATCCAAAGAATCAAATATACAGCGAAAGGCAAACTATACCTAATTTCAGATTTCTAGCTGCTCTGGTCTTCGAGTCATCCCAAAAAGCATGCACCTTACTATTGTGGGCCCAGAATGCGCTGGACAAATAAGGTTCAACATCCAAAGAATGTAAATATTTCTACGAAAGGTAAAGATATGCCTAGCCTTCAAGTTACTGCAGTTTTCGAGTTATTTCCCAAAGCATGTAACTTTTTATTACGGGTCCAAATCGTGCTGGACCATTCGAAATCCAAAGAATCAAAATATACAATGAACAGCAAGATATGATTAACTTCAGTTTTCTAACTTCTCCTGTTTTCGAGTCATTCCTAAAAACATGTAGCTTACTATTGCAGACTCAGAACGGCAATGTTCAAAATCCAAAAAATTAAAATATTACCACAAAAAGTAATAATATGACTAATTTAAGCTTCTTAGCTGCTTTGGTTCCTGGGTTATTCCCCAAAACATGTAACTTCCTATTACGAACCCAAAACGGGCTGGACTAATAAAGTTTAAAATCCAAAAATAAAATATACAATGAAAGGCAAGATACTATTAATTTGAGCTTTTTAGCTGCTCCAGTTCTAAAGTCATTCCCAAAGGACATGCACCTTACTATTGCGAGCCCAAAACGGGCTGGATCGGTAAGGTTTAGAATCCAACGAATTAAAACATATACAGGGTGTCCCAAGAAGATTGAAACGCGCTTTAATTCTTTACCTGTTGGAGATAAGTGTGCATGTAAATTTCAAAAATGTTGAAAGTAAGGTAGGAAATAAGACTACGTTAATGAAATAGTCCTCCCATTAATTTTCAAAAAGTTACACTTTTTAAATTTTTATACGACCCCCTTAGACAAATTTGGTCAATCAGAAATTTTTTATTTTTAATGTATCAAGATCATCAGACTATGTAAAGCTTTAGGCCCAAAATTTTCTTTTATAACTCATTTTTTTTTACCCCCATTTTCGTTAGACATCTGATAATCCGGAAAATTTGGAAATCCGTCATTGCGAAAGTTCCAAACGTGCTATTAGACTTCCTCTCTCTTTCTGTCTGTCTGTGTTTCAATCTCTCTCTCTGTATATATATATATATATATATATATATATATATATATATATATATGATGTGTATATATATATATATATATATATATATATATATATATATATATATATATATATATTTATATATATATATATATACAGAGTTAGCAAGAAATAAGTTTCCCACTTCAGAGGGCTCTAGAATGCGTTCTATTGGTCCAAATGAGATAAAATTTGAAATACAGATAACTAAAATGATGCGCTTGACATTTAATAAATCAAAAAATTTAGTACAAAAATCCGCCGATAGATGGCGCTGTAATACACATAACAACATTTAATAGGCTTTAAAAATGTTAAATAATATTAAAAAAGTAGCATTAAAACTGCTCAATATGTCCCCCTTCATATTCAACAATGTGCTCTAATCGCAAAACCATATTTTTCACAGCTGACCGGAGTGAGTCTGCCGGAATATCAAGAACATGGCGCCGAATGCTGTCCTTCAGATCTGGCCTTTTACGGTAGATATTGTCCTTGAGGAAACCCCACAACCAAAAGTCGCAGGGGGTGATATCCGGCGAACGAGGAGGCCATGCTGTTGGAAAATGTCAGCTGATCACCCGTTCAGCTGTGAAATGCTGTGTTAGCAATTGCTTTACACTACGCTCAATGTGAGGAGGTGCGGCATCCTGCATGAAAATGATGTCCTGAAGGCATCCACGCTGTTGAAGTTGTGGGATTACAAAATCCCTCAGCATATCACGGTACCGTAGTCCTGTGACGGAACAGGTTTTGATTCCAGTTGCAGTTACCTCTTCAAAAGAATACGGTCCAATGATAAAGGTAGCCGTAAAACCACACCATACTGTCACTTTTTCAGGATGTAAGGGTTGCTCCTGGATAGCGAGAGGGTTTTTCGCTGCCTAAATTCGATAATTGTGGGTGTTAACTTGCCCATTAAGACAAAAGTGAGCTTCGTCAGTCAACAGGATGTTCCATGGCCAACTGACGTCAACCACCATTCGAGCAAGGAACTGAAGTGCAAAAGTTTTACGAACTTCTGAGTCTCCATCCTGCAATGGGTGCACAGGCTTGATTTTGTAGGGATAAAAATTCAAAATCCGCCGTAAGATCTTTCGTACAGTGGAATACGGCATATCAAATACATGGGAAACAACTGGCACACTCACACTACCATGAGGCGAATGACTGCTGGCTTCAACGACCGCGGTAGTAACATTTTCGACGCTAAAAGACTGGATTGGCTTTCGTCCTCTACCTGGAAGAATGCCAAGTTGCCCAGTTGTTTCAAATTTCTTTATCATCTTGTGTAGGGCACATGGAGACATTGGACCTCTTCGTAGTATCTGCTTCATATGACGGAATTCTTTTACAGCTGCAACGGAGTTCTGCTGGTTCTGGTAGAACAATTTCACCAGTAGGCTTTTTCTTACAATGTTGGCATGATGTGCTGAGAAGTAACTAATGCTTATGCAGAATCCGCCTTCTTTTTATCCAAAGAATAATGCTACTAGGCATGCGCTGTAACTAGAATAATGCTACTAGGCATGCGCTGTAACTCAAATAATGTTTCACATTTTCAATTTATGCAAATAAATACCATTTGTGTTATAGCGTCATCTATAGGTGAATGGTGATACTAAAATTTTTGATTTAATAACTGTCAAGCACATCATTTGAATTATCTGTATTTCAAATTTTATCTCATTTGGACCAATAGAACGCATTCTAGAGCCCTCTGAAGTGTGAAACATATTTCTTGCTAACCCTGTAACCAATGTTAGCATTTGTCCAGCAGTATATATATATATATATATATATATATATATATATATATATATATATATATATATATATATATATATATATATATATAATCCAAGAAAAAGAAGAATTAAAGGAACTTGGGATAACCAAATGCTTTGCATTTAATGGTTGGGGAGGATTGCGACTCCCCCTCCCGTTTAAAGCTGCTTTTCCAGCCTAGGCAAACGCTCACGGTACCAATACAAAGCAAAGGTTGGTCCCCATTGCGTGCTAATACGAAGGCACCCGAATACGGAAGAACAAGACCAACCAAACAGAAGGAAACTGGACCAAAAGTGAATCCTGCCCAACTCGCTATCTTATATATGTTCATCTTACGCATGCGTGCAATCTTAGCAGGTACGCATAAACTTTATTTACTTGCAGATTGAAGAAGTGAACTGTCAAAATCTACCTGATCCTTGAAAATCGATCTATAACAATCCTTTAAGAAATATAAAGGATAATGTTTATATAAAGCATCTTTTATGATTTTTATATTGCTATTATTGCAATCTTTTTTAAATGTGTTGTAAATTTGATTTCTCTTGAAGTGTCCGAGTATGATATATCTGAAAATATTTTTGGTAAGATTTGTTTTCCAATCGATGAGATGATTGATCTTAATTTTATATAATTCTCTTTTGTCATATAACGTTGTATAATGACCATATAATCCATGTTTTTTTATTGAGATGTCCAGAAAATTTACCGCTTCATTTTCTTCTTTACAATTTTCTATTAATTCCAATTCCGATGGGTAAAAAGTGAAATCCAAATTGGTGGTGGCTTCATAACACCCCAATAGCACATCGTCAACAAACCGGAAATATGGTATCTCAGACAAAATATGGGTTCCTTTTTCATATGTTGAGAGGTAAATATCAGCCAAGATTGATGAGCAGGCTCCTCCCATTGGAATTCCCTTTATTTGTCGGTAATAATTTTTTCCGTTATATAGAATATTTTCTTTTAATACTAGTTCAATAAGGTCAAGGTATCTTCGATAAGTAATAAAATCCTTCAAATTAAATTCTTCATATAATTTTTTCAAGATTGAGTATAAATTAGATAAATCAATGTTGTTAAATAGGTCGCGGAAATCAAAGCTTTTAAAACATATATCTTTATTACAATGTTTTAATCGATCGATAACTTCTATTCCATTTTTGATCATGACATGATTCTGTTTTTTGATATTTTCCATCACAAACTTGAGGATGTTTAATAGTCGTTTATTAGCTATTGTAAGATATGATCCACAGCTTACGGTAACTGTACGGAATTTTACAGGCTCTTTATGCATCTTTGGAATGAGGATTAAATATGGAAATTTAACATTTTTTATTTCATTACCGATTCGTTTGTACATAGCTTTAATCCTTTTGGATAGAACATTTCCATTATTGTGTAATGGGGTGTACATAGTACCGTCTAGATAGCAGTGGAGAAGTGTATCTATGTAAAACTTTTTGCATGTAAATGCAAAATGTGATACCATTTTGTCTGTATAAGTTATAACAAAATTTTCTTTTACAGTTTGTATAGCTGCAGGTATTGAAAGATTCCTAATTCTGGTATCTTGTCTGATGTAATGAAACTGAATTTCTTTTAAAAAATTATATTTCCATTCTTGAAAGGCTTGGATAAGTAAACTGTGTTTTACTGCTATTTTATAAATGAATTCTTCTAGATCTTGATTGAAATTTTCGACTACTTGGTTATATTCTTGTGATCTGTATTTAGTTCCGAGTTTGAAAATATTTTTTAGAGTGTTATCTGAGATAATATTCAGATCACCTGTAATGATGTGATTGTGATAAGGATCTTTTGCCAATTCTACCCGAGAAGAAACAAGGATTCAGGAGGTTCTCGATTTCCGTCTTCAATCAAACATTTTAATGAAGAATTCGTAATGACATACACCGACAAAATCGTATCGAATTTTGCATTCACGTGTAAAAAATTCTATGTCGATACTTTAACACAATGCTATAAGGATAGTGCCATGTATACCTTAATTCCTAGCAACGAATCAATCATCACTAATAGAATAAAAGCACTGTATAAAAGAATTGGTATGGATATTAAATCAGTAAAATTTCCATACTTGATCCTTATTCCCAAGTTACACAAAAAACCAGTCAAGTTCCGTACTGTAACAGTGGGATGCGGATCGTACCTGGAACAAGCAAATAAAAAACTTCTGAAATTACTCCAATATGTTATAACTGATATTAAGAAGCAAAACTCCATAATGTTAAAAAACGGACAGGAATTGATAGACCGACTGAAATTTTGCCATAAAGATTTGAACTTCAGAAGCTACGATTTCCGGGATCTGTTTAATAACATCGATTTAACAAACCTACAAATGATCTTGAAAGAATTACATGAGGAATATAATTTAAAACCATATATAACTCTCAGAAGATATTTGGATTTGATTGAGTTAGTATTGAATGAAAACATACTATATGACGGTACGCATTACTACAAACAGGTCAAAGGCATACCCATGGGTGGTGCATGCTCATCAATATTGGCGGATATTTATCTATCCAAATATGAAAGAGGAACCCATATATTATCGGAAATACCTTATTTCCGTTATGTTGACGATGTGATATTAGGGGGTTATGCAAACACCCCTGACATAGATTTTGCATTCTACCCAAGGGAATTAGACTTAATTGAAAACCCGATCAATGAGGATGGATCGACAGACTTCCTGGACTTGTCAATAAGAAAACACCAACAGTATGGAATTTATACAACCATACACGACAAGAGAAATTCATACAATATCAAAATTAATAATATTATTGATTGGAATTCAAACCTCACTAAAAATATATTCAGAAATATTATTGTCGGGTACTTCAGAAGAAACAGAAACTACAGTACTTTTAAAAAAGACTGCATTTATGAATGTAATAAAATAATAAATGATGCATTAAAAAGAAATTACCCTAGATATTTTTTACAACATTATTACTATTCCTTTTTCAAAGAAAGAAATTGTGCATTGTTTGATTCTAAATGAGTATTCTTAATCATATATATTTTCATATCTGCGATCATGAAGTCTTATCGCGCATGTGCGACTTTCCCTTATAAAATGTTGTGTTTTCAAGCTGGATTGTAGGGTGTATCTCTTCCATGCTTGGTTCCATCTTTGCTTTTGTGTCCGTTCGGGTGCTTCTGTCTTTGCACATGTGGGAGATTGACCATTGAGTTACATTGGTGCCGTGAGCGTTGCCCGGGTCGTAAAAGCTGCTTTAAGCGGGAAAGGGGTGTCGCAATCCACCCCTGCCATTCTATGCAAATCATATGGTCACTCCTGTTCTCGCTTATTTTTTCTTCTTGTTTATATCCTTATATGCCACTCTGGATGCAGAGCTGCTAAGCGCCACATCCTCTGTAAGGTTTCTGTTTTCTCCTTTACTTAAATAGGAGTTCCGTTCGTGATATACTTATTTTTATATGTATTTATCAATATGTCTACATCCAGCTGCATTGCGCGGACATAGTGCATATTTTACCACATCCAATTCAGCTTTCTACGTAAAGGCCACTTCTCGGACCACACTGGCGAAGTGTAGGTCTTCCGTGTGTCGTGGGATGGGAGTCATCCGGTGGATATTGGAGCAGTGTAATCAGGACGGTAAGAGTCATTTTACGAATGTTTTGATATTAGTTCTGTACCTAGGGAGAAAATGTATGGTGGTATATTATAGTGGGGTATGCATTTGTGTAATCACTGTACTTTAGTCATTTATTTTTAATTATGTGTTTTTAAGTATTTTTATCCCTTTTATTGAATCTGGTATTTTTCAATACCTATTTTAGAACGAATTCTATGAATGAATCAAAATAACTACAAAAAAAGTATAAAATAGTGCTTAAATTTGTCATACAGCATAAAATAGGCAAGAGTGAAGGTAGTATACCTGAATGTTCTATGAGGCTTTTACTGCATTTGAAAGTACACTTGAAAAAACATTTCGTTTGTTTTTACTTTAAAGTTCTTACTCCTCAACATGAGTTAAAAAACTGTTGATATATAATATGAATGAAGGCTATATATAAATTTAGCGACTGGCAAATTTATTCCATGTTGAATATATGCCCGGTGACACATTATCAGGGTATATGTGTTATCGAAATACAGTTACCCTAATCTTTATATTGAAGCAAGTGATGAGCAGTGTTCATAAGCCTTGTACAATTGTCCTTGATAATGCTGTGACAAACATAAAAAATGTAAATTCCTTCGTAATGAATGACACGATCTATAACCGATCATCTTTTTTTAACGACTTTTATCAACACTACCACCATATGAAGAACTTCAAATTCAAGAAATGCAATTCTAAGCGATGTAAGCTTTGTCCCGTAGCCAATCCACACCAAATTTCTACAAAAAAGGACAATATAAAAATCTTTTGCAAGACTTTTAATGTGGTATATTGCATATCATGCCTTGCTTGTCAGGCGAAATATATAGGACAGACGCAGAATTCCCTGAATATCCGTATAAATTTGCACCGAAGTCAAGTAGGCAAAATCCAACAGCTATCCACCAATAATAACTTAGAAATACGGCATTTTCAAGTACACCCCTTCAGCAATATTATGGTAACTATTATTGATATAGTACCAGAACTTTCTGAACGCTTGTGGTGGGAAAACACCCATATAAAGCAATATAATTCTGCATATCCATATGGTCTGAATACTTTATTATTCAAGGAAAATTGCAATAAAGAAAGATGCAGGAATAGTCAAACATACCCTCTCTTTGAAAATTCAATACCTAAGAAAACTTATAGACACCAAAGAGGAAATAAAAAGCAACAATTTAATTACATCAAAACAGAAGAAAAAATCTCAGACTTCATAAAAACAGAAATAACGGTGAAATTCGGATGGATCAAGAATATAGCCAACAGTATAAAGATCAAATACTTACAACGTATATGGAATTTTATTATCAATTTAAGTGAAAATAACTGCAATACAGAAGATAAAAACACTAATATAGACATCATTCTGGATTTACTTAAACTCAGAGCCGCAAAATATAACGTAGCACTTGAACCAAAATATCAAATTAACAAATCAAAAGAATTTTTTATCACAACATTTAAGAATAAAATGTTCGAAAATATTCCATTCAACCATATATTACATAATATAGAAGAACGTCTTCCTTTGCCTAATCTAAATATTAAGATATCCTATCGCTTTGTAAGAACCAACGGAAGAAGATTATTCAACTACAATAAATTATGTAAAACTGTGTCTTCATTTAATATTGAATCCTGTCAATGTCATAAAAATATACATTGTGATCCCTACCACAAGCATATAATTACTGGAAACTTAGATTTTATAAAAGATAATAAACTCAAAAACTTATTACAACTTGGTACTAAGTACCGAATACAAGAATTTAATAATATTTATAATGAATTTAATTACGATCTGGAAACCTTCATATACAAGATGGCAGTCAAACACAGTATACCTGTACAAACTTTTAACGCATGGAAATATGCCTTTTACAGTGCTTTTTGCCAATTCTACCCGAGAAGAAACAAGGATTCAGGAGGTTCTCGATTTCCGTCTTCAATCAAACATTTTAATGAAGAATTCGTAATGACATACACCGACAAAATCGTATCGAATTTTGCATTCACGTGTAAAAAATTCTATGTCGATACTTTAACACAATGCTATAAGGATAGTGCCATGTATACCTTAATTCCTAGCAACGAATCAATCATCACTAATAGAATAAAAGCACTGTATAAAAGAATTGGTATGGATATTAAATCAGTAAAATTTCCATACTTGATCCTTATTCCCAAGTTACACAAAAAACCAGTCAAGTTCCGTACTGTAACAGTGGGATGCGGATCGTACCTGGAACAAGCAAATAAAAAACTTCTGAAATTACTCCAATATGTTATAACTGATATTAAGAAGCAAAACTCCATAATGTTAAAAAACGGACAGGAATTGATAGACCGACTGAAATTTTGCCATAAAGATTTGAACTTCAGAAGCTACGATTTCCGGGATCTGTTTAATAACATCGATTTAACAAACCTACAAATGATCTTGAAAGAATTACATGAGGAATATAATTTAAAACCATATATAACTCTCAGAAGATATTTGGATTTGATTGAGTTAGTATTGAATGAAAACATACTATATGACGGTACGCATTACTACAAACAGGTCAAAGGCATACCCATGGGTGGTGCATGCTCATCAATATTGGCGGATATTTATCTATCCAAATATGAAAGAGGAACCCATATATTATCGGAAATACCTTATTTCCGTTATGTTGACGATGTGATATTAGGGGGTTATGCAAACACCCCTGACATAGATTTTGCATTCTACCCAAGGGAATTAGACTTAATTGAAAACCCGATCAATGAGGATGGATCGACAGACTTCCTGGACTTGTCAATAAGAAAACACCAACAGTATGGAATTTATACAACCATACACGACAAGAGAAATTCATACAATATCAAAATTAATAATATTATTGATTGGAATTCAAACCTCACTAAAAATATATTCAGAAATATTATTGTCGGGTACTTCAGAAGAAACAGAAACTACAGTACTTTTAAAAAAGACTGCATTTATGAATGTAATAAAATAATAAATGATGCATTAAAAAGAAATTACCCTAGATATTTTTTACAACATTATTACTATTCCTTTTTCAAAGAAAGAAATTGTGCATTGTTTGATTCTAAATGAGTATTCTTAATCATATATATTTTCATATCTGCGATCATGAAGTCTTATCGCGCATGTGCGACTTTCCCTTATAAAATGTTGTGTTTTCAAGCTGGATTGTAGGGTGTATCTCTTCCATGCTTGGTTCCATCTTTGCTTTTGTGTCCGTTCGGGTGCTTCTGTCTTTGCACATGTGGGAGATTGACCATTGAGTTACATTGGTGCCGTGAGCGTTGCCCGGGTCGTAAAAGCTGCTTTAAGCGGGAAAGGGGTGTCGCAATCCACCCCTGCCATTCTATGCAAATCATATGGTCACTCCTGTTCTCGCTTATTTTTTCTTCTTGTTTATATCCTTATATATATATATATATATATATATATATATATATATAATCCAAGAAAAAGAAGAATTAAAGGAACTTGGGATAACCAAATGCTTTGCATTTAATGGTTGGGGAGGATTGCGACTCCCCCTCCCGTTTAAAGCTGCTTTTCCAGCCTAGGCAAACGCTCACGGTACCAATACAAAGCAAAGGTTGGTCCCCATTGCGTGCTAATACGAAGGCACCCGAATACGGAAGAACAAGACCAACCAAACAGAAGGAAACTGGACCAACCCTTATAAAATGTTGTGTTTTCAAGCTGGATTGTAGGGTGTATCTCTTCCATGCTTGGTTCCATCTTTGCTTTTGTGTCCGTTCGGGTGCTTCTGTCTTTGCACATGTGGGAGATTGACCATTGAGTTACATTGGTGCCGTGAGCGTTGCCCGGGTCGTAAAAGCTGCTTTAAGCGGGAAAGGGGTGTCGCAATCCACCCCTGCCATTCTATGCAAATCATATGGTCACTCCTGTTCTCGCTTATTTTTTCTTCTTGTTTATATCCTTATATATATATATATATATATATATATATATATAATCCAAGAAAAAGAAGAATTAAAGGAACTTGGGATAACCAAATGCTTTGCATTTAATGGTTGGGGAGGATTGCGACTCCCCCTCCCGTTTAAAGCTGCTTTTCCAGCCTAGGCAAACGCTCACGGTACCAATACAAAGCAAAGGTTGGTCCCCATTGCGTGCTAATACGAAGGCACCCGAATACGGAAGAACAAGACCAACCAAACAGAAGGAAACTGGACCAAAAGTGAATCCTGCCCAACTCGCTATCTTATATATGTTCATCTTACGCATGCGTGCAATCTTAGCAGGTACGCATAAACTTTATTTACTTGCAGATTGAAGAAGTGAACTGTCAAAATCTACCTGATCCTTGAAAATCGATCTATAACAATCCTTTAAGAAATATAAAGGATAATGTTTATATAAAGCATCTTTTATGATTTTTATATTGCTATTATTGCAATCTTTTTTAAACGTGTTGTAAATTTGATTTCTCTTGAAGTGTCCGAGTATGATATATCTGAAAATATTTTTGGTAAGATTTGTTTTCCAATCGATGAGATGATTGATCTTAATTTTATATAATTCTCTTTTGTCATATAACGTTGTATAATGACCATATAATCCATGTTTTTTTATTGAGATGTCCAAAAAATTTACCGCTTCATTTTCTTCTTTACAATTTTCTATTAATTCCAATTCCGATGGGTAAAAAGTGAAATCGAAATTGGTGGTGGCTTCATAACACCCCAATAGCACATCGTCAACAAACCGGAAATATGGTATCTCAGACAAAATATGGGTTCCTTTTTCATATGTTGAGAGGTAAATATCAGCCAAGATTGATGAGCAGGCTCCTCCCATTGGAATTCCCTTTATTTGTCGGTAATAATTTTTTCCGTTATATAGAATATTTTCTTTTAATACTAGTTCAATAAGGTCAAGGTATCTTCGATAAGTAATAAAATCCTTCAAATTAAATTCTTCATATAATTTTTTCAAGATTGAGTATAAATTAGATAAATCAATGTTGTTAAATAGGTCGCGGAAATCAAAGCTTTTAAAACATATATCTTTATTACAATGTTTTAATCGATCGATAACTTCTATTCCATTTTTGATCATGACATGATTCTGTTTTTTGATATTTTCCATCACAAACTTGAGGATGTTTAATAGTCGTTTATTAGCTATTGTAAGATATGATCCACAGCTTACGGTAACTGTACGGAATTTTACAGGCTCTTTATGCATCTTTGGAATGAGGATTAAATATGGAAATTTAACATTTTTTATTTCATTACCGATTCGTTTGTACATAGCTTTAATCCTTTTGGATAGAACATTTCCATTATTGTGTAATGGGGTGTACATAGTACCGTCTAGATAGCAGTGGAGAAGTGTATCTATGTAAAACTTTTTGCATGTAAATGCAAAATGTGATACCATTTTGTCTGTATAAGTTATAACAAAATTTTCTTTTACAGTTTGTATAGCTGCAGGTATTGAAAGATTCCTAATTCTGGTATCTTGTCTGATGTAATGAAACTGAATTTCTTTTAAAAAATTATATTTCCATTCTTGAAAGGCTTGGATAAGTAAACTGTGTTTTACTGCTATTTTATAAATGAATTCTTCTAGATCTTGATTGAAATTTTCGACTACTTGGTTATATTCTTGTGATCTGTATTTAGTTCCGAGTTTGAAAATATTTTTTAGAGTGTTATCTGAGATAATATTCAGATCACCTGTAATGATGTGATTGTGATAAGGATCTTTAAGTTTGCTATCATTGCATTTGCATTCTGTTGTTTTAGTATCCAATTTTTTACATATATTGTTGTAGTTGAAGAATCTTCTGCCGTTTGTGCGTACAAAGCGGTAAGTCATTTTTACCTTAAGGTCCGGAACAGGTAAGAAAGTTTTAATACTGTAGAGTATCGATTTAAAGGGAATTCCATCAAATTTTTTATTTCGGAATGTGGTTATAAAATATTCCATACTTTGCTTGTTCTGTATTCTGGGTTTTAATCTAATTTGAAATTTTCTGGCCCTTAATTTAATTAAGTCAAGCATAATGGCTATATATTTATGTGTTTCTTCAATCTGAAAGTCAATAGGTGGAATACGGCATATCAAATACATGGGAAACAACTGGCACACTCACACTACCATGATGCGAATGACTGCTGGCTTCAACGACCGCGGTAGTAACATTTTCGACGCTAAAAGACTGGATTGGCTTTCGTCCTCTACCTGGAAGAATGCCAAGTTGCCCAGTTGTTTCAAATTTCTTTATCATCTTGTGTAGGCCTCTTCGTAGTATCTGCTTCATACGACGGAATTCTTTTACAGCTGCAACGGAGTTCTGCTGGTTCTGGTAGAACAATTTCACCAGTAGGCTTTTTCTTACAATGTTGGCATGATGTGCTGAGAAGTAACTAATGCTTATGCAGAATCCGCCTTCTTTTTATCCAAAGAATAATGCTACTAGGCATGCGCTGTAACTAGAATAATGCTACTAGGCATGCGCTGTAACTCAAATAATGTTTCACATTTTCAATTTATGCAAATAAATACCATTTGTGTTATAGCGTCATCTATAGGTGAATGGTGATACTAAAATTTTTGATTTAATAACTGTCAAGCACATCATTTGAATTATCTGTATTTCAAATTTTATCTCATTTGGACCAATAGAACGCATTCTAGAGCCCTCTGAAGTGTGAAACATATTTCTTGCTAACCCTGTAACCAATGTTAGCATTTGTCCAGCAGTATATATATATATATATATATATATATATATATATATATATATATATATATATATATATATATATATACTGCTGGACAATTGCTAAGGACGGATGACACTATCACCCATACCAACCACAAGATGAAAAGAAGCAAAGTGTGGTAAATTAGAATAAGTACGGGATGCAGTAAGAAGAGGTATGCGTATGCAAATTTTTCATTTCCATGCCTGTTCGTCACGTGGTAACGCTGATAAGAGATTTAAAGGATTTGAAGCGTGTGGACAGTTGTTGCTCCAAGTGGAAGTTTTATGGGAAAAATTTAATTGACGAACTTGCAATTTTCGGTATATCTTCCCGATATCACTTAGATGATTTTACGCGTGGCCTTATTATTGGAAAGATCGAAGAAGGGCGAAAAATAACAGATATTGCCAGGGAGTTCGACATCCCCCACAGCGTAGTTTCACGGCTGTAGCAAGCATTTAAAACAACTGGAATGTGTAGCAAACATCACGGGGGAGGTCGTGTTAGAAGTACGATGCCTGCAGGAGACAGGTACATTGTCCTATTGGCAAAAAGGGACCGGCGCACCACAGCTCAGCAGGTGGCAAATCAGTTTCTTGTTACCACAGGACAGTGGATCTCCCGAAAAACTGTAGCCAGACGTTTGAAAGAAGGAGTACTATACGCCCGCAGATCTGTTGTGTATATCCCATTGTTCAGACTGCACCGTACCGCCCATTTGCAATGGTGTCGTGGGCATCGCAATTGGACCGAGCAAGACTGCGCTTGCGTACTATTCTCAGATGAGAGTAGGTACAGTCTGTCATCGGATAGTAGACACCAATTGATCTGGCATGAGAGTGGTACTGCTCATCGTCCTGAAAATATCCAGGAAAGGGACCGATATACCGCATGCAGTATCATGATATGGGCCGGCATCATGACCAATGGCCGCATGCCCCTACATGTGATTGCAATTGCAACTGGGACTATGACCGGCCAACGATACATTGATGAAATTCTACTGCCTCATGTTCGCCTTTTCCGTGGTGCTGTCGGTGATAAAATTGTTTTTATGGACGATCACGCACCATGTCATCGAACATTCGCTGTTCAGGATTGTCTAGTCAGCGTGGGTATTTAATGCCTCGTATGGCTAGCACGTTTTCCAGATCCCATTGAAAATGTAACCCCATTAAATATGTTTGGGATGCTTTGGGGAGGCGACTTGCTGGTCGAAAATATCCTCCAACAAACAAGAACATCCTCATCCGTGCACTGACAGAGGAGTGAGATAACTTGCCTCAACAGCTGCTGGATAATGTTGTACAAAGTATGACACGACTTGTGGAATGTTGCATCGCACTGCACGGTGGACATATCCCGTACTGACACCTTTCTCAAAGGTGCCTGCTGTCGTTCATATGCATTTTTCCATTTCTGTGTACACAGTATCAAATGAACACTTTTTTCTTCTCAGATATTTCAAAACTTTCTGTATGTAACAATAAATGATCTTTATTCTAATGTCCGAACAGTGTGGCAACAATATTTTATCCTGCTGGGCCTCTACCCCCGCTTAATGTTGTGTTACATTGCAATTTGTGATCTGTCTTTAGCAATTGTCCAACAGTATATATATATATATATATATATATATATATATATATATATATAAATTATTTCATAAATACCGTAGCTTGCTAAAAATATGAAGGATACTATGCAAATATGAATATGTAAAGTAATTAAAGATATTAAGTAAAAAGAATGACAATGCAAAATACATTTAATTTATTGCGCAAATGCAGCTTATAAATAAAATGATTTCAATAATAATTACAGTTTGAAAGTCCAATGAAAGAAAAGCGAGAAGCTGCAACTCGAAAAACCTAACTTTCTAGAATACCCACAAAATAAAAGTATAAAACAGCAAATCTTCAATCAAATGGAATAAAATACATATTACGAGTCATCAAGTTAAAAAAATCAACAAATTTCAATGATATGGAAGCGATAATAGAAAAACATATAAAAATCAAGCATCATTGCTATACAAGTGGACAAGAGCTAGGCCTTAAACAATGGACTTATTCACTTCATAAAACTCTTCTTCGGGTCCAAGTATTTTGACGAAGCAATAAAAAAATGTGTATGTTTCTGAAGAAATAGATAGATTATATCTATAAACAATTTCTACTTGAACAACATACATAAAGAAGGAAAAATAAAAGAAAACATGAATACCTGGAACAAACACTACATATGCCCGAACCAGTCGAACCCTGGAACCCTGAATGAAGAGACCAGTGTTGTCATTCGCAAAGAGAAAAAAATGATCTACTGTTGCCATTCGTAAGAAATGAAAAACAGTAATGCGAAAAGGTAAGAAAAAGTAATAATATACCAAAAGAACGACAAAAAAAGTGGGGCATAATATTAAGGCTTATGTTTAAGAGGATGCAAAAATAAAAGTATTATTAATACAAGAGAAAGGTGATGTCTGGCTAATATAAGATACTATGAATGGAATTCTTGATAATCCAGCTAATCTAAACTTTTAAACTATACCATTTATTAAATAAGAGGGATATTTATATAAATTGCTGGTAATTTTGAGATTATTTATATGCATAGCATGAAGTTTCTTATCAGATAATCTATAAATTCTAAAAATCTGATTAAGTATAATATTTCTAAACAATTGAATCGAGTTGCAGGAATTAAATGGTAAGATTTTATTAATGTTAAAATTAAAAAAGTATTTTTTATCATATAAATTAGTAACAATTCTATTAGAAGGATCAATAAAAATATTTAAATCCAAAAAATTAATATTATTACTAATAGTAGCTTCATTAGTAATTAATTCCAAATTGTCTGGATAGAAATCTATATCTAAGATAATTTTCAGTATGTACTAAGCAAATCAGATCATCAATATATCTGTAAAATGTATAATCTATTGAAGTAAAAGGCTTTTCATAATGATAAAGGTATAAATTAGCTAACATACTGCTACTGCAGCCACCCTGTGGAACTCCTGAGATTTGTAAGTATAATTTATTTCCTTGAAAAATATTATTATTGAAAATAGCAAAGTGAAAAAGTTTAGGAAAATTTATAAAATTTGTTTGAGTTGATAGATTAGTAATATAAGCATTATATAGAGCTAAAATTACATATAGATCAGAGATCTTAATATTATAAACAAGAAAGATCAATCATGCTTAAAGCATTGATTATGAAACACTTTCCAACTTCAATGCAATTTTATTTAAAAAAGTCGAAAATGCAATATATTCCTCGGTAATATTTTAAAACTTATCACAATACTACATTGATTTATTATATTTAAAACCTTAAACCTTCATCGAAAAAAATTAACTTCATTCAAATGACGGCATTAAAGTATAAATTGCCTGGTTTAAACATCTCTAAAATGTAATACATTCCTTGGTAATAATTTTAGAATTATCATAATACTACGATAATTTATTATATTTGAAAACTTCATCGAAAACAACTGAAATTCATTCAAATGACGTCATAAAAAAATAACACGCCTGGCTCTCTCTATAAAAGCAACATTTCATTCATAAATAATTCCCCCATTCATGTCTTTCATCACAATACTATAATAATTTATTTTATTTAAAAATTAAGACCATTGAGCTACAAGTAAGTAAGCTCTATTCGTTAAACTTCATCGAAAAATATCGTCCTTCTCTTTCTAAAATCAATGAATATTTCATTCATATCAGCTAAGCAGACTCCATGGACTATTTGATTTTGTGTTAAAGAATTACAGCGATTCTAATACAACTCATTCTACATATTTTGTTGTTTACATTTTACATAGGTGAAAAATAGGCTTAATAGTAGAAATAATCAAATTTAGATGAGCATTTCAACTGGAATATATTGTCATTGCGTTGCTTCCGTATGTAGATGCACAGAATTTAGGCAAAAATAAAGTAGTTTTAGGACGGATACAACACTCAATATGAATTAAAAAGAACTTTAAAAATCACGATTTTGACACAAGATGGATGCCATATATCATTTTGAAGTGGGTCATGTGATCGTTTCATATCATGGACACGTGATCGCTTCATATAAGAGGTGTTATTATTAATTTAATTTTTATTTAAAAAACTACTGAATATATTTCGCTGAATTTTTTTTTATATATTTTACGGAACCATTTGAATATTGCCTAAAATTTTCGAAGCAATTTGTGAATTTTAAATCCGCTTAAAAAATGTTTGAAAAATTAGGTCCCATATGGCTCAATGTATTCCATTTTTTCAACCCGGGTTCAATCCAAAACTAATTGGGTGATATTATTCATTTATATTCCCATAGGTCCTATAGACCGTCTGAACAACATACTAAAATTTCATTTTGATTAAGTCATTTTTACGGCAGTTATCGTGCTAACGGACAGACAGACAGAATGAACAAAGTCATAAACACTTTTCAACTTTGTTGTAAAGTGTTAAAAACCTTCAAAATCAAAAGTTTGAAATCCTATTATTTTTCTAAGAGATGTTAATTTATTCTTTAATTCTTTACTATTATTTAGAATAAGGTAATTATTGCTAGACTGGCGTAAACTATTATTTATTAGATTTAAAGAATTTAGTAGTAATTTACTCGCATTAGTAGAGTAAGTATTATGACCACTAGTTACAGTTCTAAATTTAATATGATTTTTATGAAATTTTGGAATAAGCACTATATAAGAAAATTTAAGAAATTTATATTTAATATTTAAATCCCTATACATATTGATAATTTTCAATTTGATACTATTAATGGAATGTAAATCAAGTTTAAAGAGACTATTATTTTTTAAATAAACTAACAGAAATTGTATATAAAATTTTTTACAGATAATAGCATAATTATTAGAGGCTTTATCAACCTAGGTGATAACAAAAGATATTTTTAAATCATTAATGGAATGTTTAATAGTATCAATATTATATAAATATCTAGACAATTTATTACCACTAATAGAATTTTTAATAGATTCTAATAAAGTGAATTTCCACATATTAAATGCCTCTAAAATCAGTCATATTTAGAAGCTAATTTATATATATATATATATTTATCAAGATTAATTGATTTTAAAAATTCAAAAGAATTATTTCAAAAAGGTATCCTGAATTTAGTGCCAAATGACATAATGGTTCTTAACATATTGTCTTTAACTATATCTAAGTCTTCTGTAACTATATGTCCCAAGTCTGGATTTAGAAATTTAGCATATTTGTTTACTTTACAAATACATTCACTATCTACAATTGACTTAGAATCATGATCTATAGAGAGAGATTGTGAAATTTCATCATAATTAAATATATATCTAACAATAGGCTTGTATTTAAAAGTCTTTGAAACACTCAAATCTCCAATTGGCAGTAAATGTTTGAACTTGTTAAATAGATGACCAAAATTTAGAGAATTATAAATGGGATGCTTGAAAGAGGTTACACAATAAAAATTAGTAGACGTATTATTATTATGAAATTGATTAAGTTTTAAATTTAAATACTTTGATCTTGTAATAAGCAAATCACAGAAAATATGATTAAAACGTTCGTTAGCAATATTTAATTTTAAGAAAATGGCATAGACTTTATTTACATATTCTTTCTTTACTGCAAAAACCAACCCGCAGGATTTTATTAATTTCCATTGAAAAGTGCTATTAAATTGATTATGTAAACAAATTATCTCAGTTTTATGATCATTTTGTAAGGAATATATATATATATATATATATACGAGAAAATTTTGAGCACGTGATAATAGATATTAAACGTGATAATTACACTGCCAAATTTCGAATGTAAGTGTCCTAAATTAAGCTCATCGGTTTATGTCAATAAACCACAGTTTAAGTCAAAATAGTAAAAGCTTTTACCCTAAAAACAAAGTTTTTATGTTTTATTAAGTTGCTGTGTTCATGTGATGATTTACACATGAAAAATATGCCATAAATATTTCATTGAGATACCACCAATAGAAACTATGAAAATGGAGCATAAATGCAGGCAAATGCTAATTTTCGGGAATAGAGGATAGAAATAAGCACATGTCATGCGTACTGAAAATATTAATTAGGAATACTTCTAGTCATCCAAACAAAATAAAATCATCATCATTGTAAGCAGAAAATTCTGAAGAATATTTAGGACAGAAAACTCCAAAATGCGATATTTTTAACTGTTTACGTCAGTGTTCCTTATCTATATGCCGCGAAATATAATCAATACAATGGAAGCATAAAACAATGTATTAGTCATAGGTCTTAGAAGTCATATGATTAAAAAAGATAAATTCATTTCTCAAAGTACAGAAAAAGATATAAAATGACATACCTCTTGAAGAAATCAAAACGTCTTTCGAAGTTAACCTAATGCCAAAATAAAATCTACACTTCCTGAGATTTTCCCGCTTTTATGACGTAATATAAACAGAGAGATTCATTGGCAATAGGAATTGGCAATAAATTAACACATAAATCACACCTCTGCAATAATTCCTCTAGAACAACAAAATTTCCCGCCAAACCCAATTTGAGAGGAAATATTACAATAAGTAAGAAATAAATCTGAAAGAGATAAGTGTTGGCAGTATTAAAAGATGGGAAGACAGCAAAGCAAATAATAACAATTTGTATTAGCTGACGTTTATGGAAATCGATTTTATTGGTGGCAAGCATTTATTTACTATACTATTGTTTTTACGAAAATGTTTTCCTTGAAGCGTCTATTTCTCAGAATCTGCTATAGATCTGCTCAGATGATGACTGATGTGGACTAGACATTTAATTCAGGAGGTCCACTGTGTATTTTCACTTCTGGTTCTTTTTTCACTTCCAGTTCAAAATTTTTTATTTTACTTGAAACATCTATTTCTCAAGATTTGGTATAAAAGGAGTTTAGATGATAACTGATATCGATTCAGCATCAAATTTTGGAGGAGATGGCAGGGTGGTTCACTAAGAAATTTCACTTTCGATTCAAAATTTTCTTTGAAACATTTATTTCTCAAGATTTGCTATAGATAGAGCTTAGATAATAACTGATATGGATTCCGCATCAAATTCTAGAGAGGGGGGGGGGGGGTCGAGGCACTCACTAAGGATTTCCACTTCTGTTTCTGGAGATGTTACATCCGACTAAAAATTATCATTTACTTTGAAACATCTTTTCTTCGGGATCTATTAAGATATGGCTTAAATAATAACTGATATGGATTCAACATAACTTCAGAGGAGAATGGGGGTTCACGCAGGATTTTTCCTTTCGCTTCAAAAAAATTTCTTGAAACATATATTTCTTAAGCTTGGCTATAAACAGAGTTTAGATGATGACTGATCTGAATTTAGTATTAAATTCCGGAGGAAGTATGGATTTCCTAAAGATTTCCACTTACGATTCAAAAGTTTCCTTCAAACATATATTCTATCAGAGCTTAAATGATAACTGGTGGGGATCCATTATAAAATTCTGTAGGAGATCAGGGATTCACGTAGGATTTCCATTTCTGTTTCTGATCCGGTTTGTCCAAAAATATGAGTGACTGTAGAACCAAAAATATGAGTGACTGTAAAATATGTAGTGACTGTAGCATGCAAAATAGAATGAAAAAACTCAAGAGTTTCGTCAAACACAATGTATACACACCATTTGCCACTATATGAAGGTATTTTCATAAATTTCTTGTTTATCACTAATTTAATGTACAGCTGTAGAAAAAGAAAAAGCACCACCTCTCGTTATTCGTGCACCGTTCATAGTAAAGCAGGTTCAAATATACGAATAGCATAATCTTTTCAATTCATATACATACAATTTGCATAAGAGGTCGTCTTTATGTTTAAATGCTCACTAATTTCAAAATTCACAATGGCAACAGCCAATTTTGATGGCAGATTTTGAATCTACATCATTCTCGAATATTGAGTTTCAAATCATTTGGTCCAGCTATTTTTTGGTTGTTGAGTATGTAAAGTTTTATGACTCTAATGTTAAATTAGTTTTACGGACTTGGATACTATTAGTTATATTTATATTAGTTTTACAGACTTAAGATATTATCTTCTTATCAAGCTTATTTTTTTCATTCTGTTACTATTAAACGACCCAAACAAAATCTAAATTTTATTTTTTTAAACAATTTTTTGTATGCAATATGGATTTGAAATTAATATTCGAAAAAGAAAATTAATAGCAACATTGATGTATTTTGATGGAAATCGATTTAGAATATGACTATGCAAAATTTCAACTCTTTCCACAGTTTTTTTTCTGCTATATTTAAATATTCATCATTACGATGATTTTAGGGTCATCCATTAGTTGAAAAAAAAAAGAAAAAAAAATCTACTTGAAAAATTATATTTTCAAGACAATTTTGAAAACTTACTATTTAGTTAATATAACGGATATTGCATTTTACTCAGTTATTATGAAAATTTGTATAAAAAGTGTAATATAAATGTATCCTAAAAATCAGCGTAATTTTGCGAATTTTTAAAATATCAGAGAGAGCTAAAATTTTACATAGTCATATAAAAGTATTTCTGGAACTATTTGCTTAACAATATATCAAAGTTCCTATTCATATATTTCTGTAATATAAATTCTATAATTCATATTGCATACGATAATTGATATTAAAAATGAAATAAATACGTTGAATATTTAGTTAGTAGTATAATGCTAAAGCATTCGAGAATAAAACAATATTTTGGATTATAGAAATAAAAGTCTGGGAAACAAATTTAACATCAGGATCTCAAAATTTTATGTACTCATAACTCATAACGCGGTACTTGATGGAAACACTTCAAATTTGGGATCACTTGGGGAGGGGGGGGGGCTAAATTTTTTTTATGGAAATTCGAAATCTGGGCCAAACTTGGGTTCATGTGGACGTCTATAGAACTTTGCCAGGAAGGTGGGGCCAAATTCAAGGATAAGACATACAACATGGACTAACTTGATGCCGTATGCACCTATGTAACCTTGAACCTCCAGTAGGGATAAACCTCCCCTATGGACGCCCATAGTGGTTTTCAACCTTTTTAAGACCACGGCGCCCTTGACCAACTTAATTCTTTCTGAGGCTCCCATGTAGCTGCAAAACCATCGCAAAACTATCAGTAGTCAGAAAGATTCGAATATTTAATATTTTTTGGAAGGGAAAGTAATAATCACGTCCACACATGGCTCATCTGAAAATTATTCCAGGCGCATCTGAAAATTATTCCAGGCACACCGTCTGAAACCCACAGCTCTATATAATAGCATCTTTGAATTCGCTTTAGTATGAACGATGCATGAATAACAAGGAGTGGATTTTTTTTTCTTCGACGTTATACCGCAGCGCAAAAAAGACTAAATTTACATATTTGTGGCTTAATATGATAGTTATTTCAACAGTCTAAGAACCGTCTATTCAAAAGTAAAATGACTCTTATTTTTTCAAATTCTGTTCGATTATTTAACTGTATCTCTAATAATAAATGAAGATGTCTGTCTGTGTTGTCTGTTGTTTGTTCAAGAGTAACAGTTTATTGTCTTATTCTTTTCGTTGACAAATTACGCAAGCCTTTAATGGATACATTTCAGCATGCGTAGTCTTATTTTAGATTTTGACGATTTTCGCGGGACTTCTTCAAATCGTACCAAAATCTAATCAGCAACAGGGTAATAACCCACAAGTGACTTATCTATAAAAATTTTATGAAATTTGGTTAATTAGTTTTTGAGCTAAAGTAAATCCATACATCGCACAGTCAGACTCAGACACACACAGACGTCAAGCTAAAAATAATTTTTTCGAGCTCTACATTGCCGGAAAAGCTTAGATTCGTTAAAAACCCAAGTTGCGATTTTCGACATGATTCCAATACTTTCCCTATCCATACATTAGTATTATACATGGTATTGTAGGGAAAGTAAAAATCTAATGCGGGCATCACATGACTTTCTCTCAGGCCCTGATAGCGGGATCTATGAAAATCTCCCGGTGGGCCGGACCGGTTAGATTTAATATTTTTCTTTATCAATCTGTACGATGGATCGAAGTTGAGATGGCCGATCATGCCGCCTTTTTGAACCGATCTTGGACTTCATATTAGAACATGTTTTCCCTACATAATGTAACGACTTCACTTGCTTTGCAGTAAACTAATGATATACAAAATCCTTGGAATTTTTTTAACGTTCATCAACATTTGGCTTCATGAACACGCTTTTCTAGATAACAATGTATTTAAATTTTGCTCAAACCTAACTTGACAACTAAAAATATTGTTACATCCACTAAACAATATAGTCCATATATTAATCGATTTTAAGCATTAGAAAATATTGAATTTTCATAAATTTTGGGGTCATTTTCGTTAATTAAGAGTTATTTTTTCCAATTTGATGATATTTTTGTCAATTTGGCAACATTCTAAAAAAGTTGCCAAGTTGGTGATAATGTCAAATATATCGCCAAGTTCAAGTTATTTAAGGATGCTTGCTATTTATTTGTTGTTATAATTTTAGGTAACTTAAATTTTAATTTTTTATATGTAACGTGTTTACTTGAAAACAAATAGGAATTATTTAACTAAACATATCTAATTATATTACATGGTAAATGATCTTTCTATACTGTTTGTAGGGGTGTCATAATGTAAAACCTTGATAAATTGATATGTTTTCTGTTTGCTGTCTATTTTAAGTCCACATGTTTTCTGTTCCCCTTGGAGTTTCTAGTTATCCAGGTTCCACTGTAATTAAAAGAATATAAAAACAAATGGATAATTTTTAATTAATTCTGAAGTTATAATTCATAAACATTAACATACAAAATAGTAAATTTGGATAATGCTCTTATTTTATTTTCTGTCCAGGACAAACAATTTTATTTACTGCTCTTTGACATCACTTCCTAAGTTGCTACCAACAGTGAATGCTACTAATACATAAATTAAAGAAATTTCTGTTCGGATCTTGCTAGCCATAAACTTTTTTCACTCACCAGTGCAATTGCAATAGCATTGCATAACACATTTGTCATTTCTTATTGAAAAAATCTGCATTAAAATTTAGCTATAATTATGCACTTGCTATGCAAAAAAATAAATTAAAATAACAAATATACACACATAACAGTAAAGTATTCTGTATGCACAATTAATCGTATATGGCTAATGGTTTGGGGAAAAAAAGCGTGGATAACAATTTATTCTTTTCTATTGACATATTTACTTTTATCAGTCGAAAAATACCATTTATCAATGGTTAATTTTAGATTAAATTTATACAAATGTAGATCTTTAATAGATATAACTAAAAGGCATTTTGCTGGTTTTTAGTCTATTTCTGCAAGAGGTTTTTATTAGTGTTCATGCCCATTTTTCAAAATGAAATTCCCTGAGTTTTCCAGGTTTTTCTTGTTGTCTTCATCAAAATTCCAGGTACTGTGTATTACTAGTTTAACGCCAATTTCAAACAATAATTTTAGATTTAACTGATGTTTACCATGAATACATGACAGTGAGAGAAAGAAACATTTAAAATTTTCTACATTTGTATACAATTTTATCTGCATATAAAGTACAACCTCGAAAATCTGGACTTTGCCAATTTCGGATTTTAGAATTTTACGGGATTATAGAGTTTGGATAAAATACAAACTTAATATCAACTAAATACACTATAAAACATTATTTTTCGTAAAATTAATGAAAAAAAGTCAAGTTAACTCATTAAAAAATATTATTTAATACAAAAAAACTAGAACAAAAGAAATTTTAAGAAAATATATACATATACAAGAAATAACAAGAAAGATCAATCATGCATAAGCATTGATTATGAAACACTTTCCAACTGAAATGTGATTTCATTTAAAAATTTCTAAAATGTGATACATTCAGTGGTGATATCTTTTACATTATCACAGTACTACAGTAATTTATTATAGTTAAATATTTAAAACTGTATCGAGAAATATAAATCATCTGATTTTTTATGCAAAATCAATGAATATTTCATTCATATAACTTGTATTCCAGACTCCAGAGCTAAATAATTTTGTGTGAAAAAAATTCAGCAATTCTTATGAAATTAATCTTACAATCGCTTGAGATATTTGTATTCTGCATATGTAAAAATTAGGCTTCGTTGAAGAAATAATAAAAGTTTAGGGATCATTTAAAATCACAACTATTGTAATTGCATAGGCACGGAATTTAGATACACAGATAATACACAGATAATATATGTGTGTATGTGTATGTACTCAAAGTATTGGAATCGTGCCGAAGATCGGAACTCGAATTTTCAAAGGATCTACACGTTTTGGGACTTCTAGAACACGAAAAAACTATTTTTAGGAAGACGTCTGTGTGTGTAAGGGTGTATCTGTGTATGTTTCTGTGTGTCTGTGTGGATATTACATCCACTCTAATTGAAAAACTAATGGACCGAATTTCATACAATTTGGTAGGTATGTTTTTTGTGGGAAATCCTGATGTTCATTAGATTATAGTACGATTCGTAATAAAAGAATCTGCCTTTTTTGCGAAATGGCCGCAGAAATTGCTTTTATCCACTCTAGCTAAAAACTAATGGAACAAATATAACAAAATTTGGTGTATAATATTTCAATAACCTACAAGTGATTTGTATACCAAATTTAGCAAAATTTGGTATATAAATCATTTGTAGGTTATTCTAGAACGGTTCTGGAAAAAGAAGGCCATTTTTGCGAAATGGCCAGCAAAAATCGTTATATATAAAAATAAAAGACTGCGTGTGCTCAATTATATCAATTAAATTCCTATTTTATACGTGATTTTTGACAACAAAAAGAATAAGACTAACCCCATTACTCTAGGACTAGCCGTTCTTGAGATATTCTAGTTTTTTCGCGTTTTCGCTACGCCACCTTTGATAATAAGTCCAGCTATCAAATGAGAACCAAATTTAAGTTTAACGTGTAAATTCAATGTCATTTAAAATATTTATGTTTGTTATTTTGTGCAGATAAACTGAAATTATTATTGAAGAAATAAAGAGAACGAATATGAGTCTGCAGGGAAAGACATGTGCTGTCCACATCAGAATTTTTAACAATATTACAACAATGATTTATAGAAGTGAACGGGGATTATTTTCAGGCCATTTCGAAAAAAATGTATGATCTATATTTAAAGATCCATCAAATTTTTGTCGAATAAAATGTTCAACAAATTTAAGCGGTGTACCAAATTTTAACTCTAGGACGTAGGAAAGTGCATTAAAAATGCCATCAAATAAGTATATCATGAAGAGTTATATAAAATTTTAAAAAAAATGAAAAATTGTTATCTACCAAATTTATTTTAAAATGTGAAGCCTCTCTCATATGCAAAACGTTTAAACACTTAGAAAGATATTTATTATATAATATATCTCTCTTTTCTTTCTTGGAAGATATCCCAAAGTCAGAATTTAATTGAATTTGTTTTTTTCCCTATATTAAATAATTTTTAATTAAAAAACTACTTAACATATTTTACTGAATTTTTTTTATATATTCTATGGGATAATGTGAATATTTCCTAAAAATTTCGAAGCAATTCGAGAATTTTAAATTTAATTAAAAAATGTTTGAAAAATTAGGTCTCATAGGGTTCAATGTATTTCATTTTTTCAACCCGGGTTCAATAAAAAACTAATTGGGTGATATTATTTATTTATATTCCCATAGGTTCCACAGACCGTCTGAAAAACATACTGTCTGAAAAACACTTTACAACAAAGTTGAAAAGTGTTTATGACTTTTTTCATTCTGTCTGTCTGTCCGTTAGCACGATAACTGCCGTAAAAATGACTCAATCAAAATGAAATTTTAGTATGTTGTTCACAACGGTCTGTAGAACCTATGGGAATATAAATGAATAATATCACAGTTTTGGATTGAACCCGGGTCGAAAAAATGAAATACATTGAGCCCTATGGGACCTAATTTTTCAAACATTTTTTAAGCGGATTTAAAATTCACAAATTGCTTCGAAAATTTTAGGTAATATTCAAATTGTTCCATAAAATATATAAAAAAAAAATTCAGCGAAATATATTCAGTAGTTTTCTAAATAAAAATTAAAATAATAATTACACCTCTTATATGAAACGATCACGTGACCATGATATGAAACGATCACGTGACCATGATATGAAACGATCACATGACCCACTTCAAAATGATATATGGCATCTATCTTGTTTCAAAATCGTGATTTTTTTAAGTTCTTCTTAATTCATATTGAGTGTTGTATCCGTCCTAAAACTACTTTATTTTTGCTTAAATTCTGTGCATCTACATACTGAAACAACCCAATGACAATATATTTGAGTTTAAATGCTCATCTAAATTTGATTATTTCTACAACTAAGCCTATTTTTCACCTATGTAAAATGTAAACAGCAAAATATATAGAATGAGTTGTGTTAGAATTCCTGTATTTTTTTAACACAAAATAATTTAGTCCATGGAGTCTGCATGGTTGATATGAATGAAATATTAATTGATTTCATAAAGAGAAGGACGGTTTTTTTGATGAAGTTTCAAGCATAGAGTTTAATTTTTTGTAGCTCCATGGTCTTAAACAAAATGTTTAAATAAAATAAACTATTTTAGTATTGTGATGAATGAAATGAATGGGAGAAAGTTATGAATGAAATCCTGGTTTTATAGAGAGATCCAGGCGTGTTATTTTTTCTATGACGTCATTTGAATTAATTTCAGTTGTTTTCGATGAAGTTTTCAAATATAATAAATTATCGTAGTATTATGATAATTCTAAAATTATTACCGAGGTATGTATCACATTTTAGAGATGTTTAAACCAGGCAATTTATACTTTAATGCCGTCATTTGAATGAAGTTCATTTTTTTCGATGAAGGTTTAAGTTTTCAAATATAATAAATTAATGCAGTATTGTGATAAGTTTCAAAATATTACCGAGGAATGTATTGCATTTTAGACTTGTTTAAATAAAATTGCATTGAAGTTGGAAAGTGTTTCATAATCAATGCTTTAAGCATGATTGATCTTTCTTGTTCTTATATTCTGTAGATATAAATGGGCATTATTTTCTGTTCTGGTTTGAGAGTCTTAGTTCAAGATCTTTAATTGCATGATCGACTGTTAGTATATGCTAATCAATAGGCATGTTTCTGTAGGACCCCTCCCCACACACACACACACACCTCAATTCACTGGAGAAATGTCTCCATAATTTGACTTTCTCATACTATAGAATAGAGAAAGTATTGTTTTCATGAATATTTTCTATTTCGAGATTTTTGATGCCAATACTTGTTTTAGGACCTACTGAACACATTTTGACTATTTTAGAGTAATGTCCATCTGTTGTCGATTGCTAGTGAACACGATAAAACGTTTTGCGAAAATACTGATGTATTTTCACAAAACTTTATATCCGGCTAATTTAACTAATCCGAAAAAATCTAGAACTATATAGAATTTTCTGAAATTCGAGTGAAAACTTTTTCGAATAAAATTTTATATTTTCTATGGCAGCAGTCATTAGACAAAAGTTTGCATAATCATGCGTGAAAGGGTTTATTTATGAGTCAATGATAACAAACTAAACATAACTTAACTGTTTCAATCATTATAG